>JAVLUX010000025.1:40445000-41042500 GCA_032164185.1 Moxostoma hubbsi | reverse complement strand
CTGTCATTCTTTCTATCTATCTATTTTTATAAATTTATATGTTTTGCAGTTATGTTTTTATAAAGTGTATTGTTTGTTTATTTGGAGATGCGATTAGAGTTTAATGTATATTGTTTATTTAAAATGAACAATGCATAATGCAATTGTATTAAGAAAACAAAAACAAAACTGATGTAGACTTCTCTCAAGTCTGCTCCTTTGCTGTAAGGTAAATGATTGAATATTTAAAAGACAATAATTTAATTCTTAAAGCCTGTTTTACAATGTGTACATTATTGTTGTAATCGAGCCAATCATCATTCATCATAGTAAATCATTTATATGTTAGTGGTAGAATGTACTCACAGATGGAGCATCAGGAGGATTATTCTTCATCCTCATCCTCACTTTCTGAGAGATAGATGCTAAACATCTGATGTTCACACAAAAATGACAAACACAACACTATTTGATTGTGTTTCAGTAACAAAGTGAAGTGTGTGACTAAAATTAATATAATCTTAATAATTAAGTTAGAAAAATATGCACTTACACCATTGAAACATTCATGACATAACCACCAATGCTGCACTGGGATAACTGGAGACTGCATGAATGAAGAGAGAAATATTGTTTTATTGCCTTGCTTTCATTAAATGATTAAAAAAGAAAACCAAACTTTGAAAAGCATATAACTCCCTTTCACTGGTTCATAATACTTGGCACAATGCACTTTGTTCCAAAGCAGCATATATTGCATTATAATGAAAAGTTAGAAAAGTCTGGGAAATAATAATTCCATTTGATAAAAGTATAAATGAACATCAAACATCTTCCTACCATAGAAGCACTGTCCTGTGGAGGCTGTGAAACAGTGGAAAAGATATTATATTGAGAATTTATTTAGCTTGTTTACTTTGCTTTTAATTTAAGTTATAATGAATGGTAAAATGCAACTGTACTTTGATAGTGTTGTCATTAATAAGAATACAAATTAGAATGTACATTTCCTGAAGAAAATGTGAGTGGTGCTTGCAGTGGCAAAATTTCTTCACTCAATATCCCACCTACTGCCCAAAGTTGAAAGAGGCCACCCCCATGAGAGTAGGGTGTTCTAGTGCAGAGATATGGGATTTGTTACTTGGTTGCTAGGGTAACCCCATGTGGTTGCTAGGCAGTTACCAAGGTGACAGCCAACAATGCTCCTTGCCATCATGAGTGAAAAAAGTCAACCCGGAAGTCTCTACGATTTTGTAGTGCAAAGATATGTGATTTGTTACTTGGTTACTAGAGTAACCCCATCTGGTTGCTAGGCAGTTACCAAAGTGATACTCATAAGGCTCATTGCAATCCTGAGTGAAATATGTCAACCCCTAAGTCTCTACGATGTTCTGGTTCAAAGATATGTGATTTGTTACTTGGTTGCTAGTGTAACCATATCTGGTTGCTATGGAGTTACTAAGGTGACAGCCACCAATGCTACTTGCCATCCTGAGTAAAATAAGTCAACATGGAAGTCTCTACGATTTTCTAGTACAGAGATATGTGATTTGTTACTTGGTTGCTAGGGTAACCCCATCTGGTTGCTAGGCAGTTAACAAGGGCCAAGCCAACAATGCTCATTGCCATCCTGAATGAAATAAGTCAACCCGGAATCTCTACAATTTTCTGGTTCAGAGATATGTGATTTGTTACTTGGTTGCTAGGGTAACCCCATCTGGTTGCTAGGCAGTTACCAAGGTGACAGCCAACAATGCTCCTTGCCATCCTGAGTGAAATAAGTCAACCCGGAAGTCTCTGTGATTTTCTTGTGCAGAGATATGTGATTTGTTTCTTGATTGCTAGGGTAACCCCATCTGGTTGCTAGGCAGTTACCAAGGTGACAGCCAACAATGCTCCTTGCCATCCTGAGTGAAATAAGTCAACCCGGAAGTCTCTGTGATTTTCTTGTGCAGAGATATGTGATTTGTTTCATGGTTAATAGGGTAACCCCATTTGGTTGCTAGGCAGTTACCAGGGTGATATTTATCAAGCTTACTTTCCATCCTGAGTGAAATAAGTCAACCCTGAAGTCTCTACGACATTCTGATCCTAAGATACACATCTTAGTGATTTTGAATGGATGTCAATGGTTCTTTGTTGCTAGGGTGCTTTAAATGGTTGCTAGGGCGTGGCTAAGTAGTTCACATGATGAAAGCTGAAGACTGATTACTCACCCAATTAAAACAAAGCAACTATCATGTCTCTAGGACATTCTGATCTGAAGATATCTTACTGTAATTGAAATCAATAAATGTGGTTGCTAGGGTGCTCTAAATTGTTGCTAGGGAGTGGCTTGGCAGCTGCCAATGATGAATCTCCGAAGGCTGCTTGTCAGTATGAATGATATAAACCAACTCCCATGCCTCTGTGACATTCAGAATGGAAGATATTTCTCTTTGGAATTTGGTTGCTAAGGTGCTCGGAAATGGTTGCTAGGGAGGGGCTAGGAAGTGTTGAGGGGATTCATGATTGGCTGTTTTACTGCCCCAAGTCAAACGAGACCACCCTCGTGTTTCTATGATAATTTAGTCAGGAGAAATCCCTTTGATCTCTTTCAATGGAAGTCTATGGGACTTGTTGCTAAGGTGCTGTAAATGGTTGCTAGGGCGTGGCTTGATAGCTTCACAATGATCCTGAGAGACTGATTGGTCGTCTGAGTAAAATGAGCCCGCCCCCTTGTCTCTAAGACACTGTTATCCAGAGTTATGTTCAATACAAAATCTACCATTGACTTAACATTGGGGCAAATTTGGGCAGCTCCTGCCCCCCAGGGGTGCAACTTTTACCCCATTGTGAGGTATGTTCTCACAGAGCCTGTCAGCCTCATCAAATGTGATAAATCACAAGTCTCTGTGAAATCCTCGCTCTGACTCGTCAAAGTTCGGCGCAATGTTAAGTCAATGGGATTTTTTGCCCAATTTTTTGCCCCTGGGGCAAATACCGTACCCCCGAGCGCTTATAAAAGTCATAGCACACGTCTCCTCAATGAGCCGCACGATTTGACACCTCATTCATGGGTCTGTGACCAAAAATTTTTTCAAAAAATTCCATTGACTTACATTGGGGCAACTTTGGGCAGCTCCTGCCCCCCAGGGGTAAAACCTTTACCCCATTGTGAGGTATATTCTCAGAGAGCCTGTCAGCCTCTTCAAATGTGGTAAATCACACGTCTCTGCGAAATCCTCGCTCTGAGCTATGACTCGTCAAAATTCGGCTCAATGTTAAGTCAATGGGATTTTTTGCCCAATTTTTTGCCCCTGGGGCAAACACCGTACCCCCGATCGCTTATAAAAGTCATAGCACACGTCTCCTCAATGAGCCGCACGATTTGACACCTCATTCATGGGTCTACGCCAAAAGGTGCGGGACGAGTTAGGTGCCGAAGTTTTGTACGGAAGAAGAAGAAGAAGAAGAAGAAGAAGAAGAAGAAGAAGAAGAAAAACTAGATAGGTACATTTCCTGAAGAAAATGTGAGTGGTGCTTGCCGTGGCAAAATTTCTTACCACAATGTCCCACCTACTGCCCAAAGTTGAAAGAGGCCATCCCCATGACAGTAGGATGTTCTGGTGCAGAGATATAGGTGTTGTTCCATGGTTGCTAGGGAAACCCATCTGGTTGATATGCAGTTACTAAGGTGACAGCCACTAACGCTACTTGCCATCCTGAGTAAAATAAGTCAACCCGGAAGTCTCTACGATTGTCTAGTACAGAGATATGTGATTTGTTACTTGGTTGCTAGGGTAAACCCTTCTGGTTGCTAGGAAGTTACCAAGGGGCAAGCCAACAATGCTCCTTGCCATCCTGAGTGAAATAAGTCAACCCGGAAGTCTCTGTGATTTTCTTGTGCAGAGATATGTGATTTGTTTCTTGGTTGCTAGGGTAACCCCATCTGGTTGCTAGGCAGTTACCAAGGTGACAGGCAACAATGCTCCTTGCCATCCTGAGTGAAATAAGTCAACCCGGAAGTCTCTGTGATTTTCTTGTGCAGAGATATGTGATTTGTTTCTTGGTTGCTAGGGTAACCCCATCTGGTTGCTAGGCAGTTACCAAGGGGCAAGACAACAATGCTCCTTGCCATCCTATATGAAATAAGTCAACACGGAATCACTACAGTTTTCTGGTTCAGAGATATATGATTAGTTACTTGGTTGCTAGGGTAACCCCATCTGGTTGCTAGGCAGTTACCAAGGTGACAGCCAACAATGCTCCTTGCCATCCTGAGTGAAATAAGTCAACCCGGAAGTCTCTGTGATTTTCTTGTGCAGAGATATGTGATTTGTTTCTTGGTTGCTAGGGTAACCCCATCTGGTTGCTAGGCAGTTACCAAGGTGACAGCCAACAATGCTCCTTGCCATCCTGAGTGAAATAATTCAACCCGGAAGTCTCTGTGATTTTCTTGTGCAGAGATATGTGATTTGTTTCATGGTTGCTAGGGTAACCCCATTTGGTTGCTAGGCAGTTACCAAAGTAACATCCAACAATGCTCCTTGCCATCTTGAGTGAAATAAGTCAACTCGGAAGTCTCTACGATTTTGTAGTGCAAAGATATGAGATTTGTTACTTGGTTGCTATGGTAAACCCATCTGGTTGCTAGGCAGTTACCAGGGTGATATTTATCAAATCTACTTTCCATCTTGAGTGAAATAAGTCAACCCGGAAGTCTCTACGACATTCTGATCCTAAGATAAACATCTTAGTGATTTTGAATGGATGTCAATGGTGTTTTGTTGCTAGGGTGCTTTAAATGGTTGCTAGGGCGTGGCTAAGTAGTTGACATGATGAAAGCTGAAGACTGATTACTCACCCAATTAAAACAAAGCAACTATCATGTCTCTAGGACATTCTGATCTGAAGATATCTTACTGTAATTGAAATCAATAAATGTGGTTGCTAGGGTGCTCTAAATTGTTGCTAGGGAGTGGCTTGGCAGCTGCCAATGATGAATCTCCAAAGGCTGCTTGTTGGTATGAATGATATAAACCAACTCCCATGCCTCTGTGACATTCAGAATGGAAGATATCTCTCTTTGGAATTTGGTTGCTAAGGTGCTCGAAAATGGTTGCTAGGGAGGGGCTAGGAAGTGTTGAGGGGATTCATGATTGGCTGTTTTACTGCTCCAAGTCAAACGAGACCACCCTCGTGTTTCTATGATAATTCAGTCCGGAGAAATCCCTTTGATCTCTTTCAATGGAATTCTATGGGACTTGTTGCTAAGGTGCTGTAAATGGTTGCTAGGGCGTGGCTTGATAGCTTCACAATGATCCTGAGAGACTGATTGGTCGTCTGAGTAAAATGAGCCCGCCCCCTTGTCTCTAAGACACTGTTATACAGAGTTATGTTCAATACAAAATCTACCATTGACTTAACATTGGGGCAAATTTGAGCAGCTCCTGCCCCCCAGGGGTGCAACTTTTACCCCATTGTGAGGTATGTTCTCACAGAGCCTGTCAGCCTCTTCAAATGTGGTAAATCACACGTCTCTGTGAAATCCTCGCTCTGAGCTATGACTCGTCAAATTTCGGCGCAATGTTAAGTCAATGGGATTTTTTGCCCAATTTTTTGCCCCTGGGGCAAATACAGTACCCCCGATCGCTTATAAAAGTCATAGAACACCATTCCCAAATAATCCGCACGATTTGACGCCTCATTTGTGGGTCTGCGACCAAAAATTTTTTCAAAAAATTGCATTGACTTACATTGGGGCAATTTTGGGCAGCTCCTGCCCCCCAGGGGTAAAACATTTACCCCATTGTGAGGTATGTTCTCACAGAGCCTGTCAGCCTCTTCAAATGTGGTAAATCACACGTCTCTGTGAAATCCTCGCTCTGAGCTATGACTCGTCAAAGTTCGGCTCAATGTTAAGTCAATGGGATTTTTTGCCCAATTTTTTGCCCCTGGGGCAAACACCGTACCCCCGATCGCTTATAAAAGTCATAGCACACCTCACCTCAATAATCCGCACGATTTGACGCCTCACCCGTGGATCTGTGACAAAAACTGCGGGAGGAGTAGCGAACCGAAAATGCGGCGGAATAAGAAGAAGAAGAAGTAGAAGAACTAGATAGGTACATTTCCTGAAGAAAATGTGAGTGGTGCTTGCCGTGGCAAAATTTCTTACCTCAATGTCCCACCTGCTGCCCAAAGTTGAAAGAGGCCACCCCCATTACAGTAGGGTGTTCTGGTGCAGAGATATGGGATTTTTTACTTGGTTGCTAGGGTAACCCAATTTGGTTGCTAGGTAGTTACCAAGGTGACAGGCAACAATGCTCCTTGCCATCCTGAGTGAAAAAAGTTAACCCGGAAGTCTCTACGATTTTCTAGTGCAGAGATATGTGATTTGTTTCTTGGTTGCTAGGGTAACCCCATCTGGTTGCTAGGCAGTTACCAAGGTGACAGGCAACAATGCTCCTTGCCATCCTGAGTGAAATAAGTCAACCCGGAAGTCTCTGTGATTTTCTTGTGCAGAGATATGTGATTTGTTTCTTGGTTGCTAGGGTAACCCCATCTGGTTGCTAGGCAGTTACCAAGGTGACAGGCAACAATGCTCCTTGCCATCCTGAGTGAAATAAGTCAACCCGGAAGTCTCTGTGATTTTCTTGTGCAGAGATATGTGATTTGTTTCTTGGTTGCTAGGGTAACCCCATTTGGTTGCTAGGCAGTTACCAGGGTGATATTTATCAAGTCTACTTTCCATCCTGAGTAAATAAGTCAACCCGGAAGTCTCTACAACATTCTGATCCTAAGATACACATCTTGGTGATATTGAATGGATGTCAATGGTGTTTTGTTGCTAGGGTGCTTTAAATGGTTGCTAGGGCGTGGCTAAGTAGTTCACATGATGAAAGATGAAGACTGATTACTCACCCAATTAAAACAAAGCAACTATCATGTCTCTAGGACATTCTGATCTGAAGATATCTTACTTCAATTGAAATCAATAAATGTGGTTGCTAGGGTGCTCCAAATTGTTGCTAGGGAGTGGCTTGGCAGCTGCCAATGATGAATCTCCAAATGCTGCTTGTCAGTATGAATGATACAAACCAACTCCCATGCCTCTGTGACATTCAGAATGGAAGATATCTCTCTTTGGATTTTGGTTGCTAAGGTGCTCGAAAATGGTTGCTAGGGAGGGGTTAGGAAGTGTTGAGGGGATTCATGATTGGCTGTTTTACTGCCCCAAGTCAAACGAGACCACCCTCGTGTTTCTATGATAATTCAGTCCGGAGATATCCCTTTGATCTCTTTCAATGGAAGTCTATGGAGTTGTTGCTAAGGTGCTCTAAATGGTTGCTAGGGCGTGGCTTGATAGCTTCACAATGATCCTGAGAGACTGATTGGTCATCTGAGTAAAATAAGCCCGCCCCCTTGTCTCTAAGACACTGTGATCCAGAGTTATGTTCAATACAAAATCTACCATAGACTTAACATTGGGGCAACTTTGGGCAGCTCCTGCCCCCCAGGGGTGCAACTTTTACCCCATTGTGAGGTATGTTCTCACAGAGCCTGTCAGCCTCCTCAAATGTGGTAAATCACACGTCTCTGCGAAATCCTCGCTTTGAGCTATGACTCGTCAAAGTTCGGCGCAATGTTAAGTCAATGGGATTTTTTGCCCAATTTTTTGCCCCTGGGGCAAACACCGTATCCCCGATCGCTTATAAAAGTCATAGCACACCTCTCCTCAATGAGCCGCATGATTTGACACCTCATTCATGGGTCTACGCCAAAAGGTGCGGGACGAGTTAGGTGCCGAAGTTTTGTACGGAAGAAGAAGAAGAAGAAGAAGAAGAAAAATAAGTATGTGAGATTACAATAGTGTTGCTTTGCAAGCACCACTAATAATAAGTATGAGCAATAACAATAGTGTTGCTTCGCCTTTGGCAAGCACCACTAATAATAATAATAAGTATGCAAGAGAACAATAGTGATGCTTTGCCTATGGCAAGCACCACTAATAATAATAATAAGTATGCAAGAGAACAATAGTGATGCTTTGCCTATGGCAAGCACCACTAATAATAATAAGTATGCAAGAGAACAATAGTGATGCTTTGCCTATGGCAAGCACCACTAATAATAATAATAAGTATGCAAGAGAACAATAGTGATGCTTTGCCTATGGCAAGCACCACTAATAATAATAAGTATGCAAGAGAACAATAGTGATGCTTTGCCTATGGCAAGCACCACTAATAAGTATGTGAGATTACAATAGTGTTGCTTTGCAAGCACCACTAATAATAAGTATGTGAGATTACAATAGTGTTGCTTTGCAAGCACCACTAATAATAAGTATGTGAGATTACAATAGTGTTGCTTTGCAAGCACCACTAATAAGTATGTGAGATTACAATAGTGTTGCTTTGCAAGCACCACTAATAAGTATGTGAGATTACAATAGTGTTGCTTTGCAAGCACCACTAATAATAATAAGTATGAGCAATAACAATAGTGATGCCTTGCCTTTGGCAAGCACCACTAATAAACAGAGCTCTGTGTGGATGAGTAAGTGACATTTATTTATGGACAATAATTACATTCAAGCACAAAAACATGTGGGTCTGTTTGGAACCACCTGGAGGAAGTGTTGGTTGGTGTTTTGTACTCACAGGTGAAACAATGGGGAAAGGGTCAAAATCTTCCTCCTCCGACTCTTGCCCTCCAACAGCGAAATGTATGGCCTTGTATTCACAGAAATGACAGACACAATGTTAGTAAAATTGATACATTTTTTCATGACTTTAATGTTCCATAGAAACAGAGAAATCTACTGCTTTTATATGTAATACAAAAACAAACTTTTCAGAAATAGTTTGAAATGAAAATAAATTATAATATCATAATTAGATCATTTATGACGGTTTACGTGGACATCATCCAAACATCTACCCACAGCGGTAAGACTGCCCTCACTGTTGGTTGGCAAATTAGGAGGAGGAGGGATGTCCTCCACAATTATGTCAGCATCAGACTGTAGAGGCAAACAATAACATTTATCAATTAATCATAATCATAATAAAAAATGAATGGTTATTTTGCTAAGGTTAAAGTGAACGCTCAAATGCAAACATGTACTCACATCATTGTCAGTGTCCTCCAAATCTTCTACTGGAGGCTACAAGTTATAAATGAAAGAAAATGAGTGCAAAAAGTCAGCATCAGACTGTAGAGGCAAACAATAACAATTTTTAACTAGAATGTACATTTCCTGAAGAAAATGTGAGTGGTGCTTGCCGTGGCAAAATTTCTTACCACAATGTCCCACCTACTGCCAAAAGTTGAAAGAGGCCACCCCCCATGACAGTGGGATGTTCAGGTGCAGAGATATTGGTGTTGTTACATGGTTGCTAGGGAAAACCATCTGGTTGATATGCAGTTACTAAGGTGACAGCCACCAATGCTACTTACCATCCTGGGTAAAATAAGTCAACCCGGAAGTCTCTACGATTTTGTTGTACAGAGATATATGATTTGTTACTTGGTTGCTAGGGTAACCCCATCTGGTTGCTAAGCAGTTATCAAGGTGACAGCCAACAATGCTCCTTGCCATCCTGAGTGAAATAAGTCAACCCGGAAGTCTCTGTGATTTTCTTGTGCATAGATATGCGATTTGTTTCTTGGTTGCTAGGGTAACCCCATCTGGTTGCTAGGCAGTTACCAAGGTGACAGGCAATAATGCTCCTTGCCATCCTGAGTGAAATAAGTCAACCCGGAAGTCTCTGTGATTTTCTTATGCATAGATATGTGATTTGTTTCTTGGTTGCTAGGGTAACCCCATCTGGTTGCTAGGCAGTTACCAAGGTGACAGGCAACAATGCACCTTATTATCCTGAGTGAAATAAGTCAACCCGTAAGTCTCTGTGATTTTCTTGTGCAGAGATTTGTGATTTGTTTCTTGGTTGCTAGGGTAACCCCATCTGGTTGCTAGGCAGTTACCAAGGTGACAGCCAACAATGCTCCTTGCCATCCTGAGTGAAATAAGTCAACCCGGAAGTCTCTGTGATTTTCTTGTGCAGAGATATGTGATTTGTTTCTTGGTTGCTAGGGAAACCCCATCTGGTTGCTAGGCAGTTACCAAGGTGACAGGCAACAATGCTCCTTGCCATCCTGGGTGAAATAAGTCAAACCAGAAGTCTCTGTGATTTTCTTGTGCAGAGATATGTGATTTGTTTCTTGGTTGCTAGGGTAACCCCATCTGGTTGCTAGGCAGTTATCAAGGTGACAGGGAACAATGCTCCTTGCCATCCTGAGTGAAATAAGTCAACCCGGAAGTCTCTGTGATTTTCTTGTGCAGAGATATGTGATTTGTTTCTTGGTTGCTAGGGTAACCCCATCTGGTTGCTAGGCAGTTACCAAGGTGACAGGCAACAATGCTCCTTGCCATCCTGAGTGAAATAAGTCAACCCGGAAGTCTCTGTGATTTTCTTGTGCAGAGATATGTGATTTGTTTCTTGGTTGCTAGGGAAACCCCATCTGGTTGCTAGGCAGTTACCAAGGTGACAGGCAACAATGCTCCTTGCCATCCTGGGTGAAATAAGTCAAACCAGAAGTCTCTGTGATTTTCTTGTGCAGAGATATGTGATTTGTTTCTTGGTTGCTAGGGTAACCCCATCTGGTTGCTAGGCAGTTATCAAGGTGACAGGGAACAATGCTCCTTGCCATCCTGAGTGAAATAAGTCAACCCGGAAGTCTCTACGTCATTCTGATCCTAAGATACACATCTTAGTGAATTTGAATGGATGTCAATGGTTCTTTGTTGCTAGGGTGCTTTAAATGGTTGCTAGGGCGTGGCTAAGTAGTTCACATGATGAAAGCTGAAGACTGATTACTCACCCAATTAAAACAAAGCAACTATCATGTCTCTAGGACATTCTGATCTGAAGATATCTTACTGTAATTGAAATCAATAAATGTGGTTGCTAGGGTGCTCTAAATTGTTGCTAGGGAGTGGCTTGGCAGCTGCCAATGATGAATCTCCAAAGGCTGCTTGTCAGTATGAATGATATAAACCAACTCCCATGCTTCTGTGACATTCAGAATGGAAGATATCTGTCTTTGGATTTTGGTTGCTAAGGTGCTCGAAAATGGTTGCTAGGGAGGGGCTAGGAAGTCTTGAGGGGATTCATGATTGGCTGTTTTACTGCCCCAAGTCAAACGAGACCACCCTCGTGTTTCTATGATAATTCAGTCTGGAGAAATCCCTTTGATCTCTTTCAATGGAAGTCTATGGGACTTGTTGCTAAGGTACTGTAAATGGTTGCTAGGGCGTGGCTTGATAGCTTCACAATGATCCTGAGAGACTGATTGGTCGTCTGAGTAAAATGAGCCCACCCCCTTGTCTCTAAGACACTGTGATCCAGAGTTATGTTCAATACAAAATCTACCATAGACTTAACATTGGGGCAAATTTGGGCAGCTCCTGCCCCCCAGGGGTAAAACTTTTACCCCATTGTGAGGTATGTTCTCACAGAGCCTGTCAGCCTCTTCAAATGTGGTAAATCACACATCTCTGTGAAATCCTCGCTCTGAGCTATAACTCATCAAAGTTCGGCTCAATGTTAAGTCAATGGGATTTTTTGCCCAATTTTTTGCCCCTGGGGCAAATACTGTACCCCCGATCACTTATAGTAGTCATAGCACACCATTCCCAAATAATCTGCACGATTTGACGCCTCATTTGTGGGTCTGCGAGCAAACAAATTTTCAAAAAATTCCATTGACTTACATTGGGGCAACTTTGGGCAGCTCCTGCCCCCCAGGGGTAAAACTTTTACCCCATTGTGAGGTATGTTCTCAGAGAGCCTGTCAGCCTCTTCAAATGTGGTAAATCACACGTCTCTGTGAAATCCTCGCTCTGAGCTATTACTCGTCAAAGTTCGGCTCAATGTTAAGTCAATGGGATTTTTTGGCCAATTTTTTGCCCCTGGGGCAAACAACGTACCCCCGATCGCTTAGAAAAGATATAGCACACCTCTCCTCAATGAGCCGCACGATTTGATGCCTCACTCAGGGGTCTGTGACAAAAGCTGCGGGAGGAGTAGCGCGCCAAACTATGTGTGGAATAATAATAATTATAACTAGAATGTACATTTCCTGAAGAAAATGTGAGTGGTGCTTGCCGTGGCAAAATTTCTTACCACAATATCCCACCTACTGCCCAAAGTTGAAAGACGCTACCCCCATGACAGTAGTATGTTCTGGTGCAGAGATATTGGTGTTGTTCCATGGTTGCTAGGGTAACCCCATCTGGTTGCTAGGCAGTTACCAAGGTGACAGGCAACAATGCACCTTGCCATCCTGAGTGAAATAAGTCAACCCGGAAGTCTCTGTGATTTTCTTGTGCAGAGATATGTGATTTGTTTCTTGGTTGCTAGGGTAACCCCATCTGGTTGCTAGGCAGTTACCAAGGTGACAGCCAACAATGCTCCTTGCCATCCTGAGTGAAATAAGTCAACCCGGAAGTCTCTGTGATTTTCTTGTGCATAGATATGCGATTTGTTTCTTGGTTGCTAGGGTAACCCCATCTGGTTGCTAGGCAGTTACCAAGGTGACAGGCAATAATGCTCCTTGCCATCCTGAGTGAAATAAGTCAACCCGGAAGTCTCTGTGATTTTCTTGTGCAGAGATATGTGATTTGTTTCTTGGTTGCTAGGGTAACCCCATCTGGTTGCTAGGCAGTTACCAAGGTGACAGCCAACAATGCTCCTTGCCATCCTGAGTGAAATAAGTCAACCCGGAAGTCTCTGTGATTTTCTAGTACATAGATACGTGATTTGTTACTTGGTTGCTAGGATAACCCCATCTGGTTGCTAGGCAGTTACCAGGGTGATATTTATCAAGTCTACATTCCATCCTGAGTGAAATAAGTCAACCCGGAAGTCTCTGTGATTTTCTTGTGCAGAGATATGTGATTTGTTTCTTGGTTGCTAGGGTAACCCCATCTGGTTGCTAGGCAGTTACCAAGGTGACAGCCAACAATGCTCCTTGCCATCCTGAGTGAAATAAGTCAACCCGGAAGTCTCTGTGATTTTCTTGTGCATAGATATGTGATTTGTTTCTTGGTTGCTAGGGTAACTCCATCTGGTTGCTAGGCAGTTACCAAGGTGACAGGCAACAATGCACCTTATCATCCTGAGTGAAATAAGTCAACCCGGAAGTCTCTGTGATTTTCTTGTGCAGAGATATGTGATTTGTTTCTTGGTTGCTAGGGTAACCCCATCTGGTTGCTAGGCAGTTACCAAGGTGACAACCAATAATGCTCCTTGCCATCCTGAGTGAAATAAGTGAACCCGGAAGTCTCTGTGATTTTCTAGTACATAGATATGTGATTTGTTACTTGGTTGCTAGGATAACCCCATCTGGTTGCTAGGCAGCTACCAGGGTGATATTTATCAAGTCTACATTCCATCCTGAGTGAAACAAGTCAACCCGGAATTCTCTGTGATTTTCTTGTGCAGAGATATGTGATTTGTTTCTTGGTTGCTAGGGTAACCCCATCTGGTTGCTAGGCAGTTACCAAGGTGACAGCCAACAATGCTCCTTGCCATCCTGAGTGAAATAAGTCAACCCGGAAGTCTCTGTGATTTTCTTGTGCAGAGATATGTGATTTGTTTCTTGGTTGCTAGGGAAACCCCATCTGGTTGATAGGCAGTTACCAAGGTGACAGGCAACAATGCTCCTTGCCATCCTGGGTGAAATAAGTCAAACCAGAAGTCTCTGTGATTTTCTTGTGCAGAGATATGTGATTTGTTTCTTGGTTGCTAGGGTAATCCCATTTGGTTGCTAGGCAGTTACCAGGGTGATATTTATCAAGTCTACTTTCCATCCTGAGTGAAATAAGTCAACCCGGAAGTCTCTACGACATTCTGATCCTAAGATACACATCTTAGTGATTTTGAATGGATGTCAATGGTGTTTTGTTGCTAGGGTGTTTTAAATGGTTGCTAGGGCATGGCTAAGTAGTTCATATGATGAAAGCTGAAGACTGGTTACTCACCCAATGAAAACAAAGCAACTATCATGTCTCTAGGACATTCTGATCTGAAGATATCTTACTGTAATTGAAATCAATAAATGTGGTTGCTAGGGTGCTCTAAATTGTTGCTAGGGAGTGGCTTGGCAGCTGCCAATGATGAATCACCAAAGGCTGCTTGTCAGTATGAATGATATAAACCAACTCCCATGCTTCTGTGACATTCAGAATGGAAGATATCTCTCTTTGGATTTTGGTTGCTAAGGTGCTCGAAAATGGTTGCTAGGGAGGGGCTAGGAAGTGTTGAGGGGATTCATGATTGGCTGTTTTACTGCCCCAAGTCAAGTGAGACCACCCTCGTGTTTCTATGATAATTCAGTCCGGAGAAATCCCTTTGATCTCTTTCAATGGAAGTCTATGGGACTTGTTGCTAAGGTACTGTAAATGGTTGCTAGGGCGTGGCATGATAGCTTCACAATGATCCGGAGAGACTGATTGGTCGTCTGAGTAAAATGAGCCCGCCCCCTTGTCTCTAAGACACTGTGATCCAGAGTTATGTTCAATACACAATTTACCATAGACTTAACATTGGGGCAAATTTGGGCAGCTCCTGCCCCCAAGGGGTGCAACTTTTACCCCATTGTGAGGTATGTTCTCACAGAGCCTGATAGCCTCTTCAAATGTGGTAAATCACACATCTGTGTGATATCCTCGCTCTGAGCTATGACTTGTCAAAGTTCGGCGCAATGTTAAGTCAATGGGATTTTTTGCCCAATTTTTTGCCCCTGGGGCAAATACCATACCCCCGATCGCTTATGAAAGTCATAGCACACCATTCCCAAATAATCCGCACGATTTGACGCCTCATTCGTGGGTCTGTGACCAAAAAATTTTGCAAAAAATTCCATTGACTTACATTGGGGCAACTTTGGGCAGCTCCTGCCCCCCAGGGGTAAAAGTTTTACCCCATTGTGAGGTATGTTCTCACAGAGCCTGTCAGCCTCTTCAAATGTGGTAAATCACACGTCTCTGTGAAATCCTCGCTCTGAGCTATGACTCGTCAAAGTTCGGCTCAATGTTAAGTCAATGGGATTTTTTGCCCAGTTTTTTGCCCCTGGGGCAAACACCGTACCCCCGATCGCTTATAAAAGTCATAGCACACCTCTCCTCAATGAGCCGCTCGATTTGACACCTCATTCATGGGTCTACACCAAAAGGTGCGGGACGAGTTAGGTGCCGAAGTTTTGTACGGAAGAAGAAGAAGAAGAAGAAGAAGAAAAACTAGAATGTACATTTCCTGAAGAAAATGTGAGTGGTGCTTGCCGTGGCAAAACTCATCAAATAAAATTTTCTAACTTGTTTCTAAGCACTAAAATAAAGGTCATAGAATGTTGCTAACATGTGTTTTTCATGATGGTAGCACATTTTTAAATGTTTTAGCACTTTGCTAGGCAAAGCTAGCATGTGTTAGCATGATACTAGCACGTTTTTAGCATGTTTTAGCACTTCGTTTGGCGATGCTAACATGTGTTAGCATGATGCTAGCACATTTTTAACATGTTTTAGCAATGCCCTCGGCAATGCTAACCCTAACCCTAACCCTAACCCTAACCTAACCCTAACCCTAACCCTAACCCTAACCCTTTAACCTAACCCTTACCCTAAACCTAACCCTTAACCCTTAAACGCTAACCCTTACCCTAAACCTTACCCTTAACCTTACCCTTAACCTAACCCTTAACCTAACCCTTAACCTAAACCTTACCCTAAACCTTACCCTTAACCTAACCCTTAACCTGACCCTTAACCTAACCCTTACACTAAACCTTACCAAAAACCTAACCCTTAAGCTAAACCTTAACCACTAACCCTTACCCTAAACCTTAACCTAACACTTAAACTAACCCATACCCTTAACCTAACCCTTAACCTAACACTTAACCTAACCCTTACCCTTAACCTAACCCTTAACCTAAACCTAACCCTTAACCTAACCCTTACCCTAAACCTTACCCTTAACCTAACCCTTAACCTAACCCTTAACCTAATTATTACACTAAACCTTACCCTAAACCTAACCCTTAACCTAACCCTTATCCGCTAACCCTTACCCTAAACCTTACCCTAACCCTAACCCTAACCCTAGCCCTACGTGCCTAATGCTTAAGTTGCATTTTTACAATTTGAAGGGTCGTTACAAATGTAGCTCTTTGTGCGCTCAATTTTGGAACAATTTCTTTAAATATTTACTGGACTCAAGTCTGCTCTGCTCACAACAGAATGATCTCCTCCTCACAAGCATGGTCCGATACATTTCATGAAATGATAATAATAAAGGATTGAGTTCATCCCTCCCAAACATTCCTACAAAAACATTTCAGGAGTGATACATGGATATGATACTGATTTCAGTTGCTCAACTGAAATATAAACAGTATTTAAACCGCAAAGGGCTGTTTACAAATCAAATTAAATGCTATTATTGTTGCCCAAAGCTAACGTGCTGCAGGCCTACATGCTGCCAAAATGCGCAGGAAAGAAGAAACGTCGTTCTTGTGAAAAATGCGTTCATTACCACGTCTCCTCTATAGTCGTATTCATGCAAATCTTAAAGGTGTGCAGGTGACTTTTTCCACCACTCAAAACCTACATGCAAATGACTGTTTTCCTTTTTAAGTGCTACATTTCTAATGCTTTCTTTTTCTGTTCATCTCGCCCCGTCACATGAAGAACGACGGAATTCTGAGTTCGATGACACCAAGCTTGGCAAAATCGGACAGACCGTTCTAAAGATTGATCTGTGAAACAATCCAGCCAATCAGATTCGATATGCAAATGAGGGTGGAGATAATGAGGGTGAAACTCGTAATTACCTCTATACCTAACCCTAACCCTAACCTAAACTAACCCTAACCCTAACCCTAACCCTAACCTAACCCTAACCCTAACCCTAACCCTAACCCTAAACCCTAACCCTAACCCTAACCCTAACCCTAACCCTAACCCTTACCCTAAACCTAACACTTAACATAACCCTTAAACGCTAACCCTTACCCTAAACCTTACCCTAAACCTTACCCTAAACCTAACCCTTAACCTAACCCTTAACCTAACCCTTAACCTAACCCTTAACCTAACCCTTAACCGCTAACCCTTACTCTAAACCTAACCCTTAACCTAACCCTTAACCTAACCCTTAATCTAACCCTTTAACCTAACCCTTACCCTAAACCTTACCCTAAACCTAACCCTTAACCCTTAAACGCTAACCCTTACCCTAAACCTTACCCTTAACCTTACCCTTAACCTAACCCTTAACCTAACCCTTAACCTAAACCTTACCCTAAACCTTACCCTTAACCTAACCCTTAACCTAACCCTAACCCTTAACCTAACCCTTAACCTAACCCTTAACCTGACCCTTAACCTAACCAAAAACCTAACCCTTAAGCTAAACCTTAACCACTAACCCTTACCCTAAACCTTAACCTAACACTTAAACTAACCCATACCCTTAACCTAACCCTTAACCTAACCCTTAACCTAAACCTAACCCTTAACCTAACCCTTACCCTAAACCTTACCCTTAACCTAACCCTTAACCTAACCCTTAACCTAATCATTACACTAAACCTTACCCTAAACCTAACCCTTAACCTAACCCTTATCCGCTAACCCTTACCCTAAACCTTACCCTAACCCTAACCCTAACCCTAGCCCTACGTGCCTAATGCTTAAGTTGCATTTTTACACTTTGAAGGGTCGTTACAAATGTAGCTCTTTGTGCGCTCAATTTTGGAACAATTTCTTTAAATATTTATTGGACTCAAGTCTGCTCTGCTCGCAACAGAATAATCTCCTCCTCACAAGCATGGTCCGATACATTTCATGAAATGATAATAATAAAGGATTGAGTTCATCCCACCCAAACATTCCTACAAAAACATTTCAGGAGTGATACATGGATATGATACTGATTTCAGTTGCTCAACTGAAATATAAACAGTATTTAAATTAAACGCTATTATTGTTGCCCAAAGCTAACGTGCTGCAGGCCTACATGCTGCCAAAATGCGCAGGAAAGAAGAAACGTCGTTCTTGTGAAAAATGCGTTCATTACCACGTCTCCTCTACAGTCGTATTCATGCAAATCTTAAAGGCGTGCAGGTGACTTTTTCCACCACTCAAAACCTACATGCAAATGACTGTTTTCCTTTTTAAGTGCTACATTTCTAATGCTTTCTTTTTCTGTTCATCTCGCCCCGTCACATGAAGACAGACGGAATTCTGAGTTCGATGACACCAAGCTTGGCAAAATCGGACAGACCGTTCTAAAGATTGATCTGTGAAACAATCCAGCCAATCAGATTCAATATGCAAATGAGGGTGGAGATAATGAGGGTGAAACTCGTAATCACCTCTATACCTACAGAGTTTTTAACCCCCGGGGCTAGGGGTTAGGGTCATCTAGCAATTTAACCCCAACTAACCCCAGCTGACTGGGGTTAGCCCTAGTGGACTGATGGAGAATTGCACTTTCCCACTTACAACTTTAAACCTATGGTAACTTTATTTTATAAAGTTATAAGGGCAATATTTGGTGCAGTTTGTTTTCTCACAACAACAACAACAAAATGTTTACAAGTCCACCTGTAATTTGTTTGAATCTACTTCATTTCTGGAAACATTTTTTTAATAAAATGAACTGGACTCCAAAACATCCTCCTCACAAACAAGTCAAATAAATGCAAAGGGTCTTGCTATATTTACTTGGGTTCATTTCTTTCATTTGTTATTAACAGTCTTACAGTAGGAATCAAATATAGCAGTCTGTTTGGGACTTTATTGAGTAGAATATGAAGTTGCTGTAAATGACCACCAGATGGAGACTCGATACCACAAAAACAAAACATCCTTCTGTTATTTGTTTTTTTATTTATTTCATTTTTGGAAACATTTCTTTGATACAATTAACTGGACTCAAAAATACTCCTCACATACAAGTAAAAGAAATATCAAATGAAATAATAATAATAATAATAATAATGATAGTAAAAAGTTTAAACTTTATTTAAAAGTTTCATTAGTTACAGACAGACACACAAACACAGACAGAGAAACAAATAGACACACATGCAGAAAGATAGACAGACAGACAGACATTTAGATAGATAGACAGACAGATAGTTAGATAGACAGACAGATAGTTAGATAGACAGACAGACAGACAGACAGATAGTTAGATAGATAGACAGACAGACAGATAGTTAGATAGATAGACAGACAGACAGTTAGATAGATTGACAGACAGATAGTTCGATAGACAGATAGTTAGATAGACAGACAGACAGATAGTTAGATAGATAGACAGAAAGACAGATAGTTAGATAGATAGACAGATAGTTAGATAGACAGACAGAAAGATAGATAGACAGACAGACAGACAGGCAGATAGTGAGATACATAGACAGATAGACAGACAGACAGACAGACAGTCAGACAGATAGTTAGTTAGATAGACAGAAAGATAGATTTATGACTTACAGCTACAAATATATACACACATACACACACATACACAAAGTGGACATATTGAGATCTGCACTGTGCAAAACTGCTAAAATGTGGATTTTTTAACACAGAATCACAGACAGTTTCAATGCTGAGCCTTTAGGGGGCGTCCACTTAAGAACAGCCGTTCATTTGAAATATGAATGATTTATCAATAAAATTGAAGTTTACAAAAACTTGCAAAAGAAATCTAACAGGAAAAATACAAACTATGTTCCTGTTCATACTGTACAATGATTTTGAACGCAAGTTATGCTGCTTAAAACCTTTATATTACAGCAATGTTTTTAAAACATGCAGATTTTATATATATATATATATATGGCCAGTTAAATTGGCAGCCTTTGCTGTGAATGTCGGTCTCTCATCCGTGTCTAGAAAAGCACTTCATAAATTAAATGAATTATTATAATTACTCATGTTATTATTATTATTTTCGTAATTCTTGTTATTATCCTTATTATTCCGTCAATAAAACTTTCCTTGTGTAATTGTATGATTCCACCTGAATTATTCACTTTAACACTTGCAAAATTCCGAATGACATTAAAAATAATTTCTGCAACAGAACACCTCAGATGTCAAAAACTCTTAGCATTTGTGAGCACTTTTCCATAGACTCACATTGTATAGACTGCCACCCAGTGGGGTTAAACAATAATGGTCCAATGTGAAACGAGTACGTTTTAGGCCGCCGTGTTGGCTACGAACGAGTGATCGTTCCCAAACTTTGCACAGACTATGGGGGTCTTTCCACGAGAAACATATTGCAGTTTTGTGTGCCTAGCCCCAGGGTAACCCGTTTTATTACACTAATAACATGTTTTATATAGTCGGCCTTCTATAAAGCCTCTGTGAAACGAGTACGTTTTAGGCCGCCGTGTTGGCTACGAACGAGCGATCGTTCCCAAACTTTACACACACTAGGGAGGTGTTTCCACAAGAAACATACTACACTTTTGTGTGCCCAGCCCCATGGGAACCCATTTTATTACAGTAAAAATATGCTTAATATAGTCGGCCTTCTATAAAGCCTCTGTGAAATAAGTACGTTTTAGGCCGCCGTGTTGGCTACGAACGAGTGATCGTTCCCAAACTTTGTACAGTCTATTGGGCTCTTTCCACGAGAAACATATTGCAGTTTTGTGTGCCTAGCCCCAGGGTAACCCGTTTTATTACAGTAAAAATATGCTTAATATATTCGGCCTTCCATAAAGCCTCTGTGAAAGGAGTACGTTTTAGGCCGCCGTGTTGGCTACGAACGAGCGATCGTTCCCAAACTTTGCACACACTATGGGGGTCTTTCCACGAGAAACATATTACACATTTGTGTACCTAGGGCAAGGAGAACCCATTTTATAACAGTAAAAATATGCTTAATATAGTCTGCCTTCTATAAAGCCTCTGTGTAACGAGTACGTTTTAGGGCGCCGTGTTGGCTACGAACGAGCGATCGTTCCCAAACTTTGCACACACTATGGGGGTCTTTCCACGAGAAACATATTACACTTTTGTGTGCCTAGCCCAATGGGAACCCATTTTATTACACTAATAACATGTTTTATATAGTCGGCCTTCTATAACGCCTCTGTGAAACGAGTACGTTTTAGGCCGCCGTGTTGGCTACGAACGAGCGATCGTTCCCAAACTTTGTACAGTCTATCGGGCTCTTTCCATGAGAAACATATTGCAGTTTTTTGTGCCTAGCCCCAGGGTAACCCGTTTTATTACAGTAAAAATATGCTTAATATAGTCAGCCTTCCATAAAGCCTCTGTGAAACGAGTACGTTTTAGGCCGCCGTGTTGGCTACGAACGAGCGATCGTTCCCAAACTTTACACACACTAGGGGGGTGTTTCCACAAGAAACATACTACACTTTTGTGTGCCCAGCCCCATGGGAACCCATTTTATTATAGTAAAAATATGCTTAATATAGTCGGCCTTCTATAAAGCCTCTGTGAAACGAGTACGTTTTAGGCCGCCGTGTTGGCTACGAATGAGTGATCGTTCCCAAACTTTGTACAGTCTATCGGGCTCTTTCCACGAGAAACATACTGCAGTTTTGTGTGCCTAGCCCCAGGGTAACCCGTTTTATTACACTAATAACATGTTTTATATAGTCGGCCTTCTATAAAGCCTCTGTGAAACGAGTACGTTTTAGGCCGCCGTGTTGGCTACGAACGAGCGATCGTTCCCAAACTTTGCACAAACTATGGGGGTCTTTCCACGAGAAACATATTACACTTTTGTGTACCTAGCCCAATGGGAACACGTTTTATTACACTAAAAATATGCTTAATATAGTCGGCCTTCCATAAAGCCTCTGTGAAACGAGTACGTTTTAGGCCGCTGTGTTGGCTACGATCGAGTGATCGTTCCCAAACTTTGCACACTCTATCGGGCTCTTTCCACGAGAAACATATTGCAGTTTTGTGTGCCTAGCCCCAGGGTAACCCGTTTTATTACACTAATAACATGTTTTATATAGTCGGCCTTCTATAAAGCCTCTGTGAAACGAGTAAGTTTTAGGCCGCCGTGTTGGCTACGAACGAGCGATCGTTCCCAAACTTTGCACAAACTATGGGGGTCTTTCCACGAGAAACATATTACACTTTTGTGTACCTAGCCCACTGGGAACACGTTTTATTACACTAAAAATATGCTTAATATAGTCGGCCTTCCATAAAGCCTCTGTGAAACGAGTACGTTTTAGGCCGCTGTGTTGGCTACGATCGAGTGATCGTTCCCAAACTTTGCACACTCTATCGGGCTCTTTCCACGAGAAACATATTGCAGTTTTGTGTGCCTAGCCCCAGGGTAACCCGTTTTATTACACTAATAACATGTTTCATATAGTCGGCCTTCTATAAAGCCTCTGTGAAACGAGTAAGTTTTAGGCCGCCGTGTTGGCTACGAACGAGCGATCGTTCCCAAACTTTGCACAAACTATGGGGGTCTTTCCACGAGAAACATATTACACTTTTGTGTACCTAGCCCAATGGGAACACGTTTTATTACACTAAAAATATGCTTAATATAGTCGGCCTTCCATAAAGCCTCTGTGAAACGAGTACGTTTTAGGCCGCTGTGTTGGCTACGATCGAGCGATCGTTCCCAAACTTTGCACACTCTATCGGGCTCTTTCCACGAGAAACATATTGCAGTTTTGTGTGCCTAGCCCCAGGGTAACCCGTTTTATTACACTAATAACATGTTTTATATAGTCGGCCTTCTATAAAGCCTCTGTGAAACGAGTAAGTTTTAGGCCGCCGTGTTGGCTACGAACGAGCGATCGTTCCCAAACTTTGCACAAACTATGGGGGTCTTTCCACGAGAAACATATTACACTTTTGTGTACCTAGCCCAATGGGAACACGTTTTATTACACTAAAAATATGCTTAATATAGTCGGCCTTCCATAAAGCCTCTGTGAAACGAGTACGTTTTAGGCCGCTGTGTTGGCTACGATCGAGCGATCGTTCCCAAACTTTGCACACTCTATCGGGCTCTTTCCACGAGAAACATATTGCAGTTTTGTGTGCCTAGCCCCAGGGTAACCCGTTTTATTACAGTAAAGACACGGTAAATTGACATAGGCCTTTATAAATTTATCACAGTTCGCCGAAAGCCAGTTTATTCTATTAACCAAGAGAACCCATTGACTTCTACTGTCGTCCTGCCCAGGAAAGCATGGCATTTCTGCTTGGCACTGCTGCGGTCACGAAAGAGCTGCCGCTAGCATGTCAGGGATCACTTTACCTGATCGAGCTTCCTCACATTCTGTGTCTTACCGCATGGCTGCCTGTCGGTGCATCACAAAATGGGTGGTTTTCATCCCTATATCCCATAACCTAACCTAACCCTAACTAACCTTATTCTAACCTAACCTAACTTCTTAACCTAACCCAACTTCTAAGCTAATAAAAGTCAAAAGTATCAAAAAGATACCAGGCTTACACAAATTAAGATTGTATCACTTTATTCAACTTTAACTCTAAACATAACCAACTTCTGAACAGAACACATTTCCAAACTAAATACAAGTCACACTGATCAAGAAGACACAACATTTACACACTATAGAGCAAGTTAGACCATAAGAGAAGTATGTTTTTGAGACTAAATCAAACCTCTTAAGACTGATCGAGGACAAAGTCAATCAGATAGCTAGAGGATCACATATAGAACATGACATTTTTGTAAAAATCGGACCAGCGGAACCAAAGTTAAAGACGATGGCGTGTTCGCCGTCGGTAGTTTCTATCCTATATCCTGCTCTGACCTGACCTAAGGCTGCCACGGGCCCCCGAAAACACTCCACTCAAACCTACACCAATGGACTCCAAACGCCCCCAAATGCGCTCCTAGCACGGTCCCCCGGGACGTCAGCGGGGCAACCAACCACGCCGGACGGCTGTCAAATTCCGCTACAGCACGGACCACATAGGATGCGGGCCAAGCCCCGTATCTCCGCAAACGTACCTGCCAGAGTCACTGGCCAACGCTGGTCTTCTCGGAAACCCGCAGGCCCACACCGCCAGCACCTTCAGAACAGCAGCCACCCACAGACAAACATTTTTCCATAGACTGACATTGTATGGACTGCCGCCCAGCGGCGGGGGCTAAGCTATTACCACGTGCTGGTGGTTGGGAGCAGAGGGATTCAAGCCTTTAAGTTGCATTTTTAAAATCTGAAGGGTCCTTACAAATGTAGCTCTTCGTGCGCTCAATTTTGGAACAATTTCTTTAAATATTTACTGGACTCAAGTCTGCTCTGCTCGCAACAGAATGATCTCCTCCTCACAAGCATGGTCCGATACATTGAAATGATAATAATAAAGGATTGAGTTCATCCCACCCAAACATTCCTACAAAAACATTTCAGGAGTGATACATGGATATGATACTGATTTCAGTTGCTCAACTTAAATATAAACAGTATTTAAACCGCAATGGGCTGTTTACAAATCAAATTAAACGCTATTATTGTTGCCCAAAGCTAACGTGCTGCAGGCCTACATGCTGCCAAAATGCGCAGGAAAGAAAAAACGTCGTTCTTGTGAAAAATGCGTTCATTACCACGTCTCCTCTACAGTCGTATTCATGCAAATCTTAAAGGCGTGCAGGTGACTTTTTCCACCACTCAAAACCTACATGCAAATGACTTTTTTCCTTTTTAAGTGCTACATTTCTAATGCTTTCTTTTTCTGTTCATCTCGCTCCGTCACATGAAGACAGACGGAATTCTGAGTTCGATGACACCAAGCTTGGCAAAATCGGACAGACCGTTCTAAAGATTGATCTGTGAAACAATCCAGCCAATCAGATTCAATATGCAAATGAGGGTGGAGATAATGAGGGTGAAACTCGTAATCACCTCTATACCTAACCATAACCCTAACCCTAACCTAACCCTAACCGCTAACCCTTACCCTAAACCTTACCCTAAACCTAACCCTTAACCTAACCCTTAACCTAACCCTTAACCTAACCCTTACCCTAAACCTTACCCTAAACCTAACCCTTAACCCTTAACCCTTAACCGCTAACCCTTACCCTAAACCTTACCCTTAACCTAACCCTTAACCTAAACCTTACCCTAAACATTACCCTTAACCTAACCCTTAACCTAACCCTAACCCTTAACCTAACCCTTAACCTGACCCTTAACCTAACCCTTACCCTAAACCTTACCCTAAACCTAACCCTTAACCTAACCCTTAAACGCTAACCCTTACCCTAAACCTTACCCTAAACCTTACCCTAAACCTAACCCTTAACCTAACCCTTAACCTAACCCTTAACCTAACCCTTAACCGCTAACCCTTACTCTAAACCTAACCCTTAACCTAACCCTTAACCTAACCCTTAATCTAACCCTTTAACCTAACCCTTACCCTAAACCTTACCCTAAACCTAACCCTTAACCCTTAAACGCTAACCCTTACCCTAAACCTTACCCTTAACCTTACCCTTAACCTAACCCTTAACCTAACCCTTAACCTAAACCTTACCCTAAACCTTACCCTTAACCTAACCCTTAACCTAACCCTAACCCTTAACCTAACCCTTAACCTAACCCTTAACCTGACCCTTAACCTAACCCTTACACTAAACCTTACCAAAAACCTAACCCTTAAGCTAAACCTTAACCACTAACCCTTACCCTAAACCTTAACCTAACACTTAAACTAACCCATACCCTTAACCTAACCCTTAACCTAACACTTAACCTAACCCTTACCCTTAACCTAACCCTTAACCTAAACCTAACCCTTAACCTAACCCTTACCCTAAACCTTACCCTTAACCTAACCCTTAACCTAACCCTTAACCTAATCATTACACTAAACCTTACCCTAAACCTAACCCTTAACCTAACCCTTATCCGCTAACCCTTACCCTAAACCTTACCCTAACCCTAACCCTAACCCTAGCCCTACGTGCCTAATGCTTAAGTTGCATTTTTACAATTTGAAGGGTCGTTACAAATGTAGCTCTTTGTGCGCTCAATTTTGGAACAATTTCTTTAAATATTTATTGGACTCAAGTCTGCTCTGCTCGCAACAGAATAATCTCCTCCTCACAAGCATGGTCCGATACATTTCATGAAATGATAATAATAAAGGATTGAGTTCATCCCACCCAAACATTCCTACAAAAACATTTCAGGAGTGATACATGGATATGATACTGATTTCAGTTGCTCAACTGAAATATAAACAGTATTTAAATTAAACGCTATTATTGTTGCCCAAAGCTAACGTGCTGCAGGCCTACATGCTGCCAAAATGCGCAGGAAAGAAGAAACGTCGTTCTTGTGAAAAATGCGTTCATTACCACGTCTCCTCTACAGTCGTATTCATGCAAATCTTAAAGGTGTGCAGGTGACTTTTTCCACCACTCAAAACCTACATGCAAATGACTGTTTTCCTTTTTAAGTGCTACATTTCTAATGCTTTCTTTTTCTGTTCATCTCGCCCCGTCACATGAAGACAGACGGAATTCTGAGTTCGATGACACCAAGCTTGGCAAAATCGGACAGACCGTTCTAAAGATTGATCTGTGAAACAATCCAGCCAATCAGATTCAATATGCAAATGAGGGTGGAGATAATGAGGGTGAAACTCGTAATCACCTCTATACCTACAGAGTTTTTAACCCCCGGGGCTAGGGGTTAGGGTCATCTAGCAATTTAACCCCAACTAACCCCAGCTGACTGGGGTTAGCCCTAGTGGACTGATGGAGAATTGCACTTTCCCACTTACAACTTTAAACCTATGGTAACTTTATTTTATAAAGTTATAAGGGCAATATTTGGTGCAGTTTGTTTTCTCACAACAACAACAACAAAATGTTTACAAGTCCACCTGTAATTTGTTTGAATCTACTTCATTTCTGGAAACATTTTTTTAATAAAATGAACTGGACTCCAAAACATCCTCCTCACAAACAAGTCAAATAAATGCAAAGGGTCTTGCTATATTTACTTGGGTTCATTTCTTTCATTTGTTATTAACAGTCTTACAGTAGGAATCAAATATAGCAGTCTGTTTGGGACTTTATTGAGTAGAATATGAAGTTGCTGTAAATGACCACCAGATGGAGACTCGATACCACAAAAACAAAACATCCTTCTGTTATTTGTTTTTTTATTTATTTCATTTTTGGAAACATTTCTTTGATACAATTAACTGGACTCAAAAATACTCCTCACATACAAGTAAAAGAAATATCAAATGAAATAATAATAATAATGATAGTAAAAAGTTTAAACTTTATTTAAAAGTTTCATTAGTTACAGACAGACACACAAACACAGACAGAGAAACAAATAGACACACATGCAGAAAGATAGACAGACAGACAGACATTTAGATAGATAGACAGACAGATAGTTAGATAGACAGACAGATAGTTAGATAGACAGACAGACAGACAGATAGTTAGATAGATAGACAGACAGACAGATAGTTAGATAGATAGACAGACAGACAGTTAGATAGATTGACAGACAGATAGTTCGATAGACAGATAGTTAGATAGACAGACAGACAGATAGTTAGATAGATAGACAGAAAGACAGATAGTTAGATAGATAGACAGATAGTTAGATAGACAGACAGAAAGATAGATAGACAGACAGACAGACAGGCAGATAGTGAGATACATAGACAGATAGACAGACAGACAGACAGACAGTCAGACAGATAGTTAGTTAGATAGACAGAAAGATAGATTTATGACTTACAGCTACAAATATATACACACATACACACACATACACAAAGTGGACATATTGAGATCTGCACTGTGCAAAACTGCTAAAATGTGGATTTTTTAACACAGAATCACAGACAGTTTCAATGCTGAGCCTTTAGGGGGCGTCCACTTAAGAACAGCCGTTCATTTGAAATATGAATGATTTATCAATAAAATTGAAGTTTACAAAAACTTGCAAAAGAAATCTAACAGGAAAAATACAAACTATGTTCCTGTTCATACTGTACAATGATTTTGAACGCAAGTTATGCTGCTTAAAACCTTTATATTACAGCAATGTTTTTAAAACATGCAGATTTTATATATATATATATATGGCCAGTTAAATTGGCAGCCTTTGCTGTGAATGTCGGTCTCTCATCCGTGTCTAGAAAAGCACTTCATAAATTAAATGAATTATTATAATTACTCATGTTATTATTATTATTTTCGTAATTCTTGTTATTATCCTTATTATTCCGTCAATAAAACTTTCCTTGTGTAATTGTATGATTCCACCTGAATTATTCACTTTAACACTTGCAAAATTCCGAATGACATTAAAAATAATTTCTGCAACAGAACACCTCAGATGTCAAAAACTCTTAGCATTTGTGAGCACTTTTCCATAGACTCACATTGTATAGACTGCCACCCAGTGGGGTTAAACAATAATGGTCCAATGTGAAACGAGTACGTTTTAGGCCGCCGTGTTGGCTACGAACGAGTGATCGTTCCCAAACTTTGCACAGACTATGGGGGTCTTTCCACGAGAAACATATTGCAGTTTTGTGTGCCTAGCCCCAGGGTAACCCGTTTTATTACACTAATAACATGTTTTATATAGTCGGCCTTCTATAAAGCCTCTGTGAAACGAGTACGTTTTAGGCCGCCGTGTTGGCTACGAACGAGCGATCGTTCCCAAACTTTACACACACTAGGGAGGTGTTTCCACAAGAAACATACTACACTTTTGTGTGCCCAGCCCCATGGGAACCCATTTTATTACAGTAAAAATATGCTTAATATAGTCGGCCTTCTATAAAGCCTCTGTGAAATAAGTACGTTTTAGGCCGCCGTGTTGGCTACGAACGAGTGATCGTTCCCAAACTTTGTACAGTCTATTGGGCTCTTTCCACGAGAAACATATTGCAGTTTTGTGTGCCTAGCCCCAGGGTAACCCGTTTTATTACAGTAAAAATATGCTTAATATATTCGGCCTTCCATAAAGCCTCTGTGAAAGGAGTACGTTTTAGGCCGCCGTGTTGGCTACGAACGAGCGATCGTTCCCAAACTTTGCACACACTATGGGGGTCTTTCCACGAGAAACATATTACACATTTGTGTACCTAGGGCAAGGAGAACCCATTTTATAACAGTAAAAATATGCTTAATATAGTCTGCCTTCTATAAAGCCTCTGTGTAACGAGTACGTTTTAGGCCGCCGTGTTGGCTACGAACGAGCGATCGTTCCCAAACTTTGCACACACTATGGGGGTCTTTCCACGAGAAACATATTACACTTTTGTGTGCCTAGCCCAATGGGAACCCATTTTATTACACTAATAACATGTTTTATATAGTCGGCCTTCTATAACGCCTCTGTGAAACGAGTACGTTTTAGGCCGCCGTGTTGGCTACGAACGAGCGATCGTTCCCAAACTTTGTACAGTCTATCGGGCTCTTTCCATGAGAAACATATTGCAGTTTTTTGTGCCTAGCCCCAGGGTAACCCGTTTTATTACAGTAAAAATATGCTTAATATAGTCAGCCTTCCATAAAGCCTCTGTGAAACGAGTACGTTTTAGGCCGCCGTGTTGGCTACGAACGAGCGATCGTTCCCAAACTTTACACACACTAGGGGGGTGTTTCCACAAGAAACATACTACACTTTTGTGTGCCCAGCCCCATGGGAACCCATTTTATTATAGTAAAAATATGCTTAATATAGTCGGCCTTCTATAAAGCCTCTGTGAAACGAGTACGTTTTAGGCCGCCGTGTTGGCTACGAACGAGTGATCGTTCCCAAACTTTGTACAGTCTATCGGGCTCTTTCCACGAGAAACATACTGCAGTTTTGTGTGCCTAGCCCCAGGGTAACCCGTTTTATTACAGTAAAAATATGCTTAATATAGTCAGCCTTCCATAAAGCCTCTGTGAAACGAGTACGTTTTAGGCCGCCGTGTTGGCTACGAACGAGCGATCGTTCCCAAACTTTGCACAAACTATGGGGGTCTTTCCACGAGAAACATATTACACTTTTGTGTACCTAGCCCAATGGGAACACGTTTTATTACACTAAAAATATGCTTAATATAGTCGGCCTTCCATAAAGCCTCTGTGAAACGAGTACGTTTTAGGCCGCTGTGTTGGCTACGATCGAGTGATCGTTCCCAAACTTTGCACACTCTATCGGGCTCTTTCCACGAGAAACATATTGCAGTTTTGTGTGCCTAGCCCCAGGGTAACCCGTTTTATTACACTAATAACATGTTTTATATAGTCGGCCTTCTATAAAGCCTCTGTGAAACGAGTAAGTTTTAGGCCGCCGTGTTGGCTACGAACGAGCGATCGTTCCCAAACTTTGCACAAACTATGGGGGTCTTTCCACGAGAAACATATTACACTTTTGTGTACCTAGCCCACTGGGAAAACGTTTTATTACACTAAAAATATGCTTAATATAGTCGGCCTTCCATAAAGCCTCTGTGAAACGAGTACGTTTTAGGCCGCTGTGTTGGCTACGATCGAGTGATTGTTCCCAAACTTTGCACACTCTATCGGGCTCTTTCCACGAGAAACATATTGCAGTTTTGTGTGCCTAGCCCCAGGGTAACCCGTTTTATTACACTAATAACATGTTTCATATAGTCGGCCTTCTATAAAGCCTCTGTGAAACGAGTAAGTTTTAGGCCGCCGTGTTGGCTACGAACGAGCGATCGTTCCCAAACTTTGCACAAACTATGGGGGTCTTTCCACGAGAAACATATTACACTTTTGTGTACCTAGCCCAATGGGAACACGTTTTATTACACTAAAAATATGCTTAATATAGTCGGCCTTCCATAAAGCCTCTGTGAAACGAGTACGTTTTAGGCCGCTGTGTTGGCTACGATCGAGCGATCGTTCCCAAACTTTGCACACTCTATCGGGCTCTTTCCACGAGAAACATATTGCAGTTTTGTGTGCCTAGCCCCAGGGTAACCCGTTTTATTACACTAATAACATGTTTTATATAGTCGGCCTTCTATAAAGCCTCTGTGAAACGAGTAAGTTTTAGGCCGCCGTGTTGGCTACGAACGAGCGATCGTTCCCAAACTTTGCACAAACTATGGGGGTCTTTCCACGAGAAACATATTACACTTTTGTGTACCTAGCCCAATGGGAACACGTTTTATTACACTAAAAATATGCTTAATATAGTCGGCCTTCCATAAAGCCTCTGTGAAACGAGTACGTTTTAGGCCGCTGTGTTGGCTACGATCGAGCGATCGTTCCCAAACTTTGCACACTCTATCGGGCTCTTTCCACGAGAAACATATTGCAGTTTTGTGTGCCTAGCCCCAGGGTAACCCGTTTTATTACAGTAAAGACACGGTAAATTGACATAGGCCTTTATAAATTTATCACAGTTCGCCGAAAGCCAGTTTATTCTATTAACCAAGAGAACCCATTGACTTCTACTGTCGTCCTGCCCAGGAAAGCATGGCATTTCTGCTTGGCACTGCTGCGGTCACGAAAGAGCTGCCGCTAGCATGTCAGGGATCACTTTACCTGATCGAGCTTCCTCACATTCTGTGTCTTACCGCATGGCTGCCTGTCGGTGCATCACAAAATGGGTGGTTTTCATCCCTATATCCCATAACCTAACCTAACCCTAACTAACCTTATTCTAACCTAACCTAACTTCTTAACCTAACCCAACTTCTAAGCTAATAAAAGTCAAAAGTATCAAAAAGATACCAGGCTTACACAAATTAAGATTGTATCACTTTATTCAACTTTAACTCTAAACATAACCAACTTCTGAACAGAACACATTTCCAAACTAAATACAAGTCACACTGATCAAGAAGACACAACATTTACACACTATAGAGCAAGTTAGACCATAAGAGAAGTATGTTTTTGAGACTAAATCAAACCTCTTAAGACTGATCGAGGACAAAGTCAATCAGATAGCTAGAGGATCACATATAGAACATGACATTTTTGTAAAAATCGGACCAGCGGAACCAAAGTTAAAGACGATGGCGTGTTCGCCGTCGGTAGTTTCTATCCTATATCCTGCTCTGACCTGACCTAAGGCTGCCACGGGCCCCCGAAAACACTCCACTCAAACCTACACCAATGGACTCCAAACGCCCCCAAATGCGCTCCTAGCACGGTCCCCCGGGACGTCAGCGGGGCAACCAACCACGCCGGACGGCTGTCAAATTCCGCTACAGCACGGACCACATAGGATGCGGGCCAAGCCCCGTATCTCCGCAAACGTACCTGCCAGAGTCACGGGGCCAACGCTGGTCTTCTCGGAAACCCGCAGGCCCACACCGCCAGCACCTTCAGAACAGCAGCCACCCACAGACAAACATTTTTCCATAGACTGACATTGTATGGACTGCCGCCCAGCGGCGGGGGCTAAGCTATTACCACGTGCTGGTGGTTGGGAGCAGAGGGATTCAAGCCTTTAAGTTGCATTTTTAAAATCTGAAGGGTCCTTACAAATGTAGCTCTTCGTGCGCTCAATTTTGGAACAATTTCTTTAAATATTTACTGGACTCAAGTCTGCTCTGCTCGCAACAGAATGATCTCCTCCTCACAAGCATGGTCCGATACATTGAAATGATAATAATAAAGGATTGAGTTCATCCCACCCAAACATTCCTACAAAAACATTTCAGGAGTGATACATGGATATGATACTGATTTCAGTTGCTCAACTTAAATATAAACAGTATTTAAACCGCAATGGGCTGTTTACAAATCAAATTAAACGCTATTATTGTTGCCCAAAGCTAACGTGCTGCAGGCCTACATGCTGCCAAAATGCGCAGGAAAGAAAAAACGTCGTTCTTGTGAAAAATGCGTTCATTACCACGTCTCCTCTACAGTCGTATTCATGCAAATCTTAAAGGCGTGCAGGTGACTTTTTCCACCACTCAAAACCTACATGCAAATGACTTTTTTCCTTTTTAAGTGCTACATTTCTAATGCTTTCTTTTTCTGTTCATCTCGCTCCGTCACATGAAGACAGACGGAATTCTGAGTTCGATGACACCAAGCTTGGCAAAATCGGACAGACCGTTCTAAAGATTGATCTGTGAAACAATCCAGCCAATCAGATTCGATATGCAAATGAGGGTGGAGATAATGAGGGTGAAACTCGTAATCACCTCTATACCTACAGAGTTTTTAACCCCCGGGGCTAGGGGTTAGGGTCATCTAGCGATTTAACCCCAACTAACCCCAGCGGACTGGGGTTAGCCCTAGTGGACTGATGGAGAATTGCACTTTCCCACTTACAACTTTAAACCTATGGTAACTTTATTTTATAAAGTTATAAGGGCAATATTTGGTGCAGTTTGTTTTCTCACAACAACAACAACAAAATGTTTACAAGTCCACCTGTAATTTGTTTGAATCTACTTCATTTCTGGAAACATTTTTTTAATAAAATGAACTGGACTCCAAAACATCCTCCTCACAAACAAGTCAAATAAATGCAAAGGGTCTTGCTATATTTACTTGGGTTCATTTCTTTCATTTGTTATTAACAGTCTTACAGTAGGAATCAAATATAGCAGTCTGTTTGGGACTTTATTGAGTAGAATATGAAGTTGCTGTAAATGACCACCAGATGGAGACTCGATACCACAAAAACAAAACATCCTTCTGTTATTTGTTTTTTTATTTATTTCATTTTTGGAAACATTTCTTTGATACAATTAACTGGACTCAAAAATACTCCTCACATACAAGTAAAAGAAATATCAAATGAAATAATAATAATAATGATAGTAAAAAGTTTAAACTTTATTTAAAAGTTTCATTAGTTACAGACAGACACACAAACACAGACAGAGAAACAAATAGACACACATGCAGAAAGATAGACAGACAGACAGACATTTAGATAGATAGACAGACAGATAGTTAGATAGACAGACAGATAGTTAGATAGACAGACAGACAGACAGATAGTTAGATAGATAGACAGACAGACAGATAGTTAGATAGATAGACAGACAGACAGTTAGATAGATTGACAGACAGATAGTTCGATAGACAGATAGTTAGATAGACAGACAGACAGATAGTTAGATAGATAGACAGAAAGACAGATAGTTAGATAGATAGACAGATAGTTAGATAGACAGACAGAAAGATAGATAGACAGACAGACAGACAGGCAGATAGTGAGATACATAGACAGATAGACAGACAGACAGACAGACAGTCAGACAGATAGTTAGTTAGATAGACAGAAAGATAGATTTATGACTTACAGCTACAAATATATACACACATACACACACATACACAAAGTGGACATATTGAGATCTGCACTGTGCAAAACTGCTAAAATGTGGATTTTTTAACACAGAATCACAGACAGTTTCAATGCTGAGCCTTTAGGGGGCGTCCACTTAAGAACAGCCGTTCATTTGAAATATGAATGATTTATCAATAAAATTGAAGTTTACAAAAACTTGCAAAAGAAATCTAACAGGAAAAATACAAACTATGTTCCTGTTCATACTGTACAATGATTTTGAACGCAAGTTATGCTGCTTAAAACCTTTATATTACAGCAATGTTTTTAAAACATGCAGATTTTATATATATATATATATGGCCAGTTAAATTGGCAGCCTTTGCTGTGAATGTCGGTCTCTCATCCGTGTCTAGAAAAGCACTTCATAAATTAAATGAATTATTATAATTACTCATGTTATTATTATTATTTTCGTAATTCTTGTTATTATCCTTATTATTCCGTCAATAAAACTTTCCTTGTGTAATTGTATGATTCCACCTGAATTATTCACTTTAACACTTGCAAAATTCCGAATGACATTAAAAATAATTTCTGCAACAGAACACCTCAGATGTCAAAAACTCTTAGCATTTGTGAGCACTTTTCCATAGACTCACATTGTATAGACTGCCACCCAGTGGGGTTAAACAATAATGGTCCAATGTGAAACGAGTACGTTTTAGGCCGCCGTGTTGGCTACGAACGAGTGATCGTTCCCAAACTTTGCACAGACTATGGGGGTCTTTCCACGAGAAACATATTGCAGTTTTGTGTGCCTAGCCCCAGGGTAACCCGTTTTATTACACTAATAACATGTTTTATATAGTCGGCCTTCTATAAAGCCTCTGTGAAACGAGTACGTTTTAGGCCGCCGTGTTGGCTACGAACGAGCGATCGTTCCCAAACTTTACACACACTAGGGAGGTGTTTCCACAAGAAACATACTACACTTTTGTGTGCCCAGCCCCATGGGAACCCATTTTATTACAGTAAAAATATGCTTAATATAGTCGGCCTTCTATAAAGCCTCTGTGAAATAAGTACGTTTTAGGCCGCCGTGTTGGCTACGAACGAGTGATCGTTCCCAAACTTTGTACAGTCTATTGGGCTCTTTCCACGAGAAACATATTGCAGTTTTGTGTGCCTAGCCCCAGGGTAACCCGTTTTATTACAGTAAAAATATGCTTAATATATTCGGCCTTCCATAAAGCCTCTGTGAAAGGAGTACGTTTTAGGCCGCCGTGTTGGCTACGAACGAGCGATCGTTCCCAAACTTTGCACACACTATGGGGGTCTTTCCACGAGAAACATATTACACATTTGTGTACCTAGGGCAAGGAGAACCCATTTTATAACAGTAAAAATATGCTTAATATAGTCTGCCTTCTATAAAGCCTCTGTGTAACGAGTACGTTTTAGGCCGCCGTGTTGGCTACGAACGAGCGATCGTTCCCAAACTTTGCACACACTATGGGGGTCTTTCCACGAGAAACATATTACACTTTTGTGTGCCTAGCCCAATGGGAACCCATTTTATTACACTAATAACATGTTTTATATAGTCGGCCTTCTATAACGCCTCTGTGAAACGAGTACGTTTTAGGCCGCCGTGTTGGCTACGAACGAGCGATCGTTCCCAAACTTTGTACAGTCTATCGGGCTCTTTCCATGAGAAACATATTGCAGTTTTTTGTGCCTAGCCCCAGGGTAACCCGTTTTATTACAGTAAAAATATGCTTAATATAGTCAGCCTTCCATAAAGCCTCTGTGAAACGAGTACGTTTTAGGCCGCTGTGTTGGCTACGAACGAGCGATCGTTCCCAAACTTTACACACACTAGGGGGGTGTTTCCACAAGAAACATACTACACTTTTGTGTGCCCAGCCCCATGGGAACCCATTTTATTATAGTAAAAATATGCTTAATATAGTCGGCCTTCTATAAAGCCTCTGTGAAACGAGTACGTTTTAGGCCGCCGTGTTGGCTACGAACGAGTGATCGTTCCCAAACTTTGTACAGTCTATCGGGCTCTTTCCACGAGAAACATACTGCAGTTTTGTGTGCCTAGCCCCAGGGTAACCCGTTTTATTACAGTAAAAATATGCTTAATATAGTCAGCCTTCCATAAAGCCTCTGTGAAACGAGTACGTTTTAGGCCGCCGTGTTGGCTACGAACGAGCGATCGTTCCCAAACTTTGCACAAACTATGGGGGTCTTTCCACGAGAAACATATTACACTTTTGTGTACCTAGCCCAATGGGAACACGTTTTATTACACTAAAAATATGCTTAATATAGTCGGCCTTCCATAAAGCCTCTGTGAAACGAGTACGTTTTAGGCCGCTGTGTTGGCTACGATCGAGTGATCGTTCCCAAACTTTGCACACTCTATCGGGCTCTTTCCACGAGAAACATATTGCAGTTTTGTGTGCCTAGCCCCAGGGTAACCCGTTTTATTACACTAATAACATGTTTTATATAGTCGGCCTTCTATAAAGCCTCTGTGAAACGAGTAAGTTTTAGGCCGCCGTGTTGGCTACGAACGAGCGATCGTTCCCAAACTTTGCACAAACTATGGGGGTCTTTCCACGAGAAACATATTACACTTTTGTGTACCTAGCCCACTGGGAACACGTTTTATTACACTAAAAATATGCTTAATATAGTCGGCCTTCCATAAAGCCTCTGTGAAACGAGTACGTTTTAGGCCGCTGTGTTGGCTACGATCGAGTGATCGTTCCCAAACTTTGCACACTCTATCGGGCTCTTTCCACGAGAAACATATTGCAGTTTTGTGTGCCTAGCCCCAGGGTAACCCGTTTTATTACACTAATAACATGTTTCATATAGTCGGCCTTCTATAAAGCCTCTGTGAAACGAGTAAGTTTTAGGCCGCCGTGTTGGCTACGAACGAGCGATCGTTCCCAAACTTTGCACAAACTATGGGGGTCTTTCCACGAGAAACATATTACACTTTTGTGTACCTAGCCCAATGGGAACACGTTTTATTACACTAAAAATATGCTTAATATAGTCGGCCTTCCATAAAGCCTCTGTGAAACGAGTACGTTTTAGGCCGCTGTGTTGGCTACGATCGAGCGATCGTTCCCAAACTTTGCACACTCTATCGGGCTCTTTCCACGAGAAACATATTGCAGTTTTGTGTGCCTAGCCCCAGGGTAACCCGTTTTATTACACTAATAACATGTTTTATATAGTCGGCCTTCTATAAAGCCTCTGTGAAACGAGTAAGTTTTAGGCCGCCGTGTTGGCTACGAACGAGCGATCGTTCCCAAACTTTGCACAAACTATGGGGGTCTTTCCACGAGAAACATATTACACTTTTGTGTACCTAGCCCAATGGGAACACGTTTTATTACACTAAAAATATGCTTAATATAGTCGGCCTTCCATAAAGCCTCTGTGAAACGAGTACGTTTTAGGCCGCTGTGTTGGCTACGATCGAGCGATCGTTCCCAAACTTTGCACACTCTATCGGGCTCTTTCCACGAGAAACATATTGCAGTTTTGTGTGCCTAGCCCCAGGGTAACCCGTTTTATTACAGTAAAGACACGGTAAATTGACATAGGCCTTTATAAATTTATCACAGTTCGCCGAAAGCCAGTTTATTCTATTAACCAAGAGAACCCATTGACTTCTACTGTCGTCCTGCCCAGGAAAGCATGGCATTTCTGCTTGGCACTGCTGCGGTCACGAAAGAGCTGCCGCTAGCATGTCAGGGATCACTTTACCTGATCGAGCTTCCTCACATTCTGTGTCTTACCGCATGGCTGCCTGTCGGTGCATCACAAAATGGGTGGTTTTCATCCCTATATCCCATAACCTAACCTAACCCTAACTAACCTTATTCTAACCTAACCTAACTTCTTAACCTAACCCAACTTCTAAGCTAATAAAAGTCAAAAGTATCAAAAAGATACCAGGCTTACACAAATTAAGATTGTATCACTTTATTCAACTTTAACTCTAAACATAACCAACTTCTGAACAGAACACATTTCCAAACTAAATACAAGTCACACTGATCAAGAAGACACAACATTTACACACTATAGAGCAAGTTAGACCATAAGAGAAGTATGTTTTTGAGACTAAATCAAACCTCTTAAGACTGATCGAGGACAAAGTCAATCAGATAGCTAGAGGATCACATATAGAACATGACATTTTTGTAAAAATCGGACCAGCGGAACCAAAGTTAAAGACGATGGCGTGTTCGCCGTCGGTAGTTTCTATCCTATATCCTGCTCTGACCTGACCTAAGGCTGCCACGGGCCCCCGAAAACACTCCACTCAAACCTACACCAATGGACTCCAAACGCCCCCAAATGCGCTCCTAGCACGGTCCCCCGGGACGTCAGCGGGGCAACCAACCACGCCGGACGGCTGTCAAATTCCGCTACAGCACGGACCACATAGGATGCGGGCCAAGCCCCGTATCTCCGCAAACGTACCTGCCAGAGTCACGGGGCCAACGCTGGTCTTCTCGGAAACCCGCAGGCCCACACCGCCAGCACCTTCAGAACAGCAGCCACCCACAGACAAACATTTTTCCATAGACTGACATTGTATGGACTGCCGCCCAGCGGCGGGGGCTAAGCTATTACCACGTGCTGGTGGTTGGGAGCAGAGGGATTCAAGCCTTTAAGTTGCATTTTTAAAATCTGAAGGGTCCTTACAAATGTAGCTCTTCGTGCGCTCAATTTTGGAACAATTTCTTTAAATATTTACTGGACTCAAGTCTGCTCTGCTCGCAACAGAATGATCTCCTCCTCACAAGCATGGTCCGATACATTGAAATGATAATAATAAAGGATTGAGTTCATCCCACCCAAACATTCCTACAAAAACATTTCAGGAGTGATACATGGATATGATACTGATTTCAGTTGCTCAACTTAAATATAAACAGTATTTAAACCGCAATGGGCTGTTTACAAATCAAATTAAACGCTATTATTGTTGCCCAAAGCTAACGTGCTGCAGGCCTACATGCTGCCAAAATGCGCAGGAAAGAAAAAACGTCGTTCTTGTGAAAAATGCGTTCATTACCACGTCTCCTCTACAGTCGTATTCATGCAAATCTTAAAGGCGTGCAGGTGACTTTTTCCACCACTCAAAACCTACATGCAAATGACTTTTTTCCTTTTTAAGTGCTACATTTCTAATGCTTTCTTTTTCTGTTCATCTCGCTCCGTCACATGAAGACAGACGGAATTCTGAGTTCGATGACACCAAGCTTGGCAAAATCGGACAGACCGTTCTAAAGATTGATCTGTGAAACAATCCAGCCAATCAGATTCGATATGCAAATGAGGGTGGAGATAATGAGGGTGAAACTCGTAATCACCTCTATACCTACAGAGTTTTTAACCCCCGGGGCTAGGGGTTAGGGTCATCTAGCGATTTAACCCCAACTAACCCCAGCGGACTGGGGTTAGCCCTAGTGGACTGATGGAGAATTGCACTTTCCCACTTACAACTTTAAACCTATGGTAACTTTATTTTATAAAGTTATAAGGGCAATATTTGGTGCAGTTTGTTTTCTCACAACAACAACAACAAAATGTTTACAAGTCCACCTGTAATTTGTTTGAATCTACTTCATTTCTGGAAACATTTTTTTAATAAAATGAACTGGACTCCAAAACATCCTCCTCACAAACAAGTCAAATAAATGCAAAGGGTCTTGCTATATTTACTTGGGTTCATTTCTTTCATTTGTTATTAACAGTCTTACAGTAGGAATCAAATATAGCAGTCTGTTTGGGACTTTATTGAGTAGAATATGAAGTTGCTGTAAATGACCACCAGATGGAGACTCGATACCACAAAAACAAAACATCCTTCTGTTATTTGTTTTTTTATTTATTTCATTTTTGGAAACATTTCTTTGATACAATTAACTGGACTCAAAAATACTCCTCACATACAAGTAAAAGAAATATCAAATGAAATAATAATAATAATAATAATGATAGTAAAAAGTTTAAACTTTATTTAAAAGTTTCATTAGTTACAGACAGACACACAAACACAGACAGAGAAACAAATAGACACACATGCAGAAAGATAGACAGACAGACAGACATTTAGATAGATAGACAGACAGATAGTTAGATAGACAGACAGATAGTTAGATAGACAGACAGACAGACAGATAGTTAGATAGATAGACAGACAGACAGATAGTTAGATAGATAGACAGACAGACAGTTAGATAGATTGACAGACAGATAGTTCGATAGTTAGATAGACAGACAGACAGATAGTTAGATAGATAGACAGAAAGACAGATAGTTAGATAGATAGACAGATAGTTAGATAGACAGACAGAAAGATAGATAGACAGACAGACAGACAGGCAGATAGTGAGATACATAGACAGATAGACAGACAGACAGACAGACAGTCAGACAGATAGTTAGTTAGATAGACAGAAAGATAGATTTATGACTTACAGCTACAAATATATACACACATACACACACATACACAAAGTGGACATATTGAGATCTGCACTGTGCAAAACTGCTAAAATGTGGATTTTTTAACACAGAATCACAGACAGTTTCAATGCTGAGCCTTTAGGGGGCGTCCACTTAAGAACAGCCGTTCATTTGAAATATGAATGATTTATCAATAAAATTGAAGTTTACAAAAACTTGCAAAAGAAATCTAACAGGAAAAATACAAACTATGTTCCTGTTCATACTGTACAATGATTTTGAACGCAAGTTATGCTGCTTAAAACCTTTATATTACAGCAATGTTTTTAAAACATGCAGATTTTATATATATATATATATATGGCCAGTTAAATTGGCAGCCTTTGCTGTGAATGTCGGTCTCTCATCCGTGTCTAGAAAAGCACTTCATAAATTAAATGAATTATTATAATTACTCATGTTATTATTATTATTTTCGTAATTCTTGTTATTATCCTTATTATTCCGTCAATAAAACTTTCCTTGTGTAATTGTATGATTCCACCTGAATTATTCACTTTAACACTTGCAAAATTCCGAATGACATTAAAAATAATTTCTGCAACAGAACACCTCAGATGTCAAAAACTCTTAGCATTTGTGAGCACTTTTCCATAGACTCACATTGTATAGACTGCCACCCAGTGGGGTTAAACAATAATGGTCCAATGTGAAACGAGTACGTTTTAGGCCGCCGTGTTGGCTACGAACGAGTGATCGTTCCCAAACTTTGCACAGACTATGGGGGTCTTTCCACGAGAAACATATTGCAGTTTTGTGTGCCTAGCCCCAGGGTAACCCGTTTTATTACACTAATAACATGTTTTATATAGTCGGCCTTCTATAAAGCCTCTGTGAAACGAGTACGTTTTAGGCCGCCGTGTTGGCTACGAACGAGCGATCGTTCCCAAACTTTACACACACTAGGGAGGTGTTTCCACAAGAAACATACTACACTTTTGTGTGCCCAGCCCCATGGGAACCCATTTTATTACAGTAAAAATATGCTTAATATAGTCGGCCTTCTATAAAGCCTCTGTGAAATAAGTACGTTTTAGGCCGCCGTGTTGGCTACGAACGAGTGATCGTTCCCAAACTTTGTACAGTCTATTGGGCTCTTTCCACGAGAAACATATTGCAGTTTTGTGTGCCTAGCCCCAGGGTAACCCGTTTTATTACAGTAAAAATATGCTTAATATATTCGGCCTTCCATAAAGCCTCTGTGAAAGGAGTACGTTTTAGGCCGCCGTGTTGGCTACGAACGAGCGATCGTTCCCAAACTTTGCACACACTATGGGGGTCTTTCCACGAGAAACATATTACACATTTGTGTACCTAGGGCAAGGAGAACCCATTTTATAACAGTAAAAATATGCTTAATATAGTCTGCCTTCTATAAAGCCTCTGTGTAACGAGTACGTTTTAGGCCGCCGTGTTGGCTACGAACGAGCGATCGTTCCCAAACTTTGCACACACTATGGGGGTCTTTCCACGAGAAACATATTACACTTTTGTGTGCCTAGCCCAATGGGAACCCATTTTATTACACTAATAACATGTTTTATATAGTCGGCCTTCTATAACGCCTCTGTGAAACGAGTACGTTTTAGGCCGCCGTGTTGGCTACGAACGAGCGATCGTTCCCAAACTTTGTACAGTCTATCGGGCTCTTTCCATGAGAAACATATTGCAGTTTTGTGTGCCTAGCCCCAGGGTAACCCGTTTTATTACAGTAAAAATATGCTTAATATAGTCAGCCTTCCATAAAGCCTCTGTGAAACGAGTACGTTTTAGGCCGCCGTGTTGGCTACGAACGAGCGATCGTTCCCAAACTTTGCACAAACTATGGGGGTCTTTCCACGAGAAACATATTACACTTTTGTGTACCTAGCCCAATGGGAACACGTTTTATTACACTAAAAATATGCTTAATATAGTCGGCCTTCCATAAAGCCTCTGTGAAACGAGTACGTTTTAGGCCGCTGTGTTGGCTACGATCGAGTGATCGTTCCCAAACTTTGCACACTCTATCGGGCTCTTTCCACGAGAAACATATTGCAGTTTTGTGTGCCTAGCCCCAGGGTAACCCGTTTTATTACACTAATAACATGTTTTATATAGTCGGCCTTCTATAAAGCCTCTGTGAAACGAGTAAGTTTTAGGCCGCCGTGTTGGCTACGAACGAGCGATCGTTCCCAAACTTTGCACAAACTATGGGGGTCTTTCCACGAGAAACATATTACACTTTTGTGTACCTAGCCCACTGGGAACACGTTTTATTACACTAAAAATATGCTTAATATAGTCGGCCTTCCATAAAGCCTCTGTGAAACGAGTACGTTTTAGGCCGCTGTGTTGGCTACGATCGAGTGATCGTTCCCAAACTTTGCACACTCTATCGGGCTCTTTCCACGAGAAACATATTGCAGTTTTGTGTGCCTAGCCCCAGGGTAACCCGTTTTATTACACTAATAACATGTTTCATATAGTCGGCCTTCTATAAAGCCTCTGTGAAACGAGTAAGTTTTAGGCCGCCGTGTTGGCTACGAACGAGCGATCGTTCCCAAACTTTGCACAAACTATGGGGGTCTTTCCACGAGAAACATATTACACTTTTGTGTACCTAGCCCAATGGGAACACGTTTTATTACACTAAAAATATGCTTAATATAGTCGGCCTTCCATAAAGCCTCTGTGAAACGAGTACGTTTTAGGCCGCTGTGTTGGCTACGATCGAGCGATCGTTCCCAAACTTTGCACACTCTATCGGGCTCTTTCCACGAGAAACATATTGCAGTTTTGTGTGCCTAGCCCCAGGGTAACCCGTTTTATTACACTAATAACATGTTTTATATAGTCGGCCTTCTATAAAGCCTCTGTGAAACGAGTAAGTTTTAGGCCGCCGTGTTGGCTACGAACGAGCGATCGTTCCCAAACTTTGCACAAACTATGGGGGTCTTTCCACGAGAAACATATTACACTTTTGTGTACCTAGCCCAATGGGAACACGTTTTATTACACTAAAAATATGCTTAATATAGTCGGCCTTCCATAAAGCCTCTGTGAAACGAGTACGTTTTAGGCCGCTGTGTTGGCTACGATCGAGCGATCGTTCCCAAACTTTGCACACTCTATCGGGCTCTTTCCACGAGAAACATATTGCAGTTTTGTGTGCCTAGCCCCAGGGTAACCCGTTTTATTACACTAATAACATGTTTTATATAGTCGGCCTTCTATAAAGCCTCTGTGAAACGAGTAAGTTTTAGGCCGCCGTGTTGGCTACGAACGAGCGATCGTTCCCAAACTTTGCACAAACTATGGGGGTCTTTCCACGAGAAACATATTACACTTTTGTGTACCTAGCCCAATGGGAACACGTTTTATTACACTAAAAATATGCTTAATATAGTCGGCCTTCCATAAAGCCTCTGTGAAACGAGTACGTTTTAGGCCGCTGTGTTGGCTACGATCGAGCGATCGTTCCCAAACTTTGCACACTCTATCGGGCTCTTTCCACGAGAAACATATTGCAGTTTTGTGTGCCTAGCCCCAGGGTAACCCGTTTTATTACAGTAAAGACACGGTAAATTGACATAGGCCTTTATAAATTTATCACAGTTCGCCGAAAGCCAGTTTATTCTATTAACCAAGAGAACCCATTGACTTCTACTGTCGTCCTGCCCAGGAAAGCATGGCATTTCTGCTTGGCACTGCTGCGGTCACGAAAGAGCTGCCGCTAGCATGTCAGGGATCACTTTACCTGATCGAGCTTCCTCACATTCTGTGTCTTACCGCATGGCTGCCTGTCGGTGCATCACAAAATGGGTGGTTTTCATCCCTATATCCCATAACCTAACCTAACCCTAACTAACCTTATTCTAACCTAACCTAACTTCTTAACCTAACCCAACTTCTAAGCTAATAAAAGTCAAAAGTATCAAAAAGATACCAGGCTTACACAAATTAAGATTGTATCACTTTATTCAACTTTAACTCTAAACATAACCAACTTCTGAACAGAACACATTTCCAAACTAAATACAAGTCACACTGATCAAGAAGACACAACATTTACACACTATAGAGCAAGTTAGACCATAAGAGAAGTATGTTTTTGAGACTAAATCAAACCTCTTAAGACTGATCGAGGACAAAGTCAATCAGATAGCTAGAGGATCACATATAGAACATGACATTTTTGTAAAAATCGGACCAGCGGAACCAAAGTTAAAGATGATGGCGTGTTCGCCGTCGGTAGTTTCTATCCTATATCCTGCTCTGACCTGACCTAAGGCTGCCACGGGCCCCCGAAAACACTCCACTCAAACCTACACCAATGGACTCCAAACGCCCCCAAATGCGCTCCTAGCACGGTCCCCCGGGACGTCAGCGGGGCAACCAACCACGCCGGACGGCTGTCAAATTCCGCTACAGCACGGACCACATAGGATGCGGGCCAAGCCCCGTATCTCCGCAAACGTACCTGCCAGAGTCACGGGGCCAACGCTGGTCTTCTCGGAAACCCGCAGGCCCACACCGCCAGCACCTTCAGAACAGCAGCCACCCACAGACAAACATTTTTCCATAGACTGACATTGTATGGACTGCCGCCCAGCGGCGGGGGCTAAGCTATTACCACGTGCTGGTGGTTGGGAGCAGAGGGATTCAAGCCTTTAAGTTGCATTTTTAAAATCTGAAGGGTCCTTACAAATGTAGCTCTTCGTGCACTCAATTTTGGAACAATTTCTTTAAATATTTACTGGACTCAAGTCTGCTCTGCTCGCAACAGAATGATCTCCTCCTCACAAGCATGGTCCGATACATTGAAATGATAATAATAAAGGATTGAGTTCATCCCACCCAAACATTCCTACAAAAACATTTCAGGAGTGATACATGGATATGATACTGATTTCAGTTGCTCAACTGAAATATAAACAGTATTTAAACCGCAATGGGCTGTTTACAAATCAAATTAAACGCTATTATTGTTGCCCAAAGCTAACGTGCTGCAGGCCTACATGCTGCCAAAATGCGCAGGAAAGAAGAAACGTCGTTCTTGTGAAAAATGCGTTCATTACCACGTCTCCTCTACAGTCGTATTCATGCAAATCTTAAAGGCGTGCAGGTGACTTTTTCCACCACTCAAAACCTACATGCAAATGACTTTTTTCCTTTTTAAGTGCTACATTTCTAATGCTTTCTTTTTCTGTTCATCTCGCTCCGTCACATGAAGACAGACGGAATTCTGAGTTCGATGACACCAAGCTTGGCAAAATCGGACAGACCGTTCTAAAGATTGATCTGTGAAACAATCCAGCCAATCAGATTCGATATGCAAATGAGGGTGGAGATAATGAGGGTGAAACTCGTAATCACCTCTATACCTACAGAGTTTTTAACCCCCGGGGCTAGGGGTTAGGGTCATCTAGCGATTTAACCCCAACTAACCCCAGCGGACTGGGGTTAGCCCTAGTGGACTGATGGAGAATTGCACTTTCCCACTTACAACTTTAAACCTATGGTAACTTTATTTTATAAAGTTATAAGGGCAATATTTGGTGCAGTTTGTTTTCTCACAACAACAACAACAAAATGTTTACAAGTCCACCTGTAATTTGTTTGAATCTACTTCATTTCTGGAAACATTTTTTTAATAAAATGAACTGGACTCCAAAACATCCTCCTCACAAACAAGTCAAATAAATGCAAAGGGTCTTGCTATATTTACTTGGGTTCATTTCTTTCATTTGTTATTAACAGTCTTACAGTAGGAATCAAATATAGCAGTCTGTTTGGGACTTTATTGAGTAGAATATGAAGTTGCTGTAAATGACCACCAGATGGAGACTCGATACCACAAAAACAAAACATCCTTCTGTTATTTGTTTTTTTATTTATTTCATTTTTGGAAACATTTCTTTGATACAATTAACTGGACTCAAAAATACTCCTCACATACAAGTAAAAGAAATATCAAATGAAATAATAATAATAATAATAATGATAGTAAAAAGTTTAAACTTTATTTAAAAGTTTCATTAGTTACAGACAGACACACAAACACAGACAGAGAAACAAATAGACACACATGCAGAAAGATAGACAGACAGACAGACATTTAGATAGATAGACAGACAGATAGTTAGATAGACAGACAGATAGTTAGATAGACAGACAGACAGACAGATAGTTAGATAGATAGACAGACAGACAGATAGTTAGATAGATAGACAGACAGACAGTTAGATAGATTGACAGACAGATAGTTCGATAGACAGATAGTTAGATAGACAGACAGACAGATAGTTAGATAGATAGACAGAAAGACAGATAGTTAGATAGATAGACAGATAGTTAGATAGACAGACAGAAAGATAGATAGACAGACAGACAGACAGGCAGATAGTGAGATACATAGACAGATAGACAGACAGACAGACAGACAGTCAGACAGATAGTTAGTTAGATAGACAGAAAGATAGATTTATGACTTACAGCTACAAATATATACACACATACACACACATACACAAAGTGGACATATTGAGATCTGCACTGTGCAAAACTGCTAAAATGTGGATTTTTTAACACAGAATCACAGACAGTTTCAATGCTGAGCCTTTAGGGGGCGTCCACTTAAGAACAGCCGTTCATTTGAAATATGAATGATTTATCAATAAAATTGAAGTTTACAAAAACTTGCAAAAGAAATCTAACAGGAAAAATACAAACTATGTTCCTGTTCATACTGTACAATGATTTTGAACGCAAGTTATGCTGCTTAAAACCTTTATATTACAGCAATGTTTTTAAAACATGCAGATTTTATATATATATATATATATGGCCAGTTAAATTGGCAGCCTTTGCTGTGAATGTCGGTCTCTCATCCGTGTCTAGAAAAGCACTTCATAAATTAAATGAATTATTATAATTACTCATGTTATTATTATTATTTTCGTAATTCTTGTTATTATCCTTATTATTCCGTCAATAAAACTTTCCTTGTGTAATTGTATGATTCCACCTGAATTATTCACTTTAACACTTGCAAAATTCCGAATGACATTAAAAATAATTTCTGCAACAGAACACCTCAGATGTCAAAAACTCTTAGCATTTGTGAGCACTTTTCCATAGACTCACATTGTATAGATTGCCACCCAGTGGGGTTAAACAATAATGGTCCAATGTGAAACGAGTACGTTTTAGGCCGCCGTGTTGGCTACGAACGAGTGATCGTTCCCAAACTTTGCACAGACTATGGGGGTCTTTCCACGAGAAACATATTGCAGTTTTGTGTGCCTAGCCCCAGGGTAACCCGTTTTATTACACTAATAACATGTTTTATATAGTCGGCCTTCTATAAAGCCTCTGTGAAACGAGTACGTTTTAGGCCGCCGTGTTGGCTACGAACGAGCGATCGTTCCCAAACTTTACACACACTAGGGAGGTGTTTCCACAAGAAACATACTACACTTTTGTGTGCCCAGCCCCATGGGAACCCATTTTATTACAGTAAAAATATGCTTAATATAGTCGGCCTTCTATAAAGCCTCTGTGAAATAAGTACGTTTTAGGCCGCCGTGTTGGCTACGAACGAGTGATCGTTCCCAAACTTTGTACAGTCTATTGGGCTCTTTCCACGAGAAACATATTGCAGTTTTGTGTGCCTAGCCCCAGGGTAACCCGTTTTATTACAGTAAAAATATGCTTAATATATTCGGCCTTCCATAAAGCCTCTGTGAAAGGAGTACGTTTTAGGCCGCCGTGTTGGCTACGAACGAGCGATCGTTCCCAAACTTTGCACACACTATGGGGGTCTTTCCACGAGAAACATATTACACATTTGTGTACCTAGGGCAAGGAGAACCCATTTTATAACAGTAAAAATATGCTTAATATAGTCTGCCTTCTATAAAGCCTCTGTGTAACGAGTACGTTTTAGGCCGCCGTGTTGGCTACGAACGAGCGATCGTTCCCAAACTTTGCACACACTATGGGGGTCTTTCCACGAGAAACATATTACACTTTTGTGTGCCTAGCCCAATGGGAACCCATTTTATTACACTAATAACATGTTTTATATAGTCGGCCTTCTATAACGCCTCTGTGAAACGAGTACGTTTTAGGCCGCCGTGTTGGCTACGAACGAGCGATCGTTCCCAAACTTTGTACAGTCTATCGGGCTCTTTCCATGAGAAACATATTGCAGTTTTTTGTGCCTAGCCCCAGGGTAACCCGTTTTATTACAGTAAAAATATGCTTAATATAGTCAGCCTTCCATAAAGCCTCTGTGAAACGAGTACGTTTTAGGCCGCCGTGTTGGCTACGAACGAGCGATCGTTCCCAAACTTTACACACACTAGGGGGGTGTTTCCACAAGAAACATACTACACTTTTGTGTGCCCAGCCCCATGGGAACCCATTTTATTATAGTAAAAATATGCTTAATATAGTCGGCCTTCTATAAAGCCTCTGTGAAACGAGTACGTTTTAGGCCGCCGTGTTGGCTACGAACGAGCGATCGTTCCCAAACTTTGCACAAACTATGGGGGTCTTTCCACGAGAAACATATTACACTTTTGTGTACCTAGCCCACTGGGAACACGTTTTATTACACTAAAAATATGCTTAATATAGTCGGCCTTCCATAAAGCCTCTGTGAAACGAGTACGTTTTAGGCCGCTGTGTTGGCTACGATCGAGTGATCGTTCCCAAACTTTGCACACTCTATCGGGCTCTTTCCACGAGAAACATATTGCAGTTTTGTGTGCCTAGCCCCAGGGTAACCCGTTTTATTACACTAATAACATGTTTCATATAGTCGGCCTTCTATAAAGCCTCTGTGAAACGAGTAAGTTTTAGGCCGCCGTGTTGGCTACGAACGAGCGATCGTTCCCAAACTTTGCACAAACTATGGGGGTCTTTCCACGAGAAACATATTACACTTTTGTGTACCTAGCCCAATGGGAACACGTTTTATTACACTAAAAATATGCTTAATATAGTCGGCCTTCCATAAAGCCTCTGTGAAACGAGTACGTTTTAGGCCGCTGTGTTGGCTACGATCGAGCGATCGTTCCCAAACTTTGCACACTCTATCGGGCTCTTTCCACGAGAAACATATTGCAGTTTTGTGTGCCTAGCCCCAGGGTAACCCGTTTTATTACACTAATAACATGTTTCATATAGTCGGCCTTCTATAAAGCCTCTGTGAAACGAGTAAGTTTTAGGCCGCCGTGTTGGCTACGAACGAGCGATCGTTCCCAAACTTTGCACAAACTATGGGGGTCTTTCCACGAGAAACATATTACACTTTTGTGTACCTAGCCCAATGGGAACACGTTTTATTACACTAAAAATATGCTTAATATAGTCGGCCTTCCATAAAGCCTCTGTGAAACGAGTACGTTTTAGGCCGCTGTGTTGGCTACGATCGAGCGATCGTTCCCAAACTTTGCACACTCTATCGGGCTCTTTCCACGAGAAACATATTGCAGTTTTGTGTGCCTAGCCCCAGGGTAACCCGTTTTATTACACTAATAACATGTTTTATATAGTCGGCCTTCTATAAAGCCTCTGTGAAACGAGTAAGTTTTAGGCCGCCGTGTTGGCTACGAACGAGCGATCGTTCCCAAACTTTGCACAAACTATGGGGGTCTTTCCACGAGAAACATATTACACTTTTGTGTACCTAGCCCAATGGGAACACGTTTTATTACACTAAAAATATGCTTAATATAGTCGGCCTTCCATAAAGCCTCTGTGAAACGAGTACGTTTTAGGCCGCTGTGTTGGCTACGATCGAGCGATCGTTCCCAAACTTTGCACACTCTATCGGGCTCTTTCCACGAGAAACATATTGCAGTTTTGTGTGCCTAGCCCCAGGGTAACCCGTTTTATTACACTAATAACATGTTTTATATAGTCGGCCTTCTATAAAGCCTCTGTGAAACGAGTAAGTTTTAGGCCGCCGTGTTGGCTACGAACGAGCGATCGTTCCCAAACTTTGCACAAACTATGGGGGTCTTTCCACGAGAAACATATTACACTTTTGTGTACCTAGCCCAATGGGAACACGTTTTATTACACTAAAAATATGCTTAATATAGTCGGCCTTCCATAAAGCCTCTGTGAAACGAGTACGTTTTAGGCCGCTGTGTTGGCTACGATCGAGCGATCGTTCCCAAACTTTGCACACTCTATCGGGCTCTTTCCACGAGAAACATATTGCAGTTTTGTGTGCCTAGCCCCAGGGTAACCCGTTTTATTACAGTAAAGACACGGTAAATTGACATAGGCCTTTATAAATTTATCACAGTTCGCCGAAAGCCAGTTTATTCTATTAACCAAGAGAACCCATTGACTTCTACTGTCGTCCTGCCCAGGAAAGCATGGCATTTCTGCTTGGCACTGCTGCGGTCACGAAAGAGCTGCCGCTAGCATGTCAGGGATCACTTTACCTGATCGAGCTTCCTCACATTCTGTGTCTTACCGCATGGCTGCCTGTCGGTGCATCACAAAATGGGTGGTTTTCATCCCTATATCCCATAACCTAACCTAACCCTAACTAACCTTATTCTAACCTAACCTAACTTCTTAACCTAACCCAACTTCTAAGCTAATAAAAGTCAAAAGTATCAAAAAGATACCAGGCTTACACAAATTAAGATTGTATCACTTTATTCAACTTTAACTCTAAACATAACCAACTTCTGAACAGAACACATTTCCAAACTAAATACAAGTCACACTGATCAAGAAGACACAACATTTACACACTATAGAGCAAGTTAGACCATAAGAGAAGTATGTTTTTGAGACTAAATCAAACCTCTTAAGACTGATCGAGGACAAAGTCAATCAGATAGCTAGAGGATCACATATAGAACATGACATTTTTGTAAAAATCGGACCAGCGGAACCAAAGTTAAAGACGATGGCGTGTTCGCCGTCGGTAGTTTCTATCCTATATCCTGCTCTGACCTGACCTAAGGCTGCCACGGGCCCCCGAAAACACTCCACTCAAACCTACACCAATGGACTCCAAACGCCCCCAAATGCGCTCCTAGCACGGTCCCCCGGGACGTCAGCGGGGCAACCAACCACGCCGGACGGCTGTCAAATTCCGCTACAGCACGGACCACATAGGATGCGGGCCAAGCCCCGTATCTCCGCAAACGTACCTGCCAGAGTCACGGGGCCAACGCTGGTCTTCTCGGAAACCCGCAGGCCCACACCGCCAGCACCTTCAGAACAGCAGCCACCCACAGACAAACATTTTTCCATAGACTGACATTGTATGGACTGCCGCCCAGCGGCGGGGGCTAAGCTATTACCACGTGCTGGTGGTTGGGAGCAGAGGGATTCAAGCCTTTAAGTTGCATTTTTAAAATCTGAAGGGTCCTTACAAATGTAGCTCTTCGTGCGCTCAATTTTGGAACAATTTCTTTAAATATTTACTGGACTCAAGTCTGCTCTGCTCGCAACAGAATAATCTCCTCCTCACAAGCATGGTCCGATACATTGAAATGATAATAATAAAGGATTGAGTTCATCCCACCCAAACATTCCTACAAAAACATTTCAGGAGTGATACATGGATATGATACTGATTTCAGTTGCTCAACTGAAATATAAACAGTATTTAAACCGCAATGGGCTGTTTACAAATCAAATTAAACGCTATTATTGTTGCCCAAAGCTAACGTGCTGCAGGCCTACATGCTGCCAAAATGCGCAGGAAAGAAGAAACGTCGTTCTTGTGAAAAATGCGTTCATTACCACGTCTCCTCTACAGTCGTATTCATGCAAATCTTAAAGGCGTGCAGGTGACTTTTTCCACCACTCAAAACCTACATGCAAATGACTTTTTTCCTTTTTAAGTGCTACATTTCTAATGCTTTCTTTTTCTGTTCATCTCGCTCCGTCACATGAAGACAGACGGAATTCTGAGTTCGATGACACCAAGCTTGGCAAAATCGGACAGACCGTTCTAAAGATTGATCTGTGAAACAATCCAGCCAATCAGATTCGATATGCAAATGAGGGTGGAGATAATGAGGGTGAAACTCGTAATCACCTCTATACCTAACCCTAACCCTAACCCTAACCTAACCCTAACCCTAACCCTAACCCTAACCCTAAACCCTAACCCTAACCCTAACCCTAACCCTAACCCTAACCCTAAACCCTAACCCTAACCCTAACCCTAACCCTAACTCTTACCCTAAACCTAACCCTAACCCTAACTCTTACCCTAAACTTAACCCTTAACCTAACCCTTAACCTAACCCTTAACCTAAACCTAACCCTTAACCTAACCCTTAACCTAACCCAAAACCTAACCCTTACACTAAACCTTACCCAAAACCTAACCCTTAACCTAACCCTTAACCGCTAACCCTTACCCTAAACCTTACCCTTAACCTAACCCTTAACCTAACCCTTACCCTTAACCTAACCCTTTCCCTTAACCTAACCCTTAACCTCAACCTAACCCTCAACCTAACCCTTAACCTAACCCTTAACCTAACCCTTAACCTCAACCTAACCCTCAACCTAACCCTTAACCTAACCCTTAACCTAACCCTTAACCTAACCCTTAACCTAACCCTTACCCTTAACCTAACCCTTAACCTAACCCTTAACCTAATCATTACACTAAACCTTACCCTAAACCTAACCCTTAACCTAACCCTTAACCGCTAACCCTTACCCTAAACCTTACCCTAACCCTAACCCTAACCCTAGCCCTACGTGCTGGTGGTTGGGAGCAGAGGGATTCAAGCCTTTAAGTTGCATTTTTAAAATCTGAAGGGTCCTTACAAATGTAGCTCTTCGTGCGCTCAATTTTGGAACAATTTCTTTAAATATTTACTGGACTCAAGTCTGCTCTGCTCACAACAGAATGATCTCCTCCTCACAAGCATGGTCCGATACATTTCATGAGATTATAATAATAAAAGGATTGAGTTCATCCCACCCAAAAATTCCTACAAAAACATTTCAGGAGTGATACATGGATATGATACTGATTTCAGTTGCTCAACTGAAATATAAACAGTATTTAAACCGCAAAGGGCTGTTTACAAATCAAATTAAATGCTATTATTGTTGCCCAAAGCTAACGTGCTGCAGGCCTACATGCTGCCAAAATGCGCAGGAAAGAAGAAACGTCGTTCTTGTGAAAAATGCGTTCATTACCACGTCTCCTCTATAGTCGTATTCATTCAAATCTTAAAGGCGTGCAGGTGACTTTTTCCACCACTCAAAACCTACATGCAAATGACTGTTTTCCTTTTTAAGTGCTACATTTCTAATGCTTTCTTTTTCTGTTCATCTCGCCCCGTCACATGAAGAACGACGGAATTCTGAGTTCGATGACACCAAGCTTGGCAAAATCGGACAGACCGTTCTAAAGATTGATCTGTGAAACAATCCAGCCAATCAGATTCGATATGCAAATGAGGGTGGAGATAATGAGGGTGAAACTCGTAATTACCTCTATACCTACAGAGTTTTTAACCCCCGGGGCTAGGGGTTAGGGTCATCTAGCGATTTAACCCCAACTAAGCCCAGCGGACTGGGGTTAGCCCTAGTGGACTGATGGAGAATTGCACTTTCCCACTTACAACTTTAAACCTAAGGTAACATTATTTTATAAAGTTATAAGGGCAATATTTGGTGCAGTTTGTTTTCTCACAACAACAACAACAAAATGTTTACAAGTCCACCTGTAATTTGTTTGAATCTACTTCATTTCTGGAAACATTTTTTTAATAAAATGAACTGGACTCCAAAACATCCTCCTCACAAACAAGTCAAATAAATGCAAAGGGTCTTGCTATATTTACTTGGGTTCATTTCTTTCATTTGTTATTAACAGTCTTACAGTAGGAATCAAATATAGCAGTCTGTTTGGGACATTATAGAGTAGAATATGAAGTTGCTGTAAATGACCACCAGATGGAGACTCGATACCACAAAAACAAAACATCCTTCTGCTATTTGTTTTTTTTATTTATTTCATTTTTGAAACATTTCTTTGATACAATTAACTGGACTCAAAAATACTCCTCACATACAAGTAAAAGAAATATCATGAAATAATAATAATAATGATAGTAAAAAGTTTAAACTTTATTTAAAAGCTTCATTAGTTACAGACAGACACACAAACACAGACAGAGAAACAAATAGACACATAGGCAGAAAGATAGACAGACAGACAGACATTTAGATAGATAGACAGACAGATAGTTAGATAGACAGACAGACAGACAGACAGGCAGATAGTGAGATAGATAGACAGATAGACAGACAGACACAGTCAGACAGATAGTTAGTTAGATAGACAGAAAGATAGATTTACGACTTACAGCTACAAATATATACACACATACACACACATACACAAAGTGGACATATTGAGATCTGCACTGTGCAAAACTGCTAAAATGTGGATTTTTTAACACAGAATCACAGACAGTTTCAATGCTAAGCCTTTAGGGGGCGTCCACTTAAGAACAGCCGTTCATTTGAAATATGAATGATTTATCAATAAAATTGAAGTTTACAAATACTTGCAAAAGAAATCTAACAGGAAAAATACAAACTATGTTCCTGTTCATACTGTATAATGATTTTGAACGCAAGTTATGCTGCTTAAAACATTATTTTACAGCAATGTTTTTAAAACATGCGGATTTTATATATATATATATATATATATATATATATATATATATATATATATATATATATGGCCAGTTAAATGGGCAGCCTTTGCTGTGAATGTCTGTCTCTCATCCGTGTCTAGAAAAGCACTTCATAAATTAAATGAATTATTATAATTATTCATGTTATTATTATTATTTTCGTAATTCTTGTTATTATCCTTATTATTCCGTCAATAAAACTTTCCTTGTGTAATTGTATGATTCCACCTAAATTATTCACTTTAACACTGTGCTTGCAAAATTCAGAATGACATTAAAAATCATTTTTGCAACAGAACACCTCAGATGTCAAAAACTCTTAGCATTTGTGAGCACTTTTCCATAGACTCACATTGTATAGACTGCCACCCAGTGGGGGTTAAACAATAATGGTCCAATGTGAAACGAGTACGTTTTAGGCCGCCGTGTTGGCTACGAACGAGCGATCGTTCCCAAACTTTGCACAGACTATGGGGGTCTTTCCACGAGAAACATATTGCATTTTTGTGTGCCTAGCCCAATGGGAACCCATTTTATTACAGTAAAAATATGCTTCATATAGTCGCCCTTCCATAAAGCCTCTGTGAAACGAGTACGTTTTAGGCCGCCGTGTTGGCTACGAACGAGCGATCATTCCCAAACTTTTCACAGACTATGGGGGTCTTTCCACGAGAAACATATTACACTTTTGTGTGCCCAGCCCCATGGGAACCCATTTTATTACAGTAAAAATATGCTTCATATAGTCGGCCTTCTATAAAGCCTCTGTGAAACGAGTACGTTTTAGGCCGCCGTGTTGGCTACGAACGAGTGATCGTTCCCAAACTTTGTACACACTAGGGGGGTGTTTCCACAAGAAACATATTACACTTTTGTGTGCCCAGCCCCATGGGAACCCATTTTATTACAGTAAAAATATGCTTAATAAAGTCTGCCTTCTATAAAGCCTCTGTGAAACGAGTACGTTTTAGGCCGCCGTGTTGGCTACGAACGAGCAATCGTTCCCAAACTTTGCACAGACTATGGGGGTCTTTCCACAAGAAACATATTACACTTTTGTGTGCCCAGCCCCATGGGAACCCATTTTATTACAGTAAAAATATGCTTAATAAAGTCGGCCTTCTATAAAGCGTCTGTGAAACGAGTACGTTTTAGGCCGCCGTGTTGGCTACGAACGAGCGATCGTTCGCAAACTTTGCACACACTAGGGGGGTGTTTCCACAAGAAACATATTACACTTTTGTGTGCCCAGCCCCATGGGAACCCATTTTATTACAGTAAAAATATGCTTAATAAAGTCTGCCTTCTATAAAGCCTCTGTGAAACGAGTACGTTTTAGGCCGCCGTGTTGGCTACGAACGAGCGATTGTTCCCAAACTTTGCACAGACTATGGGGGTCTTTCCACGAGAAACAGATTACACTTTTGTGTGCCCAGCCCCATGGGAACCCATTTTATTACAGTAAAAATATGCTTCATATAGTCGGCCTTCTATAAAGCCTCTGTGAAACGAGTACGTTTTAGGCCGCCGTGTTGGCTACGAACGAGCGATTGTTCCCAAACTTTGCACAGACTATGGGGGTCTTTCCACGAGAAACATATTACACTTTTGTGTGCCCAGCCCCATGGGAACCCATATTATTACAGTAAAAATATGCTTAATAAAGTCGGCCTTCTATAAAGCGTCTGTGAAACAAGTACGTTTTAGGCCGCCGTGTTGGCTACGAACGAGCGATCGTTCCCAAACTTTGCACACACTAGGGGGGTGTTTCCACAAGAAACATATTACACTTTTGTGTGCCCAGCCCCATGGGAACCCATTTTATTACAGTAAAAATATGCTTAATAAAGTCTGCCTTCTATAAAGCCTCTGTGAAACGAGTACGTTTTAGGCCGCCGTGTTGGCTACGAACGAGCGATCGTTCCCAAACTTTGCACAGACTATGGGGGTCTTTCCACAAGTAACATATTACACTTTTGTGTGCCCAGCCCCATGGGAACCCATTTTATTACAGTAAAAATATGCTTAATAAAGTCGGCCTTCTATAAAACGTCTGTGAAACGAGTACGTTTTAGGCCGCCGTGTTGGCTACGAACGAGCGATCGTTCCCAAACTTTGCACACACTAGGGGGGTGTTTCCACAAGAAACATATTACACTTTTGTGTGCCCAGCCCCATGGGAACCCATTTTATTACAGTAAAAATATGCTTAATAAAGTCTGCCTTCTATAAAGCCTCTGTGAAACGAGTACGTTTTAGGCCGCCATGTTGGCTACGAACGAGTGATCGTTCCCAAACTTTGCACACTCTATCGGGCTCTTTCCACGAGAAACATATTGCAGTTTTGTGTGCCTAGCCCCAGGGTAACCCGTTTTATTACAGTAAAGACACGGTAAATTGACATAGGCCTTTATAAATTTATCACAGTTCGCCGAAAGCCAGTTTATTCTATTAACCAAGAGAACCCATTGACTTCTACTGTCGTCCTGCCCAGGAAAGCATGGCATTTCTGCTTGGCACTGCTGCAGTCACGAAAGAGCTGCCGCTAGCATGTCAGGGATCACTTTACCTGATCGAGCTTCCTCACATTCTGTGTCTTACCGCATGGCTGCCTGTCGGTGCATCACAAAATGGGTGGTTTTCATCCCTATATCCCATAACCTAACCTAACCCTAACTAACCTTATTCTAACCTAACCTAACTTCTTAACCTAACCCAACTTCTAAGCTAATAAAAGTCAAAAGTATCAAAAAGATACCAGGCTTACACAAATTAAGATTGTATCACTTTATTCAACTTTAACTCTAAACATAACCAACTTCTGAACAGAACACATTTCCAAACTAAATACAAGTCACACTGATCAAGAAGACACAACATTTACACACTATAGAGCAAGTTAGACCATAAGAGAAGTATGTTTTTGAGACTAAATCAAACCTCTTAAGACTGATCGAGGACAAAGTCAATCAGATAGCTAGAGGATCACATATAGAACATGACATTTTTGTAAAAATCGGACCAGCGGAACCAAAGTTAAAGACGATGGCGTGTTCGCCGTCGGTAGTTTCTATCCTATATCCTGCTCTGACCTGACCTAAGGCTGCCACGGGCCCCCGAAAACACTCCACTCAAACCTACACCAATGGACTCCAAACGCCCCCAAATGCGCTCCTAGCACGGTCCCCCGGGACGTCAGCGGGGCAACCAACCACGCCGGACGGCTGTCAAATTCCGCTACAGCACGGACCACATAGGATGCGGGCCAAGCCCCGTATCTCCGCAAACGTACCTGCCAGAGTCACGGGGCCAACGCTGGTCTTCTCGGAAACCCGCAGGCCCACACCGCCAGCACCTTCAGAACAGCAGCCACCCACAGACAAACATTTTTCCATAGACTGACATTGTATGGACTGCCGCCCAGCGGCGGGGGCTAAGCTATTACCACGTGCTGGTGGTTGGGAGCAGAGGGATTCAAGCCTTTAAGTTGCATTTTTAAAATCTGAAGGGTCCTTACAAATGTAGCTCTTCGTGCGCTCAATTTTGGAACAATTTCTTTAAATATTTACTGGACTCAAGTCTGCTCTGCTCGCAACAGAATAATCTCCTCCTCACAAGCATGGTCCGATACATTGAAATGATAATAATAAAGGATTGAGTTCATCCCACCCAAACATTCCTACAAAAACATTTCAGGAGTGATACATGGATATGATACTGATTTCAGTTGCTCAACTGAAATATAAACAGTATTTAAACCGCAATGGGCTGTTTACAAATCAAATTAAACGCTATTATTGTTGCCCAAAGCTAACGTGCTGCAGGCCTACATGCTGCCAAAATGCGCAGGAAAGAAGAAACGTCGTTCTTGTGAAAAATGCGTTCATTACCACGTCTCCTCTACAGTCGTATTCATGCAAATCTTAAAGGCGTGCAGGTGACTTTTTCCACCACTCAAAACCTACATGCAAATGACTTTTTTCCTTTTTAAGTGCTACATTTCTAATGCTTTCTTTTTCTGTTCATCTCGCTCCGTCACATGAAGACAGACGGAATTCTGAGTTCGATGACACCAAGCTTGGCAAAATCGGACAGACCGTTCTAAAGATTGATCTGTGAAACAATCCAGCCAATCAGATTCGATATGCAAATGAGGGTGGAGATAATGAGGGTGAAACTCGTAATCACCTCTATACCTAACCCTAACCCTAACCCTAACCTAACCCTAACCCTAACCCTAACCCTAACCCTAACCCTAAACCCTAACCCTAACCCTAACCCTAACCCTAACCCTAACCCTAAACCCTAACCCTAACCCTAACCCTAACCCTAACTCTTACCCTAAACCTAACCCTAACCCTAACTCTTACCCTAAACTTAACCCTTAACCTAACCCTTAACCTAACCCTTAACCTAAACCTAACCCTTAACCTAACCCTTAACCTAACCCAAAACCTAACCCTTACACTAAACCTTACCCAAAACCTAACCCTTAACCTAACCCTTAACCGCTAACCCTTACCCTAAACCTTACCCTTAACCTAACCCTTAACCTAACCCTTACCCTTAACCTAACCCTTTCCCTTAACCTAACCCTTAACCTCAACCTAACCCTCAACCTAACCCTTAACCTAACCCTTAACCTAACCCTTAACCTCAACCTAACCCTCAACCTAACCCTTAACCTAACCCTTAACCTAACCCTTAACCTAACCCTTAACCTAACCCTTACCCTTAACCTAACCCTTAACCTAACCCTTAACCTAATCATTACACTAAACCTTACCCTAAACCTAACCCTTAACCTAACCCTTAACCGCTAACCCTTACCCTAAACCTTACCCTAACCCTAACCCTAACCCTAGCCCTACGTGCTGGTGGTTGGGAGCAGAGGGATTCAAGCCTTTAAGTTGCATTTTTAAAATCTGAAGGGTCCTTACAAATGTAGCTCTTCGTGCGCTCAATTTTGGAACAATTTCTTTAAATATTTACTGGACTCAAGTCTGCTCTGCTCACAACAGAATGATCTCCTCCTCACAAGCATGGTCCGATACATTTCATGAGATTATAATAATAAAAGGATTGAGTTCATCCCACCCAAAAATTCCTACAAAAACATTTCAGGAGTGATACATGGATATGATACTGATTTCAGTTGCTCAACTGAAATATAAACAGTATTTAAACCGCAAAGGGCTGTTTACAAATCAAATTAAATGCTATTATTGTTGCCCAAAGCTAACGTGCTGCAGGCCTACATGCTGCCAAAATGCGCAGGAAAGAAGAAACGTCGTTCTTGTGAAAAATGCGTTCATTACCACGTCTCCTCTATAGTCGTATTCATTCAAATCTTAAAGGCGTGCAGGTGACTTTTTCCACCACTCAAAACCTACATGCAAATGACTGTTTTCCTTTTTAAGTGCTACATTTCTAATGCTTTCTTTTTCTGTTCATCTCGCCCCGTCACATGAAGAACGACGGAATTCTGAGTTCGATGACACCAAGCTTGGCAAAATCGGACAGACCCTTCTAAAGATTGATCTGTGAAACAATCCAGCCAATCAGATTCGATATGCAAATGAGGGTGGAGATAATGAGGGTGAAACTCGTAATTACCTCTATACCTACAGAGTTTTTAACCCCCGGGGCTAGGGGTTAGGGTCATCTAGCGATTTAACCCCAACTAAGCCCAGCGGACTGGGGTTAGCCCTAGTGGACTGATGGAGAATTGCACTTTCCCACTTACAACTTTAAACCTAAGGTAACATTATTTTATAAAGTTATAAGGGCAATATTTGGTGCAGTTTGTTTTCTCACAACAACAACAACAAAATGTTTACAAGTCCACCTGTAATTTGTTTGAATCTACTTCATTTCTGGAAACATTTTTTTAATAAAATGAACTGGACTCCAAAACATCCTCCTCACAAACAAGTCAAATAAATGCAAAGGGTCTTGCTATATTTACTTGGGTTCATTTCTTTCATTTGTTATTAACAGTCTTACAGTAGGAATCAAATATAGCAGTCTGTTTGGGACATTATAGAGTAGAATATGAAGTTGCTGTAAATGACCACCAGATGGAGACTCGATACCACAAAAACAAAACATCCTTCTGCTATTTGTTTTTTTTATTTATTTCATTTTTGAAACATTTCTTTGATACAATTAACTGGACTCAAAAATACTCCTCACATACAAGTAAAAGAAATATCATGAAATAATAATAATAATGATAGTAAAAAGTTTAAACTTTATTTAAAAGCTTCATTAGTTACAGACAGACACACAAACACAGACAGAGAAACAAATAGACACATAGGCAGAAAGATAGACAGACAGACAGACATTTAGATAGATAGACAGACAGATAGTTAGATAGACAGACAGACAGACAGACAGGCAGATAGTGAGATAGATAGACAGATAGACAGACAGACACAGTCAGACAGATAGTTAGTTAGATAGACAGAAAGATAGATTTACGACTTACAGCTACAAATATATACACACATACACACACATACACAAAGTGGACATATTGAGATCTGCACTGTGCAAAACTGCTAAAATGTGGATTTTTTAACACAGAATCACAGACAGTTTCAATGCTAAGCCTTTAGGGGGCGTCCACTTAAGAACAGCCGTTCATTTGAAATATGAATGATTTATCAATAAAATTGAAGTTTACAAATACTTGCAAAAGAAATCTAACAGGAAAAATACAAACTATGTTCCTGTTCATACTGTATAATGATTTTGAACGCAAGTTATGCTGCTTAAAACATTATTTTACAGCAATGTTTTTAAAACATGCGGATTTTATATATATATATATATATATATATATATATATATATATATATATATATATATATATATATGGCCAGTTAAATGGGCAGCCTTTGCTGTGAATGTCTGTCTCTCATCCGTGTCTAGAAAAGCACTTCATAAATTAAATGAATTATTATAATTATTCATGTTATTATTATTATTTTCGTAATTCTTGTTATTATCCTTATTATTCCGTCAATAAAACTTTCCTTGTGTAATTGTATGATTCCACCTAAATTATTCACTTTAACACTGTGCTTGCAAAATTCAGAATGACATTAAAAATCATTTTTGCAACAGAACACCTCAGATGTCAAAAACTCTTAGCATTTGTGAGCACTTTTCCATAGACTCACATTGTATAGACTGCCACCCAGTGGGGGTTAAACAATAATGGTCCAATGTGAAACGAGTACGTTTTAGGCCGCCGTGTTGGCTACGAACGAGCGATCGTTCCCAAACTTTGCACAGACTATGGGGGTCTTTCCACGAGAAACATATTGCATTTTTGTGTGCCTAGCCCAATGGGAACCCATTTTATTACAGTAAAAATATGCTTCATATAGTCGCCCTTCCATAAAGCCTCTGTGAAACGAGTACGTTTTAGGCCGCCGTGTTGGCTACGAACGAGCGATCATTCCCAAACTTTTCACAGACTATGGGGGTCTTTCCACGAGAAACATATTACACTTTTGTGTGCCCAGCCCCATGGGAACCCATTTTATTACAGTAAAAATATGCTTCATATAGTCGGCCTTCTATAAAGCCTCTGTGAAACGAGTACGTTTTAGGCCGCCGTGTTGGCTACGAACGAGTGATCGTTCCCAAACTTTGTACACACTAGGGGGGTGTTTCCACAAGAAACATATTACACTTTTGTGTGCCCAGCCCCATGGGAACCCATTTTATTACAGTAAAAATATGCTTAATAAAGTCTGCCTTCTATAAAGCCTCTGTGAAACGAGTACGTTTTAGGCCGCCGTGTTGGCTACGAACGAGCAATCGTTCCCAAACTTTGCACAGACTATGGGGGTCTTTCCACAAGAAACATATTACACTTTTGTGTGCCCAGCCCCATGGGAACCCATTTTATTACAGTAAAAATATGCTTAATAAAGTCGGCCTTCTATAAAGCGTCTGTGAAACGAGTACGTTTTAGGCCGCCGTGTTGGCTACGAACGAGCGATCGTTCGCAAACTTTACACACACTAGGGGGGTGTTTCCACAAGAAACATATTACACTTTTGTGTGCCCAGCCCCATGGGAACCCATTTTATTACAGTAAAAATATGCTTAATAAAGTCTGCCTTCTATAAAGCCTCTGTGAAACGAGTACGTTTTAGGCCGCCGTGTTGGCTACGAACGAGCAATCGTTCCCAAACTTTGCACAGACTATGGGGGTCTTTCCACAAGTAACATATTACACTTTTGTGTGCCCAGCCCCATGGGAACCCATTTTATTACAGTAAAAATATGCTTAATAAAGTCGGCCTTCTATAAAGTGTCTGTTAAACGAGTAAGTTTTAGGCCGCCGTGTTGGCTACGAACGAGCGATCGTTCCCAAACTTTGCACACACTAGGGGGGTGTTTCCACAAGAAACATATTACACTTTTGTGTGCCCAGCCCCATGGGAACCCATTTTATTACAGTAAAAATATGCTTAATAAAGTCTGCCTTCTATAAAGCCTCTGTGAAACGAGTACGTTTTAGGCCGCCGTGTTGGCTACGAACGAGCGATTGTTCCCAAACTTTGCACAGACTATGGGGGTCTTTCCACGAGAAACAGATTACACTTTTGTGTGCCCAGCCCCATGGGAACCCATTTTATTACAGTAAAAATATGCTTCATATAGTCGGCCTTCTATAAAGCCTCTGTGAAACGAGTACGTTTTAGGCCGCCGTGTTGGCTACGAACGAGCGATTGTTCCCAAACTTTGCACAGACTATGGGGGTCTTTCCACGAGAAACATATTACACTTTTGTGTGCCCAGCCCCATGGGAACCCATATTATTACAGTAAAAATATGCTTAATAAAGTCGGCCTTCTATAAAGCGTCTGTGAAACAAGTACGTTTTAGGCCGCCGTGTTGGCTACGAACGAGCGATCGTTCCCAAACTTTGCACACACTAGGGGGGTGTTTCCACAAGAAACATATTACACTTTTGTGTGCCCAGCCCCATGGGAACCCATTTTATTACAGTAAAAATATGCTTAATAAAGTCTGCCTTCTATAAAGCCTCTGTGAAACGAGTACGTTTTAGGCCGCCGTGTTGGCTACGAACGAGCGATCGTTCCCAAACTTTGCACAGACTATGGGGGTCTTTCCACAAGTAACATATTACACTTTTGTGTGCCCAGCCCCATGGGAACCCATTTTATTACAGTAAAAATATGCTTAATAAAGTCGGCCTTCTATAAAACGTCTGTGAAACGAGTACGTTTTAGGCCGCCGTGTTGGCTACGAACGAGCGATCGTTCCCAAACTTTGCACACACTAGGGGGGTGTTTCCACAAGAAACATATTACACTTTTGTGTGCCCAGCCCCATGGGAACCCATTTTATTACAGTAAAAATATGCTTAATAAAGTCTGCCTTCTATAAAGCCTCTGTGAAACGAGTACGTTTTAGGCCGCCATGTTGGCTACGAACGAGTGATCATTCCCAAACTTTGTACACTCTATCGGGCTCTTTCCACGAGAAACATATTGCAGTTTTGTGTGCCTAGCCCCAGGGTAACCCGTTTTATTACAGTAAAGACACGGTAAATTGACATAGGCCTTTATAAATTTATCACAGTGCGCCGAAAGCCAGTTTATTCTATTAACCAAGAGAACCCATTGACTTCTACTGTCATCCTGCCCAGGAAAGCATGGCATTTCTGCTTGGCACTGCTGCGGTCACGAAAGGAGCTGCCGCTAGCATGTCAGGGATCACTTTACCTGATCGAGCTTCCTCACATTCTCTGTCTTACCGCATGGCTGCCTGTCGGTGCATCACAAAATGGGTGGTTTTCATCCCTATATCCCATAACCTAACCTAACCCTAACTAACCTTATTCTAACCTAACCTAACTTCTTAACCTAACCCAACTTCTAAGCTAATAAAAGTCAAAAGTATCAAAAAGACACCAGGCTTACACAAATTAAGATTGTATCAGTTTATTCAACTTTAACTCTAAACATAACCAACTTCTGAACAGAACACATTTCCAAACTAAATACAAGTCACACTGATCAAGAAGACACAACATTTACACACTATAGAGCAAGTTAGACCATAAGAGAAGTATGTTTTTGAGACTAAAAACTCTTAAGACTGATCGATGACAAAGTCAATCAGATAGCTAGAGGATCACATATAGAACATAACATTTTTTAAAAAATCGGACCAGCGGAACCAAAGTTAAAGACGATGGCGTGTTCGCCGTCGGTAGTTTCTATCCTATATCCTGCTCTGACCTGACCTAAGGCTGCCACGGGCCCCCGAAAACACTCCACTCAAACCTACACCAATGGACTCCAAACGCCCCCAAATGCGCTCCTAGCACGGTTCCCCCGGGCAACCAACCACGCCGGACGGCTGTCAAATTCCGCTACAGCACGGACCATTTAGGATGCGGGCCAAGCCCCGTATCTCCGCAAACGTACCTGCCAGAGTCTCGGGGCCAACGCTGGTCTTCTCGGAAACCCGCAGGCCCACACCGCCAGCACCTTCAGAACAGCAGCCACCCACAGACAAACATTTTTCCATAGACTGACATTGTATGGACTGCCGCCCAGCGGCGGGGGCTAAGCTATTACCACGTGCTGGTGGTTGGGAGCAGAGGGATTCAAGCCTTTAAGTTGCATTTTTAAAATCTGAAGGGTCCTTACAAATGTAGCTCTTCGTGCGCTCAATTTTGGAACAATTTCTTTAAATATTTACTGGACTCAAGTCTGCTCTGCTCGCAACAGAATGATCTCCTCCTCACAAGCATGGTCCGATACATTTCATGAAATGATAATAATAAAAGGATTGAGTTCATCCCACCCAAAAATTCCTACAAAAACATTTCAGGAGTGATACATGGATATGATACTGATTTCAGTTGCTCAACTGAAATATAAACAGTATTTAAACCGCAAAGGGCTGTTTACAAATCAAATTAAAGCTATTATTGTTGCCCAAAGCTAACGTGCTGCAGGCCTACATGCTGCCAAAATGCGCAGGAAAGAAGAAACGTTGTTCTTGTGAAAAATGCGTTCATTACCACGTCTCCTCTATAGTCGTATTCATGCAAATCTTAAAGGCGTGCAGGTGACTTTTTCCACCACTCAAAACCTACATGCAAATGACTGTTTTCCTTTTTAAGTGCTACATTTCTAATGCTTTCTTTTTCTGTTCATCTCGCCCCGTCACATGAAGAACGACGGAATTCTGAGTTCGATGACACCAAGCTTGGCAAAATCGGACAGACCGTTCTAAAGATTGATCTGTGAAACAATCCAGCCAATCAGATTCGATATGCAAATGAGGGTGGAGATAATGAGGGTGAAAGTCGTAATTACCTCTATACCTAACCCTAACCCTAACCCTAACCCTAAACCCTAATCCTAACCCTAACCCTAACCCTAACCTAACCCTAACCCTAACCCTAACTCTTACCCTAAACCTAACCCTAACCCTAACTCTTACCCTAAACTTAACCCTTAACCTAACCCTTAACCTAACCCTTAACCTAAACCTAACCCTTAACCTAACCCTTAACCTAACCCAAAACATAACCCTTACACTAAACCTTACCCAAAACCTAACCCTTAACCTAACCCTTAACCGCTAACCCTTACCCTAAACCTTACCCTAAACCTAACCCTTAACCTAACCCTTAACCGCTAACCCTTACCCTAAACCTTACCCTTAACCTAACCCTTAACCTAACCCTTACCCTTAACCTAACCCTTTCCCTTAACCTAACCCTTAACCTCAACCTAACCCTCAACCTAACCCTTAACCTAACCCTTAACCTAACCCTTAACCTCAACCTAACCCTCAACCTAACCCTTAACCTAACCCTTAACCTAACCCTTAACCTAACCCTTAACCTAACCCTTACCCTTAACCTAACCCTTAACCTAACCCTTAACCTAATCATTACACTAAACCTTACCCTAAACCTAACCCTTAACCTAACCCTTAACCGCTAACCCTTACCCTAAACCTTACCCTAACCCTAACCCTAACCCTAGCCCTACGTGCTGGTGGTTGGGAGCAGAGGGATTCAAGCCTTTAAGTTGCATTTTTAAAATCTGAAGGGTCCTTACAAATGTAGCTCTTCGTGCGCTCAATTTTGGAACAATTTCTTTAAATATTTACTGGACTCAAGTCTGCTCTGCTCGCAACAGAATGATCTCCTCCTCACAAGCATGGTCCGATACATTTCATGAGATGATAATAATAAAAGGATTGAGTTCATCCCACCCAAAAATTCCTACAAAAACATTTCAGGAGTGATACATGGATATGATACTGATTTCAGTTGCTCAACTGAAATATAAACAGTATTTAAACCGCAAAGGGCTGTTTACAAATCAAATTAAATGCTATTATTGTTGCCCAAAGCTAACGTGCTGCAGGCCTACATGCTGCCAAAATGCGCAGGAAAGAAGAAACGTCGTTCTTGTGAAAAATGCGTTCATTACCATGTCTCCTCTATAGTCGTATTCATGCAAATCTTAAAGGCGTGCAGGTGACTTTTTCCACCACTCAAAACCTACATGCAAATGACTGTTTTCCTTTTTAAGTGCTACATTTCTAATGCTTTCTTTTTCTGTTCATCTCGCCCCGTCACATGAAGAACGACGGAATTCTGAGTTCGATGACACCAAGCTTGGCAAAATCGGACAGACCGTTCTAAAGATTGATCTGTGAAACAATCCAGCCAATCAGATTCGATATGCAAATGAGGGTGGAGATAATGAGGGTGAAACTCGTAATTACCTCTATACCTACAGAGTTTTTAACCCCCGGGGCTAGGGGTTAGGGTCATCTAGCGATTTAACCCCAACTAACCCCAGCGGACTGGGGTTAGCCCTAGTGGACTGATGGAGAATTGCACTTTCCCACTTACAACTTTAAACCTAAGGTAACATTATTTTATAAAGTTATAAGGGCAATATTTGGTGCAGTTTGTTTTCTCACAACAACAACAACAAAATGTTTACAAGTCCACCTGTAATTTGTTTGAATCTACTTCATTTCTGGAAACATTTTTTTAATAAAATGAACTGGACTCCAAAACATCCTCCTCACAAACAAGTCAAATAAATGCAAAGGGTCTTGCTATATTTACTTGGGTTCATTTCTTTCATTTGTTATTAACAGTCTTACAGTAGGAATCAAATATAGCAGTCTGTTTGGGACATTATAGAGTAGAATATGAAGTTGCTGTAAATGACCACCAGATGGAGACTCGATACCACAAAAACAAAACATCCTTCTGCTATTTGTTTTTTTATTTATTTCATTTTTTGAAACATTTCTTTGATACAATTAACTGGACTCAAAAATACTCCTCACATACAAGTAAAAGAAATATCATGAAATAATAATAATAATGATAGTAAAAAGTTTAAACTTTATTTAAAAGCTTCATTAGTTACAGACAGACACACAAACACAGACAGAGAAACAAATAGACACATAGGCAGAAAGATAGACAGACAGACAGACAGACATTTAGATAGATAGACAGACAGATAGTTAGATAGACAGACAGACAGATAGTTAGATAGATAGACAGACAGACAGATAGTTAGCTAGATAGACAGACAGACAGATAGATAGATAGACAGACTGACAAACAGACAGTTAGATAGATAGACAGACAGACAGATAGTTCGATAGAAAGACAGACAGACAGATAGTTACATAGATAGACAGAAAGACAGATAGTTAGATAGATAGACAAATAGACAGATAGTTAGATAGATAGACAGACAGACAGATAGATAGACAGACAGACAGACGGGCAGATAGTGAGATAGATAGACAGATAGACAGACAGACACAGTCAGACAGATAGTTAGTTAGATAGACAGAAAGATAGATTTACGACTTACAGCTACAAATATATACACACATACACACACATACACAAAGTGGACATATTGAGATCTGGACTGTGCAAAACTGCTAAAATGTGGATTTTTTAACACAGAATCACAGACAGTTTCAATGCTGAGCCTTTAGGGGGCGTCCACTTAAGAACAGCCGTTCACTTGAAATATGAATGATTTATCAATAAAATTGAAGTTTACAAATACTTGCAAAAGAAATCTAACAGGAAAAATACAAACTATGTTCCTGTTCATACTGTATAATGATTTTGAACGCAAGTTATGCTGCTTAAAACATTATTTTACAGCAATGTTTTTAAAACATGCGGATTTTATATATATATATATATGGCCAGTTAAATGGGCAGCCTTTGCTGTGAATGTCTGTCTCTCATCCGTGTCTAGAAAAGCACTTCATAAATTAAATGAATTATTATAATTATTCATGTTATTATTATTATTTTCGTAATTCTTGTTATTATCCTTATTGCTCTGTCAATAAAACTTTCCTTGTGTAATTGTATGATTCCACCTGAATTATTCACTTTAACACTGTGCTTGCAAAATTCAGAATGACATTAAAAATCATTTTTGCAACAGAACACCTCAGATGTCAAAAACTCTTAGCATTTGTGAGCACTTTTCCATAGACTCACATTGTATAGACTGCCACCCAGTGGGGGTTAAACAATAATGGTCCAATGTGAAACGAGTACGTTTTAGGCCGCCGTGTTGGCTACGAACGAGCGATCGTTCCCAAACTTTGCACAGACTATGGGGGTCTTTCCACGAGAAACATATTGAATTTTTGTGTGCCTAACCCAATGGGAACCCATTTTATTACAGTAAAAATATGCTTCATATAGTTCATATGCTTCATAAAGCCTCTGTGAAACGAGTACGTTTTAGGCCGCCGTGTTGGCTACGAACGAGCGATTGTTCCCAAACTTTGCACAGACTATGGGGGTCTTTCCACGAGAAACATATTACACTTTTGTGTGCCCAGCCCCATGGGAACCCATTTTATTACAGTAAAAATATGCTTAATAAAGTCTGCCTTCTATAAAGCCTCTGTGAAACGAGTACGTTTTAGGCCGCCGTGTTGGCTACGAACGAGCGATCGTTCCCAAACTTTGCACACACTAGGGGGGTGTTTCCACAAGAAACATATTACACTTTTGTGTGCCCAGCACCATGGGAACCCATTTTATTACAGTAAAAATATGCTTAATAAAGTCTGCCTTCTATAAAGCCTCTGTGAAACGAGTACGTTTTAGGCCGCCGTGTTAGCTACGAACGAGCAATCGTTCCCAAACTTTGCACAGACTATGGGGGTCTTTCCACAAGTGACATATTACACTTTTGTGTGCCCAGCCCCATGGGAACCCATTTTATTACAGTAAAAATATGCTTAATAAAGTCGGCCTTCTATAAAGCGTCTGTGAAACGAGTACGTTTTAGGCCGCCGTGATGGCTACGAACGAGCGATCGTTCCCAAACTTTGCACACACTAGGGGGGTGTTTCCACAAGAAACATATTACACTTTTGTGTGCCCAGCCCCATGGGAACCCATTTTATTACAGTAAAAATATGCTTAATAAAGTCGGCCTTCTATAAAGCCTCTGTGAAACGAGTACGTTTTAGGCCGCCGTGTTGGCTACGAACGAGCGATTGTTCCCAAACTTTGCATAGACTATGGGGGTCTTTCCATCGATAGATAGACAGACAGACAGATAGATAGACAGACAGACAGACGGGCAGATAGTGAGATAGATAGACAGATAGACAGACAGACACAGTCAGACAGATAGTTAGTTAGATAGACAGAAAGATAGATTTACGACTTACAGCTACAAATATATACACACATACACACACATACACAAAGTGGACATATTGAGATCTGCACTGTGCAAAACTGCTAAAATGTGGATTTTTTAACACAGAATCACAGACAGTTTCAATGCTGAGCCTTTAGGGGGCGTCCACTTAAGAACAGCCGTTCACTTGAAATATGAATGATTTATCAATAAAACTGAAGTTTACAAATACTTGCAAAAGAAATCTAACAGGAAAAATACAAACTATGTTCCTGTTCATACTGTATAATGATTTTGAACGCAAGTTATGCTGCTTAAAACATTATTTTACAGCAATGTTTTTAAAACATGCGGATTTTATATATATATATATATATATATATATATATATATATATGGCCAGTTAAATGGGCAGCCTTTGCTGTGAATGTCTGTCTCTCATCCGTGTCTAGAAAAGCACTTCATAAATTAAATGAATTATTATAATTATTCATGTTATTATTATTATTTTCGTAATTCTTGTTATTATCCTTATTGTTCTGTCAATAAAACTTTCCTTGTGTAATTGTATGATTCCACCTGAATTATTCACTTTAACACTGTGCTTGCAAAATTCAGAATGACATTAAAAATCATTTTTGCAACAGAACACCTCAGATGTCAAAAACTCTTAGCATTTGTGAGCACTTTTCCATAGACTCACATTGTATAGACTGCCACCCAGTGGGGGTTAAACAATAATGGTCCAATGTGAAACGAGTACGTTTTAGGCCGCCGTGTTGGCTACGAACGAGCGATCATTCCCAAACTTTGCACAGACTATGGGGGTCTTTCCACGAGAAACATATTGCATTTTTGTGTGCCTAGCCCAATGGGAACCCATTTTACTACAGTAAAAATATGCTTCATATAGTTCATATGCTTCATAAAGCCTCTGTGAAACGAGTACGTTTTAGGCCGCCGTGTTGGCTACGAACGAGCGATTGTTCCCAAACTTTGCACAGACTATGGGGGTCTTTCCACGAGAAACATATTACACTTTTGTGTGCCCAGCCCCATGGGAACCCATTTTATTACAGTAAAAATATGCTTAATAAAGTCTGCCTTCTATAAAGCCTCTGTGAAACGAGTACGTTTTAGGCCGCCGTGTTGGCTACGAACGAGCGATCGTTCCCAAACTTTGCACAGACTATGGGGGTCTTTCCACAAGTGACATATTACACTTTTGTGTGCCCAGCCCCATGGGAACCCATTTTATTACAGTAAAAATATGCTTAATAAAGTCGGCCTTCTATAAAGCGTCTGTGAAACGAGTACGTTTTAGGCCGCCGTGATGGCTACGAACGAGCGATCGTTCCCAAACTTTGCACACACTAGGGGGGTGTTTCCACAAGAAACATATTACACTTTTGTGTGCCCAGCCCCATGGGAACCCATTTTATTACAGTAAAAATATGCTTAATAAAGTCTGCCTTCTATAAAGCCTCTGTGAAACGAGTACGTTTTAGGCCGCCGTGTTGGCTACGAACGAGCAATCGTTCCCAAACTTTGCACAGACTATGGGGGTCTTTCCACGAGAAACATATTGCAATTTTGTGTGCCTAGCCCAATGGGAACCCATTTTATTACAGTAACAATATGCTTAATAAAGTCGGCCTTCTATAAAGCCTCTGTGAAACGAGTACGTTTTAGGCCGCCGTGTTGGCTACGAACGAGCGATTGTTCCCAAACTTTGCACAGACTATGGGGGTCTTTCCACGAGAAACATATTACACTTTTGTGTGCCCAGCCCCATGGGAACCCATTTTATTACAGTAAAAATATGCTTAATAAAGTCGGCCTTCTATAAAGCGTCTGTGAAACGAGTACGTTTTAGGCCGCCGTGTTGGCTACGAACGAGCGATTGTTCCCAAACTTTGCACAGACTATGGGGGTCTTTCCACGAGAAACATATTACACTTTTGTGTGCCCAGCCCCATGGGAACCCATTTTATTACAGTAAAAATATGCTTAATAAAGTCGGCCTTCTATAAAGCGTCTGTGAAACGAGTACGTTTTAGGCCGCCGTGTTGGCTACGAACGAGCGATTGTTCCCAAACTTTGCACAGACTATGGGGGTCTTTCCACGAGAAACATATTACACTTTTGTGTGCCCAGCCCCATGGGAACCCATTTTATTACAGTAAAAATATGCTTAATAAAGTCTGCCTTCTATAAAGCCTCTGTGAAACGAGTACGTTTTAGGCCGCCGTGTTGGCTACGAACGAGCGATCGTTCCCAAACTTTGCACACACTAGGGGGGTCTTTCCACAAGTAACATATTACACTTTTGTGTGCCCAGCCCCATGGGAACCCATTTTATTACAGTAAAAATATGCTTAATAAAGTCGGCCTTCTATAAAGCGTCTGTGAAACGAGTACGTTTTAGGCCGCCATGTTGGCTACGAACGAGCGATCGTTCCCAAACTTTGCACACACTAGGGGGGTGTTTCCACAAGAAACATATTACACTTTTGTGTGCCCAGCCCCATGGGAACCCATTTTATTACAGTAAAAATATGCTTAATAAAGTCTGCCTTCTATAAAGCCTCTGTGAAACGAGTACGTTTTAGGCCGCCGTGTTGGCTACGAACGAGTGATCATTCCCAAACTTTGTACACTCTATCGGGCTCTTTCCACGAGAAACATATTGCAGTTTTGTGTGCCTAGCCCCAGGGTAACCCGTTTTATTACAGTAAAGACACGGTAAATTGACATAGGCCTTTATAAATTTATCACAGTGCGCCGAAAGCCAGTTTATTCTATTAACCAAGAGAACCCATTGACTTCTACTGTCATCCTGCCCAGGAAAGCATGGCATTTCTGCTTGGCACTGCTGCGGTCACGAAAGAGCTGCCGCTAGCATGTCAGGGATCACTTTACCTGATCGAGCTTCCTCACATTCTCTGTCTTACCGCATGGCTGCCTGTCGGTGCATCACAAAATGGGTGGTTTTCATCCCTATATCCCATAACCTAACCTAACCCTAACTAACCTTATTCTAACCTAACCTAACTTCTTAACCTAACCCAACTTCTAAGCTAATAAAAGTCAAAAGTATCAAAAAGACACCAGGCTTACACAAATTAAGATTGTATCAGATTATTCAACTTTAACTCTAAACATAACCAACTTCTGAACAGAACACATTTCCAAACTAAATACAAGTCACACTGATCAAGAAGACACAACATTTACACACTATAGAGCAAGTTAGACCATAAGAGAAGTATGTTTTTGAGACTAAAAACTCTTAAGACTGATCGATGACAAAGTCAATCAGATAGCTAGAGGATCACATATAGAACATAACATTTTTTAAAAAATCGGACCAGCGGAACCAAAGTTAAAGACGATGGCGTGTTCGCCGTCGGTAGTTTCTATCCTATATCCTGCTCTGACCTGACCTAAGGCTGCCACGGGCCCCCGAAAACACTCCACTCAAACCTACACCAATGGACTCCAAACGCCCCCAAATGCGCTCCTAGCACGGTCCCCCGGGACGCCAGCGGGGCAACCAACCACGCCGGACAGCTGTCAAATTCCGCTACAGCACGGACCACATAGGATGGGGGCCAAGCCCCGTATCTCCGCAAACGTACCTGCCAGAGTCACGGGGCCAACGCTGGTCTTCTCGGAAACCCGCAGGCCCACACCGCCAGCACCTTCAGAACAGCAGCCACCCACAGACAAACATTTTTCCATAGACTGACATTGTATGGACTGCCGCCCAGCGGCGGGGGCTAAGCTATTACCACGTGCTGGTGGTTGGGAGCAGAGGGATTCAAGCCTTTAAGTTGCATTTTTAAAATCTGAAGGGTCCTTACAAATGTAGCTCTTCGTGCGCTCAATTTTGGAACAATTTCTTTAAATATTTACTGGACTCAAGTCTGCTCTGCTCGCAACAGAATGATCTCCTCCTCACAAGCATGGTCCGATACATTTCATGAGATGATAATAATAAAAGGATTGAGTTCATCCCACCCAAAAATTCCTACAAAAACATTTCAGGAGTGATACATGGATATGATACTGATTTCAGTTGCTCAACTGAAATATAAACAGTATTTAAACCGCAAAGGGCTGTTTACAAATCAAATTAAATGCTATTATTGTTGCCCAAAGCTAACGTGCTGCAGGCCTACATGCTGCCAAAATGCGCAGGAAAGTAGAAACGTCGTTCTTGTGAAAAATGCGTTCATTACCACGTCTCCTCTATAGACGTATTCATGCAAATCTTAAAGGCGTGCAGGTGACTTTTTCCACCACTCAAAACCTACATGCAAATGACTGTTTTCCTTTTTAAGTGCTACATTTCTAATGCTTTCTTTTTCTGTTCATCTCGCCCCGTCACATGAAGAACGACGGAATTCTGAGTTCGATGACACCAAGCTTGGCAAAATAGGACAGACCGTTCTAAAGATTGATCTGTGAAACAATCCAGCCAATCAGATTCGATATGCAAATGAGGGTTGAGATAATGAGGGTGAAACTCGTAATTACCTCTATACCTAACCCTACCCTAACCCTAACCCTTACCCTACCCTTATCCCTTACCCTAACCTTACCCTACCCCCTACCCCTTACCTAAACCTAAACCTACCCATCCCCTTACCTAAACCTAAACCTACCCATACCCTCACCCTACCCCTATCCCTTACCCTACCCTACTCCTTACACCCCTCCCTGACCCTACCCCTTACCCTACCCGTATCCCTGATCCCTAACCCTAACCCTAACCCTAACCTAACCCTAACCCTAACCCTAAGGTTTAGAAAATGATTATCCAGGATAACTCCTGATGTGATTCTAACCCTAACCCTAACCCTATTTTTTCCACCCTAATTTTGACACCTACCCCTTACCCTACCCTTATCCCTTACCCTAACCTTACCTTACCCCCTACCCTACCCCCTATCCCTAATCCTACCCCCTACCCCTTACCTAAACCATACAACAGTACAATGGCACCACAACACCTCTGACACACTGATACCAAAAGAGATGTTTAGATAGGAGAACCAGAGCGTTGAAACGACAATCCAAAATCCTTTAAATGGAGATATCTACATAGGAGAACCGGAGCGTTAAATGACAATTCAAAAATCCTTCAAAAATCCTTTAAACCGTAACGCAGAATCCAACTACAATTGCTTTGAGATTCTAGCAACACCCGTTTAGTGATTGGCTGTGAGACATTCGCTGGGATTTGATCAACCCAAGCGGGCCGCCTCAGAGGAGAGTGTCTGGTTGTCTAAGGTGCCGAAACACTTGAGGATCCTGAGGTACACCACTGATGAAATGTCTCAAACATTTCCCTCACAACTTCATCTTTGGGGGAGTAGGATTTTATACTTTGAAACCTAAATAATATTATTTTATTATTATTATTATTATTATTATTATTTTTTTTTTTTAAAAAAACAAAGTTGGAGGAAAAGAAAGATAGAATTAGGTCTAAAAAATCCACACAGTTTTTAGGGACTTCCGGACAGGAGTCCAATCACAGGTAGGGGTAAGAATCTAACAGACGTAGGCCAGTGCATTTCCTCGGTCTCCCTATTCCAAACCTTCTTAAACAGTGCTTTAAGTTAAGGGGAGAGCCGTTGTAACTTCCTCAAACACCTAACCCTAACCCTAACCTAACCCTAACCTTAACCCTAACCCTAAAAAAACCGAAGGTGGAGGAAAAGAAAGATAGAATTAAGTCTAAAAAATCCACACAGATTTAAGGGACTCCCGGACAGGAGTCCAATCACAGGTACGGGTAAGAATCTAACAGACGTAGGCCAGTGCATTTCCTCGGTCTCCCTATTCCAAACCTTCTTAAAACAATTCTTTAAGTTAAGGGGGGAGCCATTGTAACTTCCTCAAACACCTAACCCTAACCCTAACCTTCTTAAACAGTGATTTAAGTAAAAAGGGGGGAGCGGTTGTAACTTCCTCAAACACCTAACCCTAACCCTAACGCTAACCCTTACCCTAACCCTAACCCTAACCCTAACCCTAACCTAACCCTAACCCTTACCCTAACCCTAACCCTAACCTAACCCTAACCCTAACCCAAACCTTAAAAAAAACGAAGTTGGAGGAAAAGAAAGATAGAATTAGGTCTAAAAAATCCACACAGATTTAAGGGACTCCCGGACAGGAGTCCAATCACAGGTACGGGTAAGAATCTAACAGACGTAGGCCAGTGCATTTCCTCGGTCTCCCTATTCCAAACCTTCTTAAACAGTGGTTTAAGTTAAGGGGGGAGCCGTTGTAACTTCCTCAAACACCTAACCTAACCGTTACAACCGCCTGTGCGTCACCAACCCGTGACACATGACCCTTCCACAGCCCTAAACCTAACCATTACAACCCTACAAAACAGCCCTTCATAAAATAGCCTGAGGCCAAATAGCCCGCTCATGAACACTCCGGGCACTCAATTAAATTAATAAATAAATATATAAACATTATAAAATATTATACATTACCACATCTATATCTCATCCTGGAGTTCAGTATGGCATCAACGGCAGACAGGTTGACCTCCTGACCTTCCAGACTGTTGAGTGATCCTGGGACCTGAAATGACAAAAAACAAAATCACATAACAAATGGGGGTCTGTGGTGGGATCCCTCTTGATCCCACACCGTTGCAAAGCGGTCAGCGGAACGGATGGACAGTGCATAACCGTCTTCAGGTCCCTGGGGACCTGTCGATTGGACTTACAGAAATCCTAACCCAGCCCGAGCCTCCCTCTCTGAACTTTGGGAATGGTTGGGATCGGGTTGGGGTCTCATCTCGGACCCCCTATTCCCCCACCCTCTCTCTCTCTCTCGTATATTTAAAAGTATAAATGTATGATGCATTATATGTGTATGTGTGTATATATATGTATATGTATGTGTGTGTGTGTGTGTGTGTGTGTGTGTATGTATATATATTATATATGAAATAAATAAATATAAAAAACAGATTACTTTTCCTATACATGCTGGGGGAGGGACTGTCATGCTGGCAGCTCTCTTTGGGAACAATTTAAAAATATCATTTTCTGTGTAAGATAATTAATACAAAACATCATATACTATAAGATTATAAAATCACATAAGTGCTTAAAAATATTTTTTTAACCATAAAAAAGGTTAATAAATATTACTCCATAAAGATAAGACACACAGAAAATATTTTGACAGTATAAATACATAATATGACAACTATAAAATCACATAAGTGTGATATACACCCTTTTTTTAAAAAAACAAACAAAAAATAAAAAATAACTATATATACAATTGGACAAATGTATACACTTTGGAGACTTTATAAAAAAATGTTTTCCCTTTTTTTTGACAATTCTGTCAAGCTAGAGGATCTAGCTTGACAGAATGCAAGTGCAACATGGTTTTTGTTTGAATTTTTAAAAAAAACAAAAAAGAAAAAAAACGGACGCAGGATGCACTTTCAAAGGACGCCACTGCATATTTGGGAGACCGTGACGTCACCCATTCATAAAATTGGACAGGAGGGAAAACACACTGAAAACACCATTTATCTCTTCATTTAATTTCACTTTTGGACTGGATCGCTTTTGAAACATCCCCTACAGCAGATCGATCACTTTCCCGTCTTTTGCATGAAATAAAAGCCTCATTTTTACACTTTTAAGCACGGCCTAGGCCACGCCCACCAGAACGCTATTTAAAGGGTCTCTGCACTCGCGCAGCTCACTCGCTGACTTACTACAGCTGCGGAAGGTTGATTCTCTACGAACTCCTATTATATTCATTATTTCTCCATATTATACCGGTATTCTATATATTATTGTGCAAGCTAGCCTGAAGAAGATACTAATTGTATCGAAACGTCGCGATTAGCTTGCACTAGTGAATTTATTTTGAAAAGAAAAATATATTTCTTTCTCTCTTCTTTTATTTCCAGTCATTATTTTCAATTTATATCCAATATTTTCACTTATACTATTTTCATTCTCTATTTAATCCATTACTTGATATAACATTTTGATTATTTCTCATTCTCCAATTTTTTGTTGGTGTGTTAAAAAATGGAAGGCCTTAGGGGATGAGTGAGACAGCATCCTAAACCAGATACTCGCCCAAGGCAGAGAGATATAACACCCAACTATAGAACAGGGAGGATTAATAATTTTTCCTTTCGCTCTAAGAGCTCATACCCTCAAAAAACAGGGTATGAACAGAGAATGAGGCACAGATCCAGTGATCCATACAGGCACACACATGATCTGAATAAAAATAAACACAATACAACTCAGTATAGTTCTCTGAATAAGTTTCACAATTTTCAACGACCAGGTCAGGTAGTAGGCCCATACAGGCCTCCTGATAGATGGTTCAAAAAAGACCATAATCAGAGAAACAGAACCATTCAGACTAGAAATGATTCTGCCTCTTTCCCTAACTATGGTGGAAGATTTAATAAAGTGGACGCATCTATGCACATGGGGCCACAGAGATTTAAAAGGGATAGAAATGCACACAATTTCCCCCAGAAAAGAACCCAAAGTGGGACACAACAGAATCACACAACCCAGAGAACGACACAACACAACACAGATTTCATTCCAGCCCCTCCCAAGCTCAAAAACACCATCAAATTGATGTACCAACTGATTAGACTTGTTCATCATTTGGGTAAAGTAACAACAAAGGTTGAGGATAATCAACCCATCACATTTCAAAGACTGACCAACTTGTTGATCAACACTGTTAAACCAGCCTTTCCAAGTGAACAGGTCAATCAACTGCTGGAGGGCAACGCAAATAACTGGCTGTACACAACCCAATTAGCCCTTGAACAGCATTACGAATCCCTCATTGAATCCACTATGAAAGAGATCCGTGAACAAACCGATCGGGCAGATTGGCCCCAGGCCTTTGAGGTGGCTTCCTCCTGGACAGAGAAAAATTACAGGGGAAAAGTTAACACTGAAACTGTAGACCAAGCAGAAGCCCTTATCACAGCTGAATTGTTGGAGGAAGAAACGGCAACACACCCACAAATCCAAGTAAATCAGGTCACCACTAAATCATTGAACCCTCGCACATACGCACAAGTAGCAGCTTCAAGACCCCCTACTGCTACAGTTTCTCGCCCCATTCGGTTCCAGGGCCCTCCCTCTCTAATACCCCCACAAATCTCTGTGCGCCCCAAAAAGGGTGTACAACACATAGAGGTCCAAACATCACCCACGTTAATGGCAAAGGGGAACATGGTGGATCCCCCACAACACCGGGGAGACTGGTCTTTTGATGATGACGATGAACTAAATCCATTAGACCCAAAAAATATACTTCGTCCCATACAGGACCCATCCTCTTCCCAGAGGGAACAAAGAACATTTAGGCCTCGTAGAGTCCAAATAGCTCCCCTTGATGGCGCTCCCACCACCCCAGAAGAAACACCACAACACCCAGAGGTTAATGCTGCTTCTCCTCCTCCTCCTCCTCCTCCTCCACCACAGGAGGGAGCACCAGTGGAAGAGCTGGACTTCTCAGGGGAAGAAAACTTCAGTGGGGAGCAAATGGAGGTCAGGTGGTCAGATCATTCATCCCCACTGGACATTTTACTGTCCTCTGATACTCCAGACGAACCCATGCAGTGCCTCTCACCTCTATCTAGGTTTATTGCAGAGAACGATTCTCCTATCAGCTCAGACGCTCCACAAGAAGTAGCAGAGGAGCCTGAAGAATGTGTGGCAAACACCTCACACCACATTCCACAACCAAGGCCCAAAAAGGCCTTGTCTAAAAAAGATAGAAAAGTTCTCTCTGAGACAGCTCCACCAGAGGACATAAACTCCAGAAATAAAGAAAGAACAGAAAATCTCCCAGTTGCAGCACCGGCTGACGTAACAAACATAAATGTACAGACCACAGTCATTGACAGCCCGGTAACGCGGCCCACTAGACACATAAACACAAATAAAAAAATGACGGATTGGAGTCTAACGCTACAGAAAAAATATGTAATAATTGGTGACTCCAACGTGTCCAGACTCCCAGCCATCAACTGTCCTGATTTACAGGTGGACAGTTACCCTGGGGCCAAACTGCAGCATGCAGCTAACCTAATTGAAAAGGCCACAATTGCAGTACAGCCTGAAAAGATCATCCTATCCTTTGGTTTCAATAACAGACAGCAGAGGTACAGGATTGCGGCTATAACAGAACTGCATAAGGCCCACAAAGCCGTCACCCGGAGACTGCCTAACACAGAAGTGTTCTTCCCACTGATCAATTTCACCAGATCACTGCCACTTTATGAGCAAGTCATGATTGAACACTTGAACACTCACATAAAGAAAATTACCAGTTGTATCCCTCCACATCCCACTGAACAATTCATGGTGGAAAGTGATGGGACACACTGGAGGGCCTCCACGGCCACAGCCATGCTGCAGCACTGGAAGACACATTTAAACTGTTAATTTACGAGAGTCCAAAACAAGACCAGAATAAACTCATTGTGAACCTCTCAAAAAAAATCATATTATCTAAAGAACAACGTGCGGTTTTACTCAAAGGCCTATCTTTTATTCCCACACCTAGGGGGATTAAAACTCAAAAAATACAATTATTAAAAGATATGCAGGCCTATCACCGCAGAATTAAACTGGAGACTTTCTTTGAGGGTAAAAAGAATCAAAAACAAAAAATTCCCTTCATTAGAGCCTCTGACTGGACTCCAGCGTTGTCCAACCTACCTAAACAGATCACACAAATAATCAGAGCTGACAATTATGCATTCAAGCACCTAAATTGGGGCCTGAAAACACCAGAAAACCTAACAAGGGGAGAAAGAAAAGCTCTGCTAGAATTACAAAGAAATAGGGATATTATTATAAAACCTGCGGACAAGGGAAATGCAACTGTTATTATGGATAAAACTCAGTATGTTTGGGAAGGACAGAGACAGTTGGCAGTGAAGGAACACTATTGCACACTAGAGGGAGCCATATATCCACAAACTAGAATCATGGTAGAAGAGATATTAGATGAAATGCTGGATAAAAAAATAATTAGCGGGGCACAAAAAGAATATTTATTAGGAGAAAACCCTCCCAGGCCCAGAAGATTTTATTTATTACCCAAGATCCATAAAGAGCCTGAAAAATGGAGTATTCCTGGAGAAATCCCTCCAGGAAGACCTATAGTATCTGACTGTAACAGTGAGACATATTTTATAGCTGAATATATAGAACACTTTTTGAACCCCATATCTATACGTCATCCTAGCTACCTAAAGGATACTTATGATTTTATATCGAAAACTAAAAAATTAAAAATACCTAAAAATGCATTTCTCTTCACCATAGATATAGATAGTTTATATATGAATATAGAAACTGAAGTAGGCCTCAAAGCTGTAAAAAAGTTTATGGAAAAATACCCAGACCCCAAAAGACCAGATCATTATATACTTAAATTATTAGAAATTAATCTTACTAGAAATGACTTTGAATTTGATTCTAAATTCTATTTACAGACTAAGGGGACAGCAATGGGCAAGAAATTTGCGCCCTCATACGCAAATATATTTATGGCAGACTGGGAAGAATCCGCTTTGACCTCAGCTAGTAAGAAACCATATGCTTATTACAGGTTCCTGGATGACATATGGGGAGTATGGATATATTCTATAGAGGATTTTGTTACCTTCACTGACCATCTCAACACACACCAAAAGTCCATTAAAATTAAATATACATTTGACCCCAAGGAAGTCAATTTTCTGGATGAGCTTTCATCCTAAACACACATTTAAGGGAATCATAAAATCACAATTACTCAGATTTAAAAGAATCTGCACACAACCGTCCTCCTTTTATTCAGCTGTACAAACCCTCTTTGGTGCCCTCAAACACAGAGGATACTCTCGTTCGTTCCTCAGAAGGATCCTGAAAACCTTTGACCAGCCACGGGCACCTCCTGTGGTTAACACAGACCAGAGGGACAAAATTCTCCCTCTTGTGGCCCATTTCTCACTACAAAGCACACAGCTGAATCTTGAACTCAAAGCCAACTTCCAAAAATTCCTAGAACCTACTAACTATCTAAAAAGATATAAGCCAATAGCGGCATATAGGAGGAACACCAACTTGCTGGATAAATTAGTACAAAGCAAGATTCATACAGCGCCTGCCAAAGACCGTATTGGCAAATGCAAATACTACACTCCAGCACAATTAGTAGTTAGTAGATTCTCCAAAAAAGTATTTCAACTCCCCAGGTCTCTGTCCCACGTAACTTCCAATTGTATTTACCTGTTGTACTGTACCAAGTGCCACAAACAGTATGTCGGCCAGACAAAGAATGAATTAAGAATACGCATATATCAGCACGCACATAACATCACACACAGAACAGAAAAACGCAGACACGTGGTACAACATTTTCTGTTGCATGGCCTGACGGCCTTGAGGGTCACAGGTTTGCAGGCCAACCCATCATGGGCTCTTAGTGACCGGCTCAGAGCAGAAGCACAGTGGATCAAACGTCTGGATACATGTTTTCCCAGAGGTCTGAACGAAACCTGAGCCTCCATCTGTGACTGGGGTGGTCAAAACCTCGATGGCTGACCCCTACCACAGCCCTAAACCTAACCGATACAACCGCCTGTGCATCACCAACCCGTGACACATGACCCTTCCCAACGCCTAAACCTAACCATTACAACCGCCTGTGCATCACCAACCCGTGACACATGACCCTTCCACAGCCCTAAACCTAACCGTTACAACCGCCTGTGCGTCACCAACCCGTGACACATGACCCTTTCACAGCCCTAAACCTAACCGTTACAACCGCCTGTGCGTCACCAACCCGTGACACATGACCCTTCCACAGCCCTAAACCTAACCGTTACAACCGCCTGTGCGTCACCAACCCGTGACGCATGACCCTTTCACAGCCCTAAACCTAACCGTTACAACCGCCTGTGCGTCACCAACCCGTGACGCATGACCCTTCCACAGCCCTAAACCTAACCGTTACAACCGCCTGTGCGTCACCAACCCGTGACGCATGACCCTTTCACAGCCCTAAACCTAACCGTTACAACCGCCTGTGCGTCACCAACCCGTGACACATGACCCTTTCACAGCCCTAAACCTAACCATTACAACCGCCTGTGCGTCACCAACCCGTGACACATGATCCTTCCACAGCCCTAAACCTAACCATTACAACCGCCTGTGCATCACCAACCCGTGACACATGACCCTTTCACAGCCCTAAACCTAACCGTTACAACCGCCTGTGCATCACCAACCCGTGACGCATGACCCTTCCAGAACCCTAAACCTAACCGTTATAACCGCCTGTGCGTCACCAAGCCGTGACGCATGACTCTTCCACAGCCCTAAACCTAACCGTTACAACCGCCTGTGCATCACCAACCCGTGACACATGACCCCTCCCAGCGCCTAAACCTAACCATTCTAACCCTCTATTTATTATCCCTGGACTGACCAGCCCCAAACAGGCCCTTAACCCTAACCAGAATAACCCTGGGCAAAACAGCCCTTCATAAAATAGCCTGAGGCCAAATAGCCCGCTCATGAACACTCCGGGCACTCAATTAAATTAATAAATAAATAAATATATAAACATTATAAAATATTATACATTACCACATCTATATCTCATCCTGGAGTTCAGTATGGCATCAACGCCAAACAGGTTGACCTCCTGACCTTCCAGACTGTTGAGTGATCCTGGGACCTGAAATGACAAAAAACAAAATCACATAACAAATGGGGGTCTGTGGTGGGATCCCTCTTGATCCCACACCGTTGCAAAGCGGTCAGCGGAACGGATGGACAGTGCATAACCGTCTTCAGGTCCCTGGGGACCTGTCGATTGGACTTACAGAAACCCTAACCCCAACCCCAACCCTAACCCTAACAGGGAGAGGATGGAGAGTAGTTCAGGTGTTGGAGTATTCTCCACACTGATGGTTTTGGTTTTTGTTTTGGGGAAATGAGAGGGGCATTGTGGGTAATAAGCTGTCACCAGTATGGTGTAGGCTATGCCTTTAGGATAGGAGGTTGAGTTAGCCATTGTTCTAGTCAGACGTGTTGGTGATCTCCGGTTGATTGGGTAAGAATGATGTCTGTTTGACCTTTGTAAAAACTTTTAGGGGGTTTTCTCTGGTAGAAGCTTGATGCTGTGGCATCCGCCAGTCAGAGCCCTCGGGATGAGACCCTTCTCAATCTCTCCCCGGGCAGCCTGTGGATACCTTGCGGTGTTAACGATCAGGTTTGTCTGGGTTGAGAACCACGTGAGTAAACTGCCCCCTTGTGTCCACTAGGACAAAGCACTTATGGGGGGCAGCTTTTTTTACTGGTGAATAGCACCACCATTGCAACAGTACATTTTTTTGCACAACACAGCATTACACAAACCTACTTTGGCTCTACTATTTCGAGGGTGATAGGGCTGTAGTGGGGTGCAAGGACAGTTTGTTCAGAATTTAGAAAGAACTAATTTTACAATTGTTCTAGGAGGAATTCTAATGAGGTTTGGAAGGGGATACGCTGAAGGATCTGGGTATTTATTCAGGATAGGTTGGCATTCCTGGGGGTTTCTTTAAAATGTTCAATTTTTTTAGCAAATAGGTACTGTAAGACGGTAGGTAGGTAGGTGTGTTGTATGTAGCAATAGCTTTAAAACCAGACCCAAAAAAACACATTGTGGTACTGGAGAAGAGAGGTAGCAATTGGGCATTGTGACACACGCCTAGGACTGATCCCCTATGGCGGACCTCCCCAGAGGAGGGTGTATAGTAAGAAAAGGTTGAAACACCCGAGGAGTCTGGGGCTTACTACTGATGAGGTGTCACTAATATTCCCCTTTAAAGAAATCCTTTCTGGGGGGTAGTCAGATGGGAGATTCTTCTCAGAACAAGGATAGACTGATGGATAGGATAGTGAGAGGGTCCCTCAAAAAGGAGTTTTAAATCAAATAGCCAAAAGTCTCCAAAGGCCATGTGGCGGGCACAAATAGGCGCAGGAAAGGAACCTTTTTGGAATAGGGATAGAGTGGAGAAAATGGAGCTAGGATTGCTGTTGAATCAAGAGATTCTTAAAGCCTAGATGCCGAAAGTCTCTAAAGGCCATGTGGTGGGCACAAATAGGCACAGATAGGACTACCTCTTTCTAGTAAATCTGGCAAAGGTCGATCGGTTCACCAGAAACATGCGCCGGCCAGTGCCTTTCTCCGAGCCCCCTAATCAAACTGTGGCAGTCTGGGGAGACTGTTATGGGGGGGGCCGGTTGACCCTAACATCCTAACCTGCCAGTTGCCATCGGACCTAGGGGACCGATTATTGAGTCACAGGGCCCATACCAGGGGTAGCTTTTGTATAAACCAAGCCCGGGGGGGTGGGTGGGTGAGGAGAGGAGGCCAAAATCAGGTCTCTGGAGGGTGGCTGACGCATTCTCGCAGCTCCCCTCCCCTCGCTCTCTCATCTCGCCTAATTTTAGCAGTAATGGCTCTAGTGTAATAAATAAATAAAGTAGGTAGGATATGGATGACAAAAACAAATAGAGTTAGCTTCAAATGGTTTCCACCAGCCAGGTTTTAAAGAAAAAGCTAGCATGGAGACCCATTAGGATGTAAACTGAGGGGGAAAGGGTAGGGTATGTATAAAAGAAAAAAAGGGGGGGCATGAGGAGGGGGGCTAACCTTGGGCGTTGAGATTTCAATAGGGGGTGGTATTTTTTCAATCCCCCCTGGTACCCACCTGTGGGACCTGGATGGTTGGACAGAAGGGTAAGGGGTGGGGCTTGGACTAATGTTTCTAGCACTGATTTGTGAAGGACCCCAGCTGGTTCTATTTGATACTAGTCCTGGGTAGTGGAAGGTCTATGGGTAGATAGGGGGGGTCTCTCGGTCTCTTCCTTTTTTTTCGTCAGTTTGGGTAGACGAGGATTTTGGCAAATAGATTTGGTTTTTTGAGGAATGAGGAAGTAGTTTTGTGCTGGGAGGCTGATTATTTCATATTCTTTTTTTAGATAATGATGGAGCAAAGGGAGGAAGATTTTAGGAAGCTTGTGAGACTTCTCTTTAAATATATAAAGATAAGACATCATGAGACTAACCTCAGAAGAAGAATGGATGATCCAGGCCCCGGTCCCTTAAGGGACATGGCGAGGCACCTGGAGGGTTTTGTACGTCCTGCATTACCAGAGCCCGGGTCAGATCTGATGCTCTACGGGAATGCTAGGAACTGGCTGCATGTCAGCCTTGATATTTTGGAGGAACATTATAAGAGAAGTCGGAAGGGGCTCGAGAATGGCATCCGGGGGATTAGTCACCCAGCAAGAGAAAGGGCCCTCGAGGTAGCGGTTAAATGGGCCAGGAGGAATCTGAGGAGGATCAGGTTGCACACAGTCCAGAGAGCCAGTGATGAGATCAGGGGCTTTTTTCGGGACCAGCAGAGGCAGAATGAGGGGGCAAGCCCCTCAGAGAAGCAGGAAGCCAAAGCAGAACAGGAGGGGGCTAAGGGAGAGCTACAGGAGTTACAGGAGCAGCAGGTCCAAGATGCACTTCTTCTGAACTCTCCTTCGATCGTGGTTGGAGAAGGCAGCTTGGATGGGGTCGAGGATATGGACGTCCTAGAGCTTGACGTTGATGACATGGGGGAAGTTGGGGGGAGAGGAGGGTCAGTAGAGGGGGTTTTAGCCTCACAGAAGACAAATCAGGTGGGGTCAGAGGTTGAAGAGCACAGCCAGGGGCTCCTAGTTCGTAAAATGAGAACCCTTGATAAATTCAGAGATTGGGATTTAAATCCAGAAAGGGAGATATTGATTTTGGGGGACTCCAATGTAGGCGGGATCCCTGTTTGTGGGGATCCAAGAGTGCAGGTGGTCAGTTTTCCGGGGGCCAGATTTGCCCACATCACCAGTGTTTTGAAACACAGGACCCTCACTAATCCCCTGGTAAAAAGAGTTATTTTATCGGTGGGGCTGAACAATAGGGCAGTCACATCGGTGGATTTAACGAAAGGGTTGTTATTGAAGATGATCGAGTCTGCAGAGGGCACATTCCCAGAAGCAGAGGTTAGAGTCCCAGTGATAAATTATGCCCGTGAGATCCCGGGGGGAGGGGGCGGCATCACGATTTTAAACCAACTCATTATGGATACGGGTAAGGCCATTGCAGCTCTAAATCCAGATTACTTCAAGGTAGGGGGAGATGGTCTCCACTGGACAGAGGAAACTGGCTCGGCCATGCTGAAGCACTGGTTGAGCCATTTAAACTAAATGAAGAAGGCCAAGTAGGGTCGGGACAGTCGGTTTTGAACTTGTCCAATTATTTTCAGTTATCCTATGATCAGTTCAAAGTTTTGGAGAAAGGTTTAAGTTTTGTGATAAGACCAGAAGATTTTTGTATGGATAGATTGCAGCTTTATGTTGATGTTAATAAATATCATAGAAGATTGAGACTGGCTGATTTCTTTGTGGGGGAGGATGGGGAACCTAAACATTTCTGTTCCAAATCAGAATGGGAACCAAGGAGGGACCAGATTTCTAACATGATACAGGGAGTGATAGATAGGGATAGGGAATTTTTGGGGGGGTTGATGGGGGTTGGAAGGGTAGGTAAACCTAATCTTTCGAAATGGGAGGAAAGGGCATTAAAAGAGCTGAGATTCAATAAGAGTTTAGTTATTAAACCAGCAGATAAAGGGAGTGTAGTGGTAATAATGGATAAGGTACAGTATCTTAAGGAAGCCAATAGGCAACTGCAGAATATTGAGTTTTATCAAGAACTGAGTAAGCCAATTTTTCAGGTTACAAGAGAGGAATTCCTCCACCTTGGGGACGATTTAGAGCAACGAGGGTACATAACCAGGGAGCAGAAGGAATATCTTGTAGGAGAGGTTAAACCGAGGGGGAGGAGATTTTACATCCTACCTAAGATTCATAAGCCTAGGGGGAGCTGGCCTTTCCCGGATATGCCCCCAGGGCGGCCGATAGTCTCAGATTGTGGGAGTGAGAGTTATAGGTTTGCAGAATACATAGATTTTTACTTGAACCCCTTGTCGGTTAGACACAAGAGTTACCTTAAGGATACTTACCACTTTATAGAAAAAGTGAAACAAATCAGAGTGAAGGAGCAGAAAAAATGGTTCTTTTTTTCTCTGGATGTGGAAAGCTTGTACACGAATATTGAAACAGAGAGGGGAATGCAGGCGGTAAAAGCACTTTTTGAGAAATATCCAGACAGGGAAAGACCGGATGCAGTGTTGCTTAAGCTCTTGGAGCTGAGTCTTAATAAGAATGACTTTGAGTTTGATGGTAAATTTTATCTACAGATTAAGGGGACAGCAATGGGCAAGAGATTTGCTCCGGCTTATGCAAACATTTATATGGCGGAATGGGAGGCGAGCGGTTTCCCTAAATGCAGTAAATGGCCTAGGCATTATTTTAGGTACTTGGATGACATTTGGGGGATTTGGGAGTTCTCTGAGGTAGACTTTCAGGATTGGGTGAGAATTCTTAATGAGCATCACGACTCGATTAAGCTTAAGTATGAGATCCAGGAACGGGAAATTAACTTTCTGGACACAACAGTCTATAGGGGCCCAGGTATCGTAGATAGTGATTCATTGGACATTAAGGTTTACTTTAAGCCAACAGATACTCATGCACTATTACACAAGCAGAGCTATCATCCAGCACATACTTTTAGGGGGATAGTGAAATCTCAAATATTAAGATTCAGCAGAATTTGCACTCGTAAGGAGGACTTTGTAGTGGCAAAGAAAGTTCTCTTTAAAGCCCTTAGGAAGAGGGGATATTCGAGGGGTTTCCTGAGAAGGGCAGAGCAGCAAGTGTTTTCGAATAAGAGCCCTAGGGATGTGGGGTTGGATATGAAGAGGGTAATACCACTAGTTATGACATATAGTGAGGAAGCTGTCAGGCTGGGAAAAGTTTTTAGGAGGAATTTTGAGAGGGGAACTTTGGGTAAATGGTTGGGGGAGCAGAGTAGGATAATTATTGCATTCAAGAGGAATAAGAATCTGAAGGACATACTGGTCCATAGTAGGATTGGGAGTGGTCCAAAGAGTGGAGGAAGGAAATATAAGTTGTACTTCAGGGCTAATACTGAACAGACCGTGATTAAGATTCCCAGGGGGATCCCCTTGAACACTAGGAACTGTATATATCTCATTGGCTGTAGGGTCTGTGGAAGGAGATATGTGGGGGAAACGGGTAACTCTATTTTGACAAGGATGAATGCCCATAGATACAACATAAGGAAAGAAATAAAAAGGAAGGGTCACTTGGTGGACCATTTTATTAGGCATGGGGAGGGTAGCTTGAGGGTATGGGGGTTAGAACATGATCCAAGTTGGAAAAAGAAGGATAGGTTAGGGAAGGAATTGGGGTGGATTAGGAAAATGGGAACCTTTTTTCCTAAAGGTTTAAATGTGGACTTTACGAAGGCAGACAGGATGAATAAGGGTTGGTAGAGGGATCTTTTTGCAGCTGTCCCACCTGGTTCCTATCAGTGTGGCCTGGTGGTGAATTGGGTGGGAGAGCGTGGAGGCCAAGCATGGCACCGGGGGGTTTCCAGCGCAGTCTCGCAGTGCCCCCTAGCTCATCCCTTCTCTTTTCACTGTCCTTGGTAGAAGTTTAGATACTTTGGTTTCCTTAGGATCTTTTCTGGATTTTCGGGCTAAGGCTTACGTGCTAATGCTTAGGTGGAGGTTGACTAGTAGGACGATTTACTTTTTTTTGGTAAGAGTGGAGTTGTTTTCTTTTCTAAAGAACCCAATAAGCAAGCAGGGATCATCTGATGGTGCATCTCCCTTGTGATTGGACACATCAAAAGAGCCTGGTGGGATACTTTGTGGGTTCACAAGGTCCACTGGGGCTCGAACATTAATAATAATAATAATAATAATAATAATAATAATAATAATAAAAATGATAATAACAATTAAGAGGGATGGTGTGGCTTGTTATGATTATACTTATTATGGTCAGGGCTATGGTTAGTGTTGTTATTATTAAATGGTGGGAGGGTCCACCCGTAGAATTATCTCCGTTGATGCATTACAAGGTAACTCTGGCCCCGGCCCTTCCCTGGGGCCATTCCTATAGTGTGGTTCTGAACACCCTAACCCCAACCCTAACCCTAACCCCCCCCCCTTTTTTATGCCTTGTCCAGTTGGAGCCTGCACATGAAGACAGACGGAATTCTGTCTTCTTGGCAAAGACAGAATTCTGCCAAGCTTGGCAAAATCGGACAGACCGTTCTAAAGATTGATCTGTGAAACAATCCAGCCAATCAGATTCGATATGCAAATGAGGGTGGAGATAATGAGGGTGAAACTCGTAATCACCTCTATACCTACAGAGTTTTTAACCCCCGGGGCTAGGGGTTAGGGTCATCTAGCGATTTAACCCCAACTAACCCCAGCGGACTGGGGTTAGCCCTAGTGGACTGATGGAGAATTGCACTTTCCCACTTACAACTTTAAACCTATGGTAACTTTATTTTATAAAGTTATAAGGGCAATATTTGGTGCAGTTTGTTTTCTCACAACAACAAAATGTTTACAAGTCCACCTGTAATTTGTTGGAATTTACTTCATTTTTGGAAACATTTTTTTAATAAAATGAACTGGACTCCAAAACATCCTCCTCACAAACAAGTCAAATAAATGCAAAGGGTCTTGCTATATTTACTTGGGTTCATTTCTTTCATTTGTTATTAACAGTCTTACAGTAGGAATCAAATATAGCAGTCTGTTTGGGACTTTATAGAGTAGAATATGAAGTTGCTGTAAATGACCACCAGATGGAGACTCGATACCACAAAAACAAAACATCCTTCTGCTATTTGTTTTTTTATTTATTTCATTTTTGGAAACATTTCTTTGATACAATTAACTGGACTCAAAAATACTCCTTACATACAAGTAAAAGAAATATCAAATGAAATAATAATAATAATGATAGTAAAAAGTTTAAACTTTTTTTAAAAGCTTCATTAGTTACAGACAGACACACAAACACAGACAGAGAAACAAATAGACACACAGGCAGAAAGATAGACAGACAGACAGACATTTAGATAGATAGACAGACAGATAGTTAGATAGACAGACAGACAGATAGTTAGATAGGCAGACAGGCAGATAGTGAGATAGATAGACAGACAGACAGACAGACAGTCAGACAGATAGTTAGTTAGATAGACAGAAAGATAGATTTATGACTTACAGCTACAAATATATACACACATACACACACATACACAAAGTGGACATATTGAGATCTGCACTGTGCAAAACTGCTAAAATGTGGATTTTTTAACACAGAATCACAGACAGTTTCAATGCTGAGCCTTTAGGGGGCGTCCACTTAAGAACAGCCGTTCATTTGAAATATGAATGATTTATCAATAAAATTGAAGTTTACAAATACTTGCAAAAGAAATCTAACAGGAAAAATACAAACTATGTTCCTGTTCATACTGTATAATGATTTTGAACGCAAGTTATGCTGCTTAAAACCTTTATTTTACAGCAATGTTTTTAAAACATGCAGATTTTATATATATATATATGGCCAGTTAAATGGGAAGCCTTTGCTGTGAATGTCTGTCTCTCATCCGTGTCTAGAAAAGCACTTCATAAATTAAATGAATTATTATAATTATTCATGTTATTATTATTATTTTCGTAATTCTTGTTATTATCCTTAATATTCCGTCAATAAAACTTTCCTCGTGTAATTGTATGATTCCACCTGAATTATTCACTTTAACACTGTGCTTGCAAAATTCAGAATGACATTAAAAATCATTTTTGCAACAGAACACCTCAGATGTCAAAAACTCTTAGCATTTGTGAGCACTTTTCCATAGACTCACATTGTATAGACTGCCACCCAGTGGGGTTAAACAATAATGGTCCAATGTGAAACGAGTACGTTTTAGGCCGCCGTGTTGGCTACGAACGAGTGATCGTTCCCAAACTTTGCACAGACTATGGGGGTCTTTCCACGAGAAACATATTACACATTTGTGTACCTAGGGCAAGGAGAACCCATTTTATTACAGTAAAAATATGCTTAATATAGTCGGCCTTCCACAAAGCCTCTGTGAAACGAGTAAGTTTTAGGCCGCCATGTTGGCTACGAACGAGCGATCGTTCCCAAACTTTGCACACACTATGGGGGTCTTTCCACGAGAAACATATTACACATTTGTGTGCCTAGCCCAATGGGAACCCATTTTATTACAGTAAAAATATGCTTATTATAGTCAGCCTTCCATAAAGCCTCTGTGAAACGAGTACGTTTTAGGCCGCAGTGTTGGCTACGAATGAGCGATCGTTCCCAAACTTTGCAGAGACTATGGGGGTATTTCCACGAGAAACATATTGCAGTTTTGTGTGCCTAGCCCCAGGGTAACCCATTTTATTACACTAATAACATGTTTTATATAGTCGGCCTTCTATAAAGCCTCTGTGAAACGAGTACGTATTAAGCCGCCGTGTTGGCTACGAACGAGCGATCGTTCCCAGACTTTGCAGAGACTATGGGGTATTTCCACGAGAAACATATTGCAGTTTTGTGTGCCTAGCCCCAGGGTAACCCGTTTTATTACACTAATAACATGTTTTATATAGTCGGCCTTCTATAAAGCCTCTGTGAAACGAGTACGTTTTAGGCCGCCATGTTGGCTACGAACGAGTGATCGTTCCCAAACTTTGTACACTCTATCGGGCTCTTTCCACGAGAAACATATTGCAGTTTTGTGTGCCTAGCCCCAGGGTAACCCGTTTTTATTACACTAATAACATGTTTAATATAGTCGGCCTTCTATAAAGCCTGTGTGAAACAAGTACGTTTTAGGCCGCCGTGTTGGCTATGAACGAGTGATTGTTCCCAAACTTTGTACACTCTATCGAGCTCTATCCACGGGACACATATTGCAGTTTTGTGTGCCTAGCCCCAGGGTAACCCATTTTATTACACTAATAACATGTTTAATATAGTCGGCCTTCTATAAAGCCTCTGTGAAACGAGTACGTTTTAGGCCGCCGTGTTGGCTACGAACGAGCGATCGTTCCCAAACTTTGTACACTCTATCGGGCTCTTTCCACGAGAAACATATTGCAGTTTTGTGTGCCTAGCCCCAGGGTAACCCGTTTTATTACAGTAAAGACACGGTAAATTGACATAGGCCTTTATAAATTTATCACAGTGCGCCGAAAGCCAGTTTATTCTATTAACCAAGAGAACCCATTGACTTCTACTGTCATCCTGCCCAGGAAAGCATGGCATTTCTGCTTGGCACTGCTGCGGTCACGAAAGAGCTGCCGCTAGCATGTCAGGGATCACTTTACCTGATCGAGCTTCCTCACAATCTCTGTCTTACCGCATGGCTGCCTGTCGGTGCATCACAAAATGGGTGGTTTTCATCCCTATATCCCATAACCTAACCTAACCCTAACTAACCTTATTCTAACCTAACCTAACTTCTTAACCTAACCCAACTTCTAAGCTAATAAAAGTCAAAAGTATCAAAAAGACACCAGGCTTACACAAATTAAGATTGTATCAGTTTATTCAACTTTAACTCTAAACATAACCAACTTCTGAACAGAACACATTTCCAAACTAAATACAAGTCACACTGATCAAGAAGACACAACATTTACACACTATAGAGCAAGTTAGACCATAAGAGAAGTATGTTTTTGAGACTAAAAACTCTTAAGACTGATCGAAGACAAAGTCAATCAGATAGCTAGAGGATCACATATAGAACATAACATTTTTTTAAAAATCGGACCAGCGGAACCAAAGTTAAAGACGATGGCGTGTTCGCCGTCGGTAGTTTCTATCCTATATCCTGCTCTGACCTGACCTAAGGCTGCCACGGGCCCCCGAAAACACTCCACTCAAACCTACACCAATGGACTCCAAACGCCCCCAAATGCGCTCCTAGCACGGTCCCCCGGGACGCCAGCGGGGCAACCAACCACGCCGGACGGCTGTCAAATTCCGCTACAGCACGGACCACATAGGATGCGGGCCAAGCCCCGTATCTCCGCAAACGTACCTGCCAGAGTCACGGGGCCAACGCTGGTCTTCTCGGAAACCCGCAGGCCCACACCGCCAGCACCTTCAGAACAGCAGCCAGCCACAGACAAACATTTTTCCATAGACTGACATTGTATGGACTGCCGCCCAGCGGCGGGGGCTAAGCTATTACCACGTGCTGGTGGTTGGGAGCAGAGGGATTCAAGCCTTTAAGTTGCATTTTTAAAATCTGAAGGGTCCTTACAAATGTAGCTCTTCGTGCGCTCAATTTTGGAACAATTTCTTTAAATATTTACTGGACTCAAGTCTGCTCTGCTCGCAACAGAATGATCTCCTCCTCACAAGCATGGTCCGATACATTTCATGAAATGATAATAATAAAAGGATTGAGTTCATCCCACCCAAAAATTCCTACAAAAACATTTCAGGAGTGATACATGGATATGATACTGATTTCAGTTGCTCAACTGAAATATAAACAGTATTTAAACCGCAAAGGGCTGTTTACAAATCAAATTAAACGCTATTATTGTTGCCCAAAGCTAACGTGCTGCAGGCCTACATGCTGCCAAAATGCGCAGGAAAGAAGAAACGTCGTTCTTGTGAAAAATGCGTTCATTACCACGTCTCCTCTATAGTCGTATTCATGCAAATCTTAAAGGCGTGCAGGTGACTTTTTCCACCACTCAAAACCTACATGCAAATGACTGTTTTCCTTTTTAAGTGCTACATTTCTAATGCTTTCTTTTTCTGTTCATCTCGCCCCGTCACATGAAGAACGACGGAATTCTGAGTTCGATGACACCAAGCTTGGCAAAATCGGACAGACTGTTCTAAAGATTGATCTGTGAAACAATCCAGCCAATCAGATTCGATATGCAAATGAGGGTGGAGATAATGAGGGTGAAACTCGTAATTACCTCTATACCTACCTACAGAGTTTTTAACCCCCGGGGCTAGGGGTTAGGGTCATCTAGCGATTTAACCCCAACTAACCCCAGCGGACTGGGGTTAGCCCTAGTGGACTGATGGAGAATTGCACTTTCCCACTTACAACTTTAAACCTAAGGTAACTTTATTTTATAAAGTTATAAGGGCAATATTTGGTGCAGTTTGTTTTCTCACAACAACAACAACAAAATGTTTACAAGTCCACCTGTAATTTGTTTGAATTTACTTCATTTCTGGAAACATTTTTTTAATAAAATGAACTGGACTCCAAAACATCCTCCTCACAAACAAGTCAAATAAATGCAAAGGGTCTTGCTATATTTACTTGGGTTCATTTCTTTCATTTGTTATTAACAGTCTTACAGTAGGAATCAAATATAGCAGTCTGTTTGGGACTTTATAGAGTAGAATATGAAGTTGCTGTAAATGACCACCAGGTGGAGACTCGATACCACAAAAACAAAACATCCTTCTGCTATTTGTTTTTTTTATTTATTTCATTTTTTGAAACATTTCTTTGATACAATTAACTGGACTCAAAAATACTCCTCACATACAAGTAAAAGAAATATCATGAAATAATAATAATAATGATAGTAAAAAGTTTAAACTTTATTTAAAAGCTTCATTAGTTACAGACAGACACACAAACACAGACAGAGAAACAAATAGACACATAGGCAGAAAGATAGACAGACAGACAGACATTTAGATAGATAGACAGACAGATAGTTAGATAGACAGACAGACAGATAGTTAGATAGATAGACAGACAAACAGATAGTTAGCTAGATAGACAGACAGACAGATAGTTCGATAGAAAGACAGACAGACAGATAGTTAGATAGATAGACAGATAGTTAGATAGACAGACAGACAGATAGATAGACAGACAGACAGACAGACAGACAGGCAGATAGTGAGATAGATAGACAGAAAGATAGATTTACGACTTCCAGCTACAAATATATACACACATACACACACATACACAAAGTGGACATATTGAGATCTGCACTGTGCAAAACTGCTAAAATGTGGATTTTTTAACACAGAATCACAGACAGTTTCAATGCTGAGCCTTTAGGGGGCGTCCACTTAAGAACAGCCGTTCATTTGAAATATGAATGATTTATCAATAAAATTGAAGTTTACAAATACTTGCAAAAGAAATCTAACAGGAAAAATACAAACTATGTTCCTGTTCATACTGTATAATGATTTTGAACGCAAGTTATGCTGCTTAAAACATTATTTTACAGCAATGTTTTTAAAACATGCGGATTTTATATATATATATACACTACCGTTCAAAAGTTTGGGGTCACTTGTCTGAAATGTTTCTCATGATCTTAAAAATCTTTTGATCTGAAGGTGTATGCTTAAAAGTTTGAAATTAACTTTGTAGACAAAATATTATTCTGCCAAAACATATACATTTATTTAATTACAAATCTAAAATTTCCTAAAAAAAAAAAAAAGTTTTTGAAATGGATGACTTGGATCAAAATATGAAGAAAAGAAGCCAATAAGTGCCCAACATAGATGGGAACTCCTTCAATACTGTTTAAAAAGCATCCCGGGGTGATTCCTCAAGAAGTTGGTTGAGAAAATGTCACGAGTACATGTCTGCAAAATCTAGGCAAAGGGTGACTACTTTGAAGATGCTAAAATATTACATAGTTTTGGATTTATTTTGGATTTTTTGGTCACAAAATAATTCCCATATTTCCATTTCTATTATTCCATAGTTTTGCTGACTACTATTATTCTAAAATGTGAAATAAATAAATAAATAAAGAATGAGTAAGTGACCCCAAACTTTTGAACGGTAGTGTATATATATATATATATATATATATATATATATATATATATATATATATATATATATATATATATGGCCAGTTAAATGGGCAGCCTTTGCTGTGAATGTCTGTCTCTCATCCGTGTCTAGAAAAGCACTTCATAAATTAAATGAATTATTATAATTATTCATGTTATTATTATTATTTTCGTAATTCTTGTTATTATCCTTATTATTCCGTCAATAAAACTTTCCTTGTGTAATTGTATGATTCCACCTGAATTATTCACTTTAACACTGTGCTTGCAAAATTCAGAATGACATTAAAAATCATTTTTGCAACAGAACACCTCAGATGTCAAAAACTCTTAGCATTTGTGAGCACTTTTCCATAGACTCACATTGTATAGACTGCCACCCAGTGGGGGTTAAACAATAATGGTCCAATGTGAAACGAGTACGTTTTAGGCCGCCGTGTTGGCTACGAACGAGCGATCGTTCCCAAACTTTGCACAGACTATAGGGGTCTTTCCACGAGAAACATATTGCATTTTTGTGTGCCTAGCCCAATGGGAACCCATTTTATTACAGTAAAAATATGCTTCATATAGTCGGCCTTCTATAAAGCCTCTGTGAAACGAGTACGTTTTAGGCCGCCGTGTTGGCTACGAACGAGCGATCGTTCCCAAACTTTGCACAGACTATGGGGGTCTTTCCACGAGAAACATATTGCAGTTTTGTGTGCCTAGCCCAATGGGAACCCATTTTATTACAGTAAAAATATGCTTAATGTAGTCGGCCTTCCACAAAGCCTCTGTGAAACGAGTAAATTTAGGCCGCCATGTTGGCTACGAACGAGCGATCGTTCCCAGCACTTTGCACACACTATGGGGGTCTTTCCACGAGAAATATATTACACATTTGTGTGCCTAGCCCAATGGGAACCCATTTTATTACAGTTAAAATATGCTTAATATAGTCGGCCTTCCATAAAGCCTCTGTGAAACGAGTACATTTTAGGCCGCCGTGTTGGCTACGAACGAGCGATCGTTCCCAAACTTTGCACACACTATGGGGGTCTTTCCACGAGAAACATATTACACATTTGTGTGCCTAGCCCAATGGGAACCCATTTTATTACAGTAAAAATATGCTTAATATAGTCAGCCTTCCATAAAGCCTCTGTGAAACGAGTACGTTTTAGGCCGCAGTGTTGGCTACGAATGAGCGATCGTTCCCAAACTTTGCAGAGACTATGGGGGTATTTCCACGAGAAACATATTGCAGTTTTGTGTGCCTAGCCTCAGGGTAACCCGTTTTTATTACACTAATAACATGTTTAATATAGTCGGCCTTCTATAAAGCCTGTGTGAAACGAGTACATTTTAGGCCGCCTTGTTGGCTATGAACGAGTGATCGTTCCCAAACTTTGTACACTCTATCGAGCTCTTTCCACGGGACACATATTGCAGTTTTGTGTGCCTAGCCCCAGGGTAACCCGTTTTATTATACTAATAACATGTTTAATATAGTCGGCCTTCTATAAAGCCTCTGTGAAACGAGTACTTTTTAGGCCGCCGTGTTGGCTACGAACGAGTGATCGTTCCCAAACTTTGTACACTCTATCGGGCTCTTTCCACGAGAAACATATTGCAGTTTTGTGTGCCTAGCCTCAGGGTAACCCGTTTTATTACACTAATAACATGTTTAATATAGTCGGCCTTCTATAAAGCCTCTGTGAAACGAGTATGTTTTAGGCCTCCTTGTTGGCTACGAACGAGTGATCGTTCCCAAACTTTGTACACTCTATCGAGCTCTTTCCACGGGACACATATTGCAGTTTTGTGTGCCTAGCCCCAGGGTAACCCGTTTTATTACACTAATAACATGTTTAATATAGTCGGCCTTCTATAAAGCCTCTGTGAAACGAGTACGTTTTAGGCCGCCGTGTTGGCTACGAACGAGCGATCGTTCCCAAACTTTGCACAGACTATGGGGGTCTTTCCACGAGAAACATATAGGCTCTATGCACGATCGCTTCCGCGTTTTGTCTCAGCCCGCTCACTCACATCCAGTGCAGCGCTGTAAGCCGTATTTACATTCTGTGGAGATAATGGCAAACTACACTCGCTGCTTGCAAGAACTGCCTAAGGTTAACGTGAACGATGTTAACACCATTGTGAGGCAGTTTACGGTCACACCTAAGAGCAAGAAAGAGAAGGGATTTAAAGTATATATTTCAAGCTACATTGACAACTTTGAGGGTGAGTAATGTTATTCTCTCATGTCATGAGAAATTCGACTAACGTTAGCGAATCGGTTTCTAAAATCGTTGTCTCCGTTTCTGACAAGTTCATACCGTTCTTTGTATTATTTGATCTATTATTTGGATTGTTTGATATTAGTTAAACGTATAGTTTTACGTAAATTTGAAAATGGCTTGTTTATGCTATGTAACTGTACATACAAATTGTGCAATATGATTGTTACTGACTATGAGTAATTTTTCAGTTTCCAGTAAAGATCAGTTCTCAGGAGAGATCAGCGTGAGGGCGACATGTTTCAGGTCGATGAGGAAGTCAGAGAAGCCCCATAGATTAAGAGTAGGAGGACAAAAAAGACAGCTGATCTCTAAATGAAATGCATGTTTTAAACAGAAGTTGTTTGTGGGTCCTACATCTATACAAAGTCAGGCATAGGCTGTAAATGGGTTCATAAGTGTTTTAAATCATTTAGAATCTATTTACAAATAACATTAACAATTGAATTATCTTCACAGATTGTATTAAAGGACTCTCGTCCTGTAACACTGTCACAGAGTAGTTGTTCTTGTGTTGCTGGGACAGCACTGTGCAACCACATTGTTGCACTACTCTACCAAACAGCCCACTACTCGCTTGGCATCAGTGCAGTTCCTCCAGTTCACAGCTGTACTGAAACGGAGCAGAGCTGGCACAAACCTAGAACAATGGTAATTTTAAATGAATTTGCTTATAAAAAAAAATAAAAAAATACAACTACTGGAAATGCAATAAACTAATATATATAATGCACATTATTTGAGTTTAATGTTTTATTAGCTTAGGATACATACTTTATCTAGGTGACTAGTCAGTAACAGCATTTCTGTGGACAGTGGTTATTATTCAGAAACAATTGTGTGAATAAGTGATGAATTGACTGCTGTATACTGTAATCTAGCATTGAAAATTTTGCTGTATTAATATTAACATGACCCCTGAGTATTTTCTAGGGAGTCAAGCCAGGTCCTGTCAATAAAATGGTGGTTCTGTCTGCAAGACCCAAAGAGAGGAAGCTTGCTGAGGGTTTAAGGTACAATGCAAACATTTCATACTAAAGATGAATGTAGTTTAAAATGAAAAATATGAAAGATTAGACAGACTAAAAACTAGAAAAAGAGCTTTTTGTTTAATTCTTTTCATTTCAGGAGTACCCTTTACAAGGGTGTCAGCAGTGAGCTGCCTGACCTCTCAGTCCTCCAAGTAGCAGAGGCATATAAGGACTACACCAGTGCTGTAGCTCCTCCAATCACCACTATCAGGATGTCACATGAGGATTCTTTGGTGGATTCTGCCTTTGGTAAAGTTCAGTATGGAAGTGTGCTGTCATACCAGCAGCCAGCAGCAACAACATGCAACATCACTCACCATCAAGATGCCCCACCACCGCCACCTCTGCCACTAGTTGGTTACAGCCTTGACGCATCTGTTTGCTTGTTTGTCCATAGCGAACATGGACAACCACACATGACGTCACTGGCAGTAACCTTGGATATGGCTCACAAAATAGAGCATGCCACCAAAGAACAGAGTGCATCACATGCTTGGCACTCGGTCCGAAAACCCCGGGTAACAGCGTCACGTTTTAGGGAGGTTTGTCATGTGCGTGGACAGAGCACGGCTGAACACCTGGCTGAAAGAATCTACAAAGGAACTCGCCAGACAGCAGACATGAAGAGAGGGCTTGAAATGGAATCTGCTGCAATTGAGGAATACTGTCTGCTGCGAGAAGTAAACTACCACACTTGTGGGTTCTTAATTCACCCCGATGCACCTTGGCTGGGGGCCTCTCCTGATGGGATTATTTTTGACCCTAAAGAGCACCATGTTTTTGGACTTTTGGAGATAAAATGTCCCAATGTCAAAAGTTACGTGGACTGTCCTTATCTTAAATTTCACAATGGCACACCAGAACTTAAACAACAGCATGCATACTTTTGGCAAGTTCAAGGACAAATGCTGATCTCAGGATTGGACTGGTGTGATTTTGTTGTTTATGCACAGGATGACATGATGATCCAGCGCATATACAAAGACATCAAAATGTTTCAGATCATTCGAGAGAAAGCTGACCATTTCTTTCTTTACTTTTACCTGCCAAGATGCCTACAGATGTAAAAAGACAAATAATCATTTAATATTGTATCAAAGTTTTTTTTATTTACATGTTTACATTCCTTCAGTGCAACTGTACAAAGTTATTTATATTTACATGTTTACATTCCTTCAGTGCAACTGTACAAAGTTATTTATATTTACATGTTTACATTCCTGCAGTGCAACTGTACAAAGTTATTTATATTTACATGTTTATATTCCTGCAGTGCAAATGTACAAAGTTATTTATATTTACATGTTTACATTCCTGCAGTGCAAATGTACAAAGTTATTTATATTTACATGTTTACATTCCTGCAGTGCAAATGTACAAAGTTATTTATATGTTTACGTTCCTGCAGTACAAGTGTTCAAGTTATTCATATGCACGTTTAATTTATATTTGAACAAAAATAAATCCAAATTCATCAATCCCCAAACAAAGTTACTTGTCTTTAATCCTTTGCCCATGCTTTTACTAAGGGGCCATTCTGGTAATTTACAAGGAGGCAAGCAACAGTGTACAGCTGGATGATGCTCCCTGTGATGGAAAGAGGGATTTCTGTGTCGAACAGCTTGTGTTCCTTCACCCTGCGGATGAGACGCTCGATGTGGACCCTCAGCCGAGCAATGGACTGTGTCTTCTTTACTTCATCAGCCATCAGCTGTTTCCTTTTTGACAGGAAAGCAGGTCTGTAGACTTTACATGGCACACAGTCATCAACAAGAAAACCTTTGTCGACCATTATTGCCATTCCAGGTTTCAACAGAGACACAATCCCAGACTGCTTAAAAAGCTCCTTGTCACTGACAGATCCTGCATACAGGGATGACACAAAGGTGACCACACCATGTGGTGCCATGCCGATTAACCCCTTGAAGGTGCAGCGGGACTTGTAATTGGAGAAGACTTCACTTTGAAGCAGGAGAGAGGATGGAGTTTGGCAACGTAGTTCTGTGCAGTCGATCACCACTTGTGTGTCTGGGTAGTCCTGGAACTCATTTGGTAGATGAGCCTTGACTTCCTCCTCAGACATCCATATGCGGACAGAGCCAAGAACGGTGTACAAAAAATTGGCCCAGGTTGTAATAATTCGGCTAACTGTAGACTGATGGATGTTGAATCTGTGGGACAGATCCCGCTGTGTTTGACCAACTGAGAGGTGGGTCATGAAGAGGAAGAACTCATCAATGGGCTGCAGGGACTGACCCTATAAAAATAACAATGTTTGCAATTATGTACATATAATGTGTAGGCTAGGCTTTCACTGAAAATGTAAAATTAGGTTTTGTTTTTCTATTTTTTTTATTTACCCATGCACTGCCTCTTGTTTCAGCTTCACTCCTCATTGTAGTTGCTCTTGCTCTGGTCACACGAATCATTTTGTGGGATGCAGGTTCAATGAGTTTCCAGAAAGTCATTAAATGCCTGTAAGTCATGAACCTAAATGAGATGTAAGACATGTTTATTTACATATATATACACACACACATATATATATATATATATATATATATATATATATGTATGTATGTGTATATATATGTATGTGTGTGTATGTATACATATATATATACACATATTTACGCACACATACATGCACACACATACAAATATTTTACAACCGTACCAAGTGTAGAACCTTATATCATCGTCGGAAGCAGCAAATCGCCCCAAACAAAATCTTTGACCGACTGACAACTCCTCCACCTGTCTTATTAGTCGGTCCACCTTTTTATGGAGATCTTCGGTCTGGTCCAGTGCATTATCAACTGCCGCGGGTTCTGGAACTGAACAATAATCATGCTCCAGATAATGAGCATCCATTGGCACAGGAACCTCATCCACTTGAGTGTCCCGTCTTTGCCATAACCCGGTGCGCCTTGGTTCAGTCACGGAGTAGCCGTTCCACTGAAATAAGGTTGGTGCAGCTCCCTTTCGCAGCAAGCGACGCCCTTTAGGGGTCGAGGGCTCAATCAGATCATCACCTTTAAAGTGACGACTGCAGACCCTTGTATGAGATGTGATGGTAAATCTCTCACGTCGAATGTTGTGAACCCACTCTCTGCGTGTTTCTTCGTCCACAGGAAAAGTGTGGAAACTCAGTATAGAGTTAAACTTTGAGGAGGCCTCACATAACGGGACACAACAATGTTCAGCCGAACTACTGTCTTCCCGCCGTTGATATTTAAATTTTCTGGAAGCCATTACTAAAATGTTTAACTATATAATACTATATATTTAATACATAAATTATAAATCGCTGTGTGAATTTTATTGAAGTTTTGCCGCTAGTACTCTTCGCTATAGAACGCTCTAAGAGGAAGTAAAGACGCTGGCTGAGATTCTACCGGAAATACGTCAGCAGCGTTCGTGCATAGAGCCTATTGCAGTTTTGTGTGCCTAGCCCAATGGGAACCCATTTTATTACAGTAAAAATATGCTTAATATAGTCGGCCTTCCATAAAGCCTCTGTGAAACGAGTACGTTTTAGGCCGCCGTGTTGGCTACGAACGAGCGATCGTTCCCAAACTTTGCAGAGACTATGGGGGTATTTCCACGAGAAACATATTGCAGTTTTGTGTGCCTAGCCCCAGGGTAACCCGTTTTATTACACTAATAACATGTTTTATATACTCGGCCTTCTATAAAGCCTCTGTGAAACGAGTACGTTTTAGGCAGCCGTGTTGGCTACGAACGAGCGATCGTTCCCAGACTTTGCAGAGACTATGGGGGTATTTCCACGAGAAACATATTGCAGTTTTGTGTGCCTAGCCCCAGGGTCACCCGTTTTATTACACTAATAACATGTTTAATATAGTCGGCCTTCTATAAAGCCTCTGTGAAACGAGTATGTTTTAGGCCTCCTTGTTGGCTACGAACGAGTGATCGTTCCCAAACTTTGTACACTCTATTGAGCTCTTTCCACGGGACACATATATTACCATGGTAATATTATGGTATTACCATGGTAATATAATGGTATTTTTTTAACATTTACCATGGTAATATTATAGTATTTTTTGGACATTTACCATGATAATATTATGGTATTACCATGGTAATATTAGGGTCTTTTTTGAGCATTTACCATGGCAATTGTATGGTATTTTTTGAACATTTAAAATGGCAATTGTATGGTATTTTTTCAACATTTAACATTGCAATTTTATTCTTTTTTTTCACATTTACAATGGCAATTGTATGGTATTTTTTGAACATTTACCATGGTAATATTAGTATTACCATGGTAATATAATGGTATTTTTTCAACAATTTACCATGGTAATATAATGGTATTTTTTGAACATTTTCCATGGCAATATCATGGTATTACCATGGTAATATTATGGTATTTTTTGAACAATTTTCCATGGCAATATTATGGTATTTTTTGAACATTTACCATGGTAATATTATGGTATTACCATGGTAATATAGTGGTATTTTTTGAGCATTTACCATGGCAATTGTATGGTATTTTTTGAACATTTACCAATGCAATTTTATGCTATTTTTTGAACATTTACCATGGTAATATTATAGTATTATTTGAACAGTTACCATGGAAAAATTATGGTATTACCATGGTAATTTTATGGTATTTTTTTTGAACATTTACCATGGTAATATTAGGGTCTTTTTTGAGCATTTACCATGGCAATTGTATGGTATTTTTTGAACATTTACAATGGCAATTGTATGGTATTTTTTGAACATTTACCATAGCACTTGTATGGTATTTTTTGAACATTTACCATGGCAATTGTATGGTATTTTTTGAAAATTTACCATGTAATATTATGGTATTTTTTCAACATTTTCCATGGTAATATTATGGTATTACCATGGTAATATTATGGTATTTTTTGAACATTTACCATGATAATACTATGTTTTTTTTTTTAACATTTACCAGGGTAATATTATGGTAGTTTTTTGAACATTTATCATGGTAATATTATAGTATTTTTTGGACATTTACAATGGTAATATTATGGTATTACCATGGCAATATTATGGTATTTTTTGAAAATATACCATGGTAATATTAGGGTCTTTTTTGAGCATTTAAAATGGCAATTGTATGGTATTTTTTGAACATTTACCATGGCAATTGTATGGTATTTTTTGAACATTTACCATGGTATTGTATGGTATTTTTTGAAAATCTACCAATGCAATTTTATGCTATTTTTTTGAACATTCAACATGGAAATAGTATGTGATCTTTTGAACAATTAACATGGCAATTGTATTGTATTTTCTAAACATTTAACTTGGCAATTGTATGGTGATATTATAGTATTTTTTAAAGATTTAACATGGTATAATTATGGTATTACCATGGTAATATAATGGTATTTTTTGAACATTTACCATGGCAATTATATGTTATTTTTTTGAACATTTACCATGTAATATTATGGTATTTTTTCACCATTTACCATGGTAATATTATGGTATTACCATGGTAATATTATGGAATTTTTTGAACATTTACCATGGTAATACTATGGGTTTTTTTTAACATTTACCATGGCAATATTATGGTAGTTTTTTGAACATTTACCATGGTAATATAGTATTTTTTGGACATTTACAATGGTAATATTGTGGTATTACCATGGCAATATTATGGTATTTTTTGAAAATATACCATGGTAATATTAGGGTCTTTTTTGAGCATTTAAAATGGCAATTGTATGGTATTTTTTGAACATTTACCATGGCAATTGTATGGTATTTTTTGAACATTTACCATGGTATTGTATGGTATTTTTTGAAAATCTACCAATGCAATTTTATGCTATTTTTTTTTACATTTAACATGGTAATATTATGGTATTACCATGGTAATATAATGGTATTTTTTTTAACATTTTCCATGGTAATATTATAGTATTTTTTGGACATTTACCATGGTAATATTATGGTATTACCATGGTAATATAGTGGTATTTTTTGAGCATTTACCATGGCAATTGTATGGTATTTTTTGAACATTTACCATGGCAATTGTATGGTATTTTTTGAACATCTACCAATGCAATTTTATGCTACTTTTTGAACATTTACCATGGTAATATTATAGTATTATTTGAACATTTACCATGGAAAAATTATGGTATTAGCATGGTAATTTTATGGTATTTTTTTGAACATTTACCATGGTAATATTAGGGTCTTTTTTGAGCATTTACCATGGCAATTGTATGGAATTTTTTGAACATTTACAATGGCAATTGTATGGTATTTTTTGAACATTTACCATAGCACTTGTATGGTATTTTTTGAACATTTACCATGGCAATTGTATGGTATTTTTTGAACATTTACCATGGTAATGTTATGGTATTTTTTGAAAATATACCATGGTAATATTAGGGTCTTTTTTGAGCATTTATCATGGCAATTGTATGGTATTTTTTGAACATTTACCATGGCAATTGTATGGTATTTTTTGAACATTTACCATGGTAATGTTATGGTATTACCATGGTAATATTATGGTATTTTTTGAAAATATACCATGGTAATATTAGGGTCTTTTTTGAGCATTTATCATGGCAATTGTATGGTATTTTTTGAACATTTACCATGGCAATTGTATGGTATTTTTTGAACATTTACCATGGTATTGTATGGTATTTTTTGAACATCTACCAATGCAATTTTATGCTATTTTTTTGAACATTTACCATGGTAATATTATGGTATTACCATGGTAATATAATGGTATTTTTTAACATTTACCATGGTAATATTATAGTATTTTTTGGACATTTACCATGATAATATTATGGTATTACCATGGTAATATTAGGGTCTTTTTTGAGCATTTACCATGGCAATTGTATGGTATTTTTTGAACATTTAAAATGGCAATTGTATGGTATTTTTTCAACATTTAACATTGCAATTTTATTCTTTTTTTTTCACATTTACAATGGCAATTGTATGGTATTTTTTGAACATTTACCATGGTAATATTAGTATTACCATGGTAATATAATGGTATTTTTTCAACAATTTACCATGGTAATATAATGGTATTTTTTGAACATTTTCCATGGCAATATCATGGTATTACCATGGTAATATTATGGTATTTTTTGAACAATTTTCCATGGAAATATAATGGTATTTTTTGAACATTTTCCATGGCAATATTATGGTATTTTTTGAACATTTACCATGGTAATATTATGGTATTACCATGGTAATATAGTGGTATTTTTTGAGCATTTACCATGGCAATTGTATGGTATTTTTTGAACATTTACCAATGCAATTTTATGCTATTTTTTGAACATTTACCATGGTAATATTATAGTATTATTTGAACAGTTACCATGGAAAAATTATGGTATTACCATGGTAATTTTATGGTATTTTTTTTGAACATTTACCATGGTAATATTAGGGTCTTTTTTGAGCATTTACCATGGCAATTGTATGGTATTTTTTGAACATTTACAATGGCAATTGTATGGTATTTTTTGAACATTTACCATAGCACTTGTATGGTATTTTTTGAACATTTACCATGGCAATTGTATGGTATTTTTTGAAAATTTACCATGTAATATTATGGTATTTTTTCAACATTTTCCATGGTAATATTATGGTATTACCATGGTAATATTATGGTATTTTTTGAACATTTACCATGATAATACTATGTTTTTTTTTTTAACATTTACCAGGGTAATATTATGGTAGTTTTTTGAACATTTATCATGGTAATATTATAGTATTTTTTGGACATTTACAATGGTAATATTATGGTATTACCATGGCAATATTATGGTATTTTTTGAAAATATACCATGGTAATATTAGGGTCTTTTTTGAGCATTTAAAATGGCAATTGTATGGTATTTTTTGAACATTTACCATGGCAATTGTATGGTATTTTTTGAACATTTACCATGGTATTGTATGGTATTTTTTGAAAATCTACCAATGCAATTTTATGCTATTTTTTTGAACATTCAACATGGAAATAGTATGTGATCTTTTGAACAATTAACATGGCAATTGTATTGTATTTTCTAAACATTTAACTTGGCAATTGTATGGTGATATTATAGTATTTTTTAAAGATTTAACATGGTATAATTATGGTATTACCATGGTTATATAATGGTATTTTTTGAACATTTACCATGGCAATTATATGTTATTTTTTTGAACATTTACCATGTAATATTATGGTATTTTTTCACCATTTACCATGGTAATATTATGGTATTACCATGGTAATATTATGGAATTTTTTGAACATTTACCATGGTAATACTATGGTTTTTTTTTAACATTTACCATGGCAATATTATGGTAGTTTTTTGAACATTTACCATGGTAATATAGTATTTTTTGGACATTTACAATGGTAATATTGTGGTATTACCATGGCAATATTATGGTATTTTTTGAAAATATACCATGGTAATATTAGGGTCTTTTTTGAGCATTTAAAATGGCAATTGTATGGTATTTTTTGAACATTTACCATGGCAATTGTATGGTATTTTTTGAACATTTACCATGGTATTGTATGGTATTTTTTGAAAATCTACCAATGCAATTTTATGCTATTTTTTTTTTACATTTACCATGGTAATATTATGGTATTACCATGGTAATATAATGGTATTTTTTTTAACATTTTCCATGGTAATATTATAGTATTTTTTGGACATTTACCATGGTAATATTATGGTATTACCATGGTAATATAGTGGTATTTTTTGAGCATTTACCATGGCAATTGTATGGTATTTTTTGAACATTTACCATGGCAATTGTATGGTATTTTTTGAACATCTACCAATGCAATTTTATGCTACTTTTTGAACATTTACCATGGTAATATTATAGTATTATTTGAACATTTACCATGGAAAAATTATGGTATTAGCATGGTAATTTTATGGTATTTTTTTGAACATTTACCATGGTAATATTAGGGTCTTTTTTGAGCATTTACCATGGCAATTGTATGGAATTTTTTGAACATTTACAATGGCAATTGTATGGTATTTTTTGAACATTTACCATAGCACTTGTATGGTATTTTTTGAACATTTACCATGGCAATTGTATGGTATTTTTTGAACATTTACCATGGTAATGTTATGGTATTACCATGGTAATATTATGGTATTTTTTGAACATTTACCATGGTAATACTATGGTTTTTTTTTAACATTTACCATGGTAATATTATGGTAGTTTTTTGAACATTTACCATGGTAATATTATAGTATTTTTTGGACATTTACAATGGTAATATTATGGTATTACCATGGCAATATTATGGTATTTTTTGAAAATATACCATGGTAATATTAGGGTCTTTTTTGAGCATTTATCGTGGCAATTGTATGGTATTTTTTGAACATTTACCATGGCAATTGTATGGTATTTTTTGAACATTTACCATGGTATTGTATGGTATTTTTTGAACATCTACCAATGCAATTTTATGCTATTTTTTTGAACATTTACCATGGTAATATTATGGTATTACCATGGTAATATAATGGTATTTTTTTAACATTTACCATGGTAATATTATAGTATTTTTTGGACATTTACCATGATAATATTATGGTATTACCATGGTAATATTAGGGTCTTTTTTGAGCATTTACCATGGCAATTGTATGGTATTTTTTGAACATTTAAAATGGCAATTGTATGGTATTTTTTCAACATTTAACATTGCAATTTTATTCTTTTTTTTCACATTTACAATGGCAATTGTATGGTATTTTTTGAACATTTACCATGGTAATATTAGTATTACCATGGTAATATAATGGTATTTTTTGAACAATTTACCATGGTAATATAATGGTATTTTTTGAACATTTTCCATGGCAATATCATGGTATTACCATGGTAATATTATGGTATTTTTTGAACAATTTTCCATGGAAATATAATGGTATTTTTTGAACATTTTCCATGGCAATATTATGGTATTTTTTGAACATTTACCATGGTAATATTATGGTATTACCATGGTAATATAGTGGTATTTTTTGAGCATTTACCATGGCAATTGTATGGTATTTTTTGAACATTTACCAATGCAATTTTATGCTATTTTTTGAACATTTACCATGGTAATATTATAGTATTATTTGAACAGTTACCATGGAAAAATTATGGTATTACCATGGTAATTTTATGGTATTTTTTTTTGAACATTTACCATGGTAATATTAGGGTCTTTTTTGAGCATTTACCATGGCAATTGTATGGTATTTTTTGAACATTTACAATGGCAATTGTATGGTATTTTTTGAACATTTACCATAGCACTTGTATGGTATTTTTTGAACATTTACCATGGCAATTGTATGGTATTTTTTGAAAATTTACCATGTAATATTATGGTATTTTTTCAACATTTTCCATGGTAATATTATGGTATTACCATGGTAATATTATGGTATTTTTTGAACATTTACCATGATAATACTATGTTTTTTTTTTTAACATTTACCAGGGTAATATTATGGTAGTTTTTTGAACATTTATCATGGTAATATTATAGTATTTTTTGGACATTTACAATGGTAATATTATGGTATTACCATGGCAATATTATGGTATTTTTTGAAAATATACCATGGTAATATTAGGGTCTTTTTTGAGCATTTAAAATGGCAATTGTATGGTATTTTTTGAACATTTACCATGGCAATTGTATGGTATTTTTTGAACATTTACCATGGTATTGTATGGTATTTTTTGAAAATCTACCAATGCAATTTTATGCTATTTTTTTGAACATTCAACATGGAAATAGTATGTGATCTTTTGAACAATTAACATGGCAATTGTATTGTATTTTCTAAACATTTAACTTGGCAATTGTATGGTGATATTATAGTATTTTTTAAAGATTTAACATGGTATAATTATGGTATTACCATGGTTATATAATGGTATTTTTTGAACATTTACCATGCTAATACTATTTTTTTTTTAACATTAACCATGGTAATATTATGGTATTTTTTGAACATTTACAATGGTAATACTTTGTTTTTTTAACATTTACCATGGTAATATTATGGTATTTTTTAACATTTTCAATGGTAATATTATAGAATTTTTTGGACATTTGCCATGTTAATATTATGGTATTACCATGGTAATATAATGGTATTTTTTGAACATTTACCATGGCAATTATATGTTATTTTTTTGAACATTTACCATGTAATATTATGGTATTTTTTCACCATTTACCATGGTAATATTATGGTATTACCATGGTAATATTATGGAATTTTTTGAACATTTACCATGGTAATACTATGGGTTTTTTTTAACATTTACCATGGCAATATTATGGTAGTTTTTTGAACATTTACCATGGTAATATTATAGTATTTTTTGGACATTTACAATGGTAATATTGTGGTATTACCATGGCAATATTATGGTATTTTTTGAAAATATACCATGGTAATATTAGGGTCTTTTTTGAGCATTTAAAATGGCAATTGTATGGTATTTTTTGAACATTTACCATGGCAATTGTATGGTATTTTTTGAACATTTACCATGGTATTGTATGGTATTTTTTGAAAATCTACCAATGCAATTTTATGCTATTTTTTTTAACATTTACCATGGTAATATTATGGTATTACCATGGTAATATAATGGTATTTTTTTTAACATTTTCCATGGTAATATTATAGTATTTTTTGGACATTTACCATGGTAATATTATGGTATTACCATGGTAATATAGTGGTATTTTTTGAGCATTTACCATGGCAATTGTATGGTATTTTTTGAACATTTACCATGGCAATTGTATGGTATTTTTTGAACATCTACCAATGCAATTTTATGCTACTTTTTGAACATTTACCATGGTAATATTATAGTATTATTTGAACATTTACCATGGAAAATTATGGTATTAGCATGGTAATTTTATGGTATTTTTTTGAACATTTACCATGGTAATATTAGGGTCTTTTTTGAGCATTTACCATGGCAATTGTATGGAATTTTTTGAACATTTACAATGGCAATTGTATGGTATTTTTTGAACATTTACCATAGCACTTGTATGGTATTTTTTGAACATTTACCATGGCAATTGTATGGTATTTTTTGAACATTTACCATGGTAATGTTATGGTATTACCATGGTAATATTATGGTATTTTTTGAACATTTACCATGGTAATACTATGGTTTTTTTTTTAACATTTACCATGGTAATATTATGGTAGTTTTTTGAACATTTACCATGGTAATATTATAGTATTTTTTGGACATTTACAATGGTAATATTATGGTATTACCATGGCAATATTATGGTATTTTTTGAAAATATACCATGGTAATATTAGGGTCTTTTTTGAGCATTTATCATGGCAATTGTATGGTATTTTTTGAACATTTACCATGGCAATTGTATGGTATTTTTTGAACATTTACCATGGTATTGTATGGTATTTTTTGAACATCTACCAATGCAATTTTATGCTATTTTTTTGAACATTTACCATGGTAATATTATGGTATTACCATGGTAATATAATGGTATTTTTTTAACATTTACCATGGTAATATTATAGTATTTTTTGGACATTTACCATGGTAATATTATGGTATTACCATGGTAATATTAGGGTCTTTTTGAGCATTTACCATGGCAATTGTATGGTATTTTTTGAACATTTAAAATGGCAATTGTATGGTATTTTTTCAACATTTAACATTGCAATTTTATTCTTTTTTTTCACATTTACAATGGCAATTGTATGGTATTTTTTAAACATTTAGCATGGCAATTTTATGCTACTTTTTGAACATTTACCATGGCAATTGTATTTTTTTTAACATTCAACATGGAAATAGTATGTGATCTTTTGAACAATTAACATGGCAATTGTATTGTATTTTCTAAACATTTAACTTGGCAATTGTATGGTGATATTATAGTATTTTTTAAAGATTTAACATGGTATAATTATGGTATTACCATGGTTATATAATGGTATTTTTTGAACATTTACCATGCTAATACTATTTTTTTTTAACATTAACCATGGTAATATTATGGTATTTTTTGAACATTTACAATGGTAATACTTTGTTTTTTTTAACATTTACCATGGTAATATTATGGTATTTTTTAACATTTACAATGGTAATATTATAGTATTTTTTGGACATTTGCCATGTTAATATTATGGTACTACCATGGTAATATAATGGTATTTTTTCAACATTTACCATGGCAATTATGTTATTTTTTTGAACATTTACCATGTAATATTATGGTATTTTTTCAACATTTACCATGGTAATATTATGGTATTACCATGGTAATATTATGGAATTTTTTGAACATTTACCATGGTAATACTATGGTTTTTTTTTTAACATTTACCATGGCAATATTATGGTAGTTTTTTGAACATTTACCATGGTAATATTATAGTATTTTTTGGACATTTACAATGGTAATATTGTGGTATTACCATGGCAATATTATGGTATTTTTTGAAAATATACCATGGTAATATTAGGGTCTTTTTTGAGCATTTAAAATGGCAATTGTATGTTATTTTTTGAACATTTACCATGGCAATTGTATGGTATTTTTTGAACATTTACCATGGTATTGTATGGTATTTTTTGAAAATCTACCAATGCAATTTTATGCTATTTTTTTGAACATTTACCATGGTAATATTATGGTATTACCATGGTAATATAATGGTATTTTTTTTAACATTTTCCATGGTAATATTATAGTATTTTTTGGACATTTACCATGGTAATATTATGGTATTACCATGGTAATATAGTGGTATTTTTTGAGCATTTACCATGGCAATTGTATGGTATTTTTTGAACATTTACCATGGCAATTGTATGGTATTTTTTGAACATCTACCAATGCAATTTTATGCTATTTTTTGAACATTTACCATGGTAATATTATAGTATTATTTGAACATTTACCATGGAAAAATTATGGTATTACCATGGTAATTTTATGGTATTTTTTTTGAACATTTACCATGGTAATATTAGGGTCTTTTTTGAGCATTTACCATGGCAATTGTATGGTATTTTTTGAACATTTACAATGGCAATTGTATGGTATTTTTTGAACATTTACAATGGCAATTGTATGGTATTTTTTGAACATTTACCATAGCACTTGTATGGTATTTTTTGAACATTTACCATGGCAATTGTATGGTATTTTTTGAACATTTACCATGTAATATTATGGTATTTTTTCAACATTTTCCATGGTAATATTATTTTATTACCATGGTAATATTATGGTATTTTTTGAACATTTACCATGGTAATACTATGTTTTTTTTTAACATTTACCATGGTAATATTATGGTAGTTTTTTGAACATTTACCATGGTAATATTATAGTATTTTTTGGACATTTACAATGGTAATATTATGGTATTACCATGGCAATATTAGGGTCTTTTTTGAGCATTTATCATGGCAATTGTATGGTATTTTTTGAACATTTACCATGGCAATTGTATGGTATTTTTTGAACATTTACCATGGTATTGTATGGTATTTTTTGAACATCTACCAATGCAATTTTATGCTATTTTTTTGAACATTTACCATGGTAATATTATGGTATTACCATGGTAATATAATGGTATTTTTTTTAACATTTACCATCGTAATATTATAGTATTTTTTGGACATTTACCATGGTAATATTATGGTATTACCATGGTAATATTAGGGTCTTTTTTGAGCATTTACCATGGCAATTGTATGGTATTTTTTGAACATTTAAAATGGCAATTGTATGTTATTTTTTCAACATTTAACATTGCAATTTTATTCTTTTTTTCACATTTACAATGGCAATTGTATGGTATTTTTTGAACATTTACCATGGTAATATTATGGTATTACCATGGTAATATTATGGTATTTTTTGCACAATTTTCCATGGAAATATTATGGTATTTTTTGAACATTTACCATGGTAATATTATGGTATTACCATGGTAATATAGTGGTATTTTTTGAGCATTTACCATGGCAATTGTATGGTATTTTTTGAACATTTACCAATGCAATTTTATGCTATTTTTTGAACATTTACCATGGTAATATTATAGTATTATTTGAACATTTACCATGGAAAAATTATGGTATTACCATGGTAATTTTATGGTATTTTTTTTGAACATTTACCATGGTAATATTAGGGTCTTTTTTGAGCATTTACCATGGCAATTGTATGGTATTTTTTGAACATTTACAATGGCAATTGTATGGTATTTTTTGAACATTTACCATAGCACTTGTATGGTATTTTTTGAACATTTACCATGGCAATTGTATGGTATTTTTTGAACATTTACCATGTAAAATTATGGTATTTTTTCAACATTTTCCATGGTAATATTATGGTATTACCATTTTAATATTATGGTATTTTTTGAACATTTACCATGGTAATACTATGTTTTTTTTTTAACATTTACCATGGTAATATTATGGTAGTTTTTTGAACATTTATCATGATAATATTATAGTATTTTTTGGATATTTACAATGGTAATATTGTGGTATTACCATGGCAATATTATGGTATTTTTTGAAAATATACCATGGTAATATTAGGGTCTTTTTTGAGCATTTAAAATGGCAATTTTATGGTATTTTTTGAACATTTACCATGGCAATTGTATGGTATTTTTTGAACATTTACCATGGTATTGTATGGTATTTTTTGAAAATCTACCAATGCAATTTTATGCTATTTTTTTTGAACATTTACCATGGTAATATTATGGTATTACCATGGTAATATAATGGTATTTTTTTTAACATTTTCCATGGTAATATTATAGTATTTTTTGGACATTTACCATGGTAATATTATGGTATTACCATGGTAATATAGTGGTATTTTTTGAGCATTTACCATGGCAATTGTATGGTATTTTTTGAACATTTACCATGGCAATTGTATGGTATTTTTTGAACATCTACCAATGTAATTTTATGCTACTTTATGAACATTTACCATGGTAATATTATAGTATTACCATGGTAATATAATGGTACTTTTTTTAACATTTACCATCGTAATATTATAGTATTTTTTTGACATTTACCATGGTAATATTATGGTATTACCATGGTAATATTAGGGTCTTTTTTGAGCATTTACCATGGCAATTGTATGGTATTTTTTGAACATTTAAAATGGCAATTGTATGTTATTTTTTCAACATTTAACATTGCAATTTTATTCTTTTTTTCACATTTACAATGGCAATTGTATGGTATTTTTTGAACATTTACCATGGTAATATTATGGTATTACCATGGTAATATTATGGTATTTTTTGCACAATTTTCCATGGAAATATTATGGTATTTTTTGAACATTTACCATGGTAATATTATGGTATTACCATGGTAATATAGTGGTATTTTTTGAGCATTTACCATGGCAATTGTATGGTATTTTTTGAACATTTACCAATGCAATTTTATGCTATTTTTTGAACATTTACCATGGTAATATTATAGTATTATTTGAACAGTTACCATGGAAAAATTATGGTATTACCATGGTAATTTTATGGTATTTTTTTTTGAACATTTACCATGGTAATATTAGGGTCTTTTTTGAGCATTTACCATGGCAATTGTATGGTATTTTTTGAACATTTACAATGGCAATTGTATGGTATTTTTTGAACATTTACCATAGCACTTGTATGGTATTTTTTGAACATCTACCATGGCAATTGTATGGTATTTTTTGAAAATTTACCATGTAATATTATGGTATTTTTTCAACATTTTCCATGGTAATATTATGGTATTACCATGGTAATATTATGGTATTTTTTGAACATTTACCATGATAATACTATGTTTTTTTTTTTAACATTTACCAGGGTAATATTATGGTAGTTTTTTGAACATTTATCATGGTAATATTATAGTATTTTTTGGACATTTACAATGGTAATATTATGGTATTACCATGGCAATATTATGGTATTTTTTGAAAATATACCATGGTAATATTAGGGTCTTTTTTGAGCATTTAAAATGGCAATTGTATGGTATTTTTTGAACATTTACCATGGCAATTGTATGGTATTTTTTGAACATTTACCATGGTATTGTATGGTATTTTTTGAAAATCTACCAATGCAATTTTATGCTATTTTTTTGAACATTCAACATGGAAATAGTATGTGATCTTTTGAACAATTAACATGGCAATTGTATTGTATTTTCTAAACATTTAACTTGGCAATTGTATGGTGATATTATAGTATTTTTTAAAGATTTAACATGGTATAATTATGGTATTACCATGGTTATATAATGGTATTTTTTGAACATTTACCATGCTAATACTATTTTTTTTTTAACATTAACCATGGTAATATTATGGTATTTTTTGAACATTTACAATGGTAATACTTTGTTTTTTTAACATTTACCATGGTAATATTATGGTATTTTTTAACATTTTCAATGGTAATATTATAGAATTTTTTGGACATTTGCCATGTTAATATTATGGTATTACCATGGTAATATAATGGTATTTTTTGAACATTTACCATGGCAATTATATGTTATTTTTTTGAACATTTACCATGTAATATTATGGTATTTTTTCACCATTTACCATGGTAATATTATGGTATTACCATGGTAATATTATGGAATTTTTTGAACATTTACCATGGTAATACTATGGGTTTTTAATAACATTTACCATGGCAATATTATGGTAGTTTTTTGAACATTTACCATGGTAATATTATAGTATTTTTTGGACATTTACAATGGTAATATTGTGGTATTACCATGGCAATATTATGGTATTTTTTGAAAATATACCATGGTAATATTAGGGTCTTTTTTGAGCATTTAAAATGGTAATTGTATGGTATTTTTTGAACATTTACCATGGCAATTGTATGGTATTTTTTGAACATTTACCATGGTATTGTATGGTATTTTTTGAAAATCTACCAATGCAATTTTATGCTATTTTTTTTAACATTTACCATGGTAATATTATGGTATTACCATGGTAATATAATGGTATTTTTTTTAACATTTTCCATGGTAATATTATAGTATTTTTTGGACATTTACCATGGTAATATTATGGTATTACCATGGTAATATAGTGGTATTTTTTGAGCATTTACCATGGCAATTGTATGGTATTTTTTGAACATTTACCATGGCAATTGTATGGTATTTTTTGAACATCTACCAATGCAATTTTATGCTACTTTTTGAACATTTACCATGGTAATATTATAGTATTATTTGAACATTTACCATGGAAAATTATGGTATTAGCATGGTAATTTTATGGTATTTTTTTGAACATTTACCATGGTAATATTAGGGTCTTTTTTGAGCATTTACCATGGCAATTGTATGGAATTTTTTGAACATTTACAATGGCAATTGTATGGTATTTTTTGAACATTTACCATAGCACTTGTATGGTATTTTTTGAACATTTACCATGGCAATTGTATGGTATTTTTTGAACATTTACCATGGTAATGTTATGGTATTACCATGGTAATATTATGGTATTTTTTGAACATTTACCATGGTAATACTATGGGTTTTTTTTAACATTTACCATGGTAATATTATGGTAGTTTTTTGAACATTTACCATGGTAATATTATAGTATTTTTTGGACATTTACAATGGTAATATTATGGTATTACCATGGCAATATTATGGTATTTTTTGAAAATATACCATGGTAATATTAGGGTCTTTTTTGAGCATTTATCATGGCAATTGTATGGTATTTTTTGAACATTTACCATGGCAATTGTATGGTATTTTTTGAACATTTACCATGGTATTGTATGGTATTTTTTGAACATCTACCAATGCAATTTTATGCTATTTTTTTGAACATTTACCATGGTAATATTATGGTATTACCATGGTAATATAATGGTATTTTTTTAACATTTACCATGGTAATATTATAGTATTTTTTGGACATTTACCATGGTAATATTATGGTATTACCATGGTAATATTAGGGTCTTTTTTGAGCATTTACCATGGCAATTGTATGGTATTTTTTGAACATTTAAAATGGCAATTGTATGGTATTTTTTCAACATTTAACATTGCAATTTTATTCTTTTTTTCACATTTACAATGGCAATTGTATGGTATTTTTTGAACATTTAGCATGGCAATTTTATGCTACTTTTTGAACATTTACCATGGCAATTGTATTTTTTTTAACATTCAACATGGAAATAGTATGTGATCTTTTGAACAATTAACATGGCAATTGTATGGTATTTTTTGAACATTTACCATGGCAATTGTATGGTATTTTTTGAACATTTACCATGTAAAATTATGGTATTTTTTCAACATTTTCCATGGTAATATTATGGTATTACCATTTTAATATTATGGTATTTTTTGAACATTTACCATGGTAATACTATGTTTTTTTTTTAACATTTACCATGGTAATATTATGGTAGTTTTTTGAACATTTATCATGATAATATTATAGTATTTTTTGGATATTTACAATGGTAATATTGTGGTATTACCATGGCAATATTATGGTATTTTTTGAAAATATACCATGGTAATATTAGGGTCTTTTTTGAGCATTTAAAATGGCAATTTTATGTTATTTTTTGAACATTTACCATGGCAATTGTATGGTATTTTTTGAACATTTACCATGGTATTGTATGGTATTTTTTGAAAATCTACCAATGCAATTTTATGCTATTTTTTTTGAACATTTACCATGGTAATATTATGGTATTACCATGGTAATATAATGGTATTTTTTTTAACATTTTCCATGGTAATATTATAGTATTTTTTGGACATTTACCATGGTAATATTATGGTATTACCATGGTAATATAGTGGTATTTTTTGAGCATTTACCATGGCAATTGTATGGTATTTTTTGAACATTTACCATGGCAATTGTATGGTATTTTTTGAACATCTACCAATGTAATTTTATGCTACTTTTTGAACATTTACCATGGTAATATTATAGTATTATTTGAACATTTCCCATGGAAAAATTATGGTATTAGCATGGTAATTTTATGGTATTTTTTTGAACATTTACCATGGTAATATTAGGGACTTTTTTGAGCATTTAACATGGCAATTGTATGGAATTTTTTGAACATTTACAATGGCAATTGTATGGTATTTTTTGAACATTTACCATAGCACTTGTATGGTATTTTTTGAACATTTACCATGGCAATTGTATGGTATTTTTTGAACATTTACCATGTAATATTATGGTATTTTTTCAACATTTTCCATGGTAATGTTATGGTATTACCATGGTAATATTATGGTATTTTTTTGAACATTTACCATGGTAATACTATGGGTTTTTTTTAACATTTACCATGGTAATATTATGGTAGTTTTTTGAACATTTACCATGGTAATATTATAGTATTTTTTGGACATTTACAATGGTAATATTATGGTATTACCATGGCAATATTATGGTATTTTTTGAAAATATACCATGGTAATATTAGGGTCTTTTTTGAGCATTTATCATGGCAATTGTATGGTATTTTTTGAACATTTACCATGGCAATTGTATGGTATTTTTTGAACATTTACCATGGTATTGTATGGTATTTTTTGAACATCTACCAATGCAATTTTATGCTATTTTTTTGAACATTTACCATGGTAATATTATGGTATTACCATGGTAATATAATGGTATTTTTTTAACATTTACCATGGTAATATTATAGTATTTTTTGGACATTTACCATGGTAATATTATGGTATTACCATGGTAATATTAGGGTCTTTTTTGAGCATTTACCATGGCAATTGTATGGTATTTTTTGAACATTTAAAATGGCAATTGTATGGTATTTTTTCAACATTTAACATTGCAATTTTATTCTTTTTTTTCACATTTACAATGGCAATTGTATGGTATTTTTTGAACATTTAGCATGGCAATTTTATGCTACTTTTTGAACATTTACCATGGCAATTGTATTTTTTTTAACATTCAACATGGAAATAGTATGTGATCTTTTGAACAATTAACATGGCAATTGTATTGTATTTTCTAAACATTTAACTTGGCAATTGTATGGTGATATTATAGTATTTTTTAAAGATTTAACATGGTATAATTATGGTATTACCATGGTTATATAATGGTATTTTTTGAACATTTACCATGCTAATACTATTTTTTTTTAACATTTACCATGGTAATATTATGGTATTTTTTAACATTTACAATGGTAATATTATAGTATTTTTTGGACATTTGCCATGTTAATATTATGGTAGTACCATGGTAATATAATGGTATTTTTTTTAACATTTTCCATGGTAATATTATAGTATTTTTTGGACATTTACCATGGTAATATTATGGTATTACCATGGTAATATAGTGGTATTTTTTGAGCATTTACCATGGCAATTGTATGGTATTTTTTGAACATTTACCATGGCAATTGTATGGTATTTTTTGAACATCTACCAATGCAATTTTATGCTATTTTTTGAACATTTACCATGGTAATATATTATTATTTGAACATTTACCATGGAAAAATTATGGTATTACCATGGTAATTTTATGGTATTTTTTTGAACATTTACCATGGCAATTGTATGGTATTTTTTGAACATTTAAAATGGCAATTGTATTGTATTTTCTAAACATTTAACTTGGCAATTGTATGGTGATATTATAGTATTTTTTAAAGATTTAACATGGTATAATTATGGTATTACCATGGTTATATAATGGTATTTTTTGAACATTTACCATGCTAATACTATTTTTTTTTTAACATTAACCATGGTTATATAATGGTATTTTTTGAACATTTACCATGGCAATTATATGTTATTTTTTTGAACATTTACCATGTAATATTATGGTATTTTTTCAACATTTACCATGGTAATATTATGGTATTACCATGGTAATATTATGGAATTTTTTGAACATTTACCATGGTAATACTATGTTTTTTTTTTTAACATTTACCATGGCAATATTATGGTAGTTTTTTGAACATTTACCATGGTAATATATTATTATTTGAACATTTACCATGGAAAAATTATGGTATTACCATGGTAATTTTATGGTATTTTTTTGAACATTTACCATGGCAATTGTATGGTATTTTTTGAACATTTAAAATGGCAATTGTATGGTATTTTTTCAACATTTAACATTGCAATTTTATTCTTTTTTTTCACATTTACAATGGCAATTGTATGGTATTTTTTGAACATTTAGCATGGCAATTTTATGCTACTTTTTGAACATTTACCATGGCAATTGTATTTTTTTGAACATTCAACATGGAAATAGTATGTGATCTTTTGAACAATTAACATGGCAATTGTATTGTATTTTCTAAACATTTAACTTGGCAATTGTATGGTGATATTATAGTATTTTTTAAAGATTTAACATGGTATAATTATGGTATTACCATGGTTATATAATGGTATTTTTTGAACATTTACAATGGTAATACTTTGTTTTTTTTAACATTTACCATGGTAATATTATGGTATTTTTTAACATTTACAATGGTAATATTATAGACTTTTTTGGACATTTGCCATGTTAATATTATGGTATTACCATGGTAATATAATGGTGTTTTTTGAACATTTACCATGGCAATTATATGTTATTTTTTTGAACATTTACCATGGTATTGTATGGTATTTTTTGAAAATCTACCAATGCAATTTTATGCTATTTTTTTGAAAATTTACCATGGTAATATTATGGTATTACCATGGTAATATAATGGTATTTTTTTTTAACATTTTCCATGGTAATATTATAGTATTTTTTGGACATTTACCATGGTAATATTATGGTATTACCATGGTAATATAGTGGTATTTTTTGAGCATTTACCATGGCAATTGTATGGTATTTTTTGAACATTTACCATGGCAATTGTATGGTATTTTTTGAACATCTACCAATGCAATTTTATGCTATTTATATTATAGTATATTATAGTAATATTATAGTATTATTTGAACATTTTTGTATTATTTGAACATTTACCATGGAAAAATTATGGTATTACCATGGTAATTTTATGGTAGTTTTTTTGAACATTTACCATGGTAATATTAGGGTCTTTTTTGAGCATTTACCATGGCAATTGTATGGTATTTTTTGAACATTTACAATGGCAATTGTATGGTATTTTTTGAACATTTACCATAGCACTTGTATGGTATTTTTTGAACATTTACCATGGCAATTGTATGGTATTTTTTGAACATTTACCATGTAATATTATGGTATTTTTTCAACATTTTCCATGGTAATATTATGGTATTACCATGGTAATATTATGGTATTTTTTGAACATTTACCATGGTAATACTATGGTTTTTTTTTAACATTTACCATGGTAATATTATGGTAGTTTTTTGAACATTTACCATGGTAATATTATAGTATTTTTTGGACATTTACAATGGTAATATTATGGTATTAACATGGCAATATTATGGTGTTTTTTGAAAATATACCATGGTAATATTAGGGTCTTTTTTGAGCATTTATCATGGCAATTGTATGGTATTTTTTGAACATTTACCATGGTATTGTATGGTATTTTTTGAACATCTACCAATGCAATTTTATGCTATTTTTTTGAACATTTACCATGGTAATATTATGGTATTACCATGGTAATATAATGGTATTTTTTTTAACATTTACCATGGTAATATTATAGTATTTTTTGGACATTTACTATGGTAATATTATGGTATTACCATGGTAATATTAGGGTCTTTTTTGAGCATTTACCATGGCAATTGTATGGTATTTTTTGAACATTTAAAATGGCAATTGTATGGTATTTTTTCAACATTTAACATTGCAATTTTATTCTTTTTTATCACATTTACAATGGCAATTGTAAGGTATTTTTTGAACATTTACCATGGTAATATTAGTATTACCATGGTAATATAATGGTATTTTTTGAACAATTTACCATGGTAATATAATGGTATTTTTTGAACATTTTCCATGGCAATATCATGGTATTACCATGGTAATATTATGGTATTTTTTGAACAATTTTCCATGGAAATATAATGGTATTTTTTGAACATTTTCCATGGCAATATTATGGTATTTTTTGAACATTTACCATGGTAATATTATGGTATTACCATGGTAATATAGTGGTATTTTTTGAGCATTTACCATGGCAATTGTATGGTATTTTTTGAACATCTACCAATGCAATTTTATGCTATTTTTTGAACATTTACCATGGTAATATTATAGTATTATTTGAACATTTACCATGGAAAAATTATGGTATTACCATGGTAATTTTATGGTATTTTTTTGAACATTTACCATGGTAATATTAGGGTCTTTTTTGAGCATTTACCATGGCAATTGTATGGTATTTTTTGAACATTTACAATGGCAATTGTATGGTATTTTTTGAACATTTACCATAGCACTTGTATGGTATTTTTTGAACATTTACCATGGCAATTGTATGGTATTTTTTGAACATTTACCATGTAATATTATGGTATTTTTTCAACATTTTCCATGGTAATACTATGGGTTTTTTTAACATTTACCATGGTAATATTTATGGTAGTTTTTTTGAACATTTACCATGGTAATATTATAGTATTTTTTGGACATTTACAATGGTAATATTATGGTATTACCATGGCAATATTATGGTATTTTTTGAAAATATACCATGGTAATATTAGGGTCTTTTTTGAGCATTTATCATGGCAATTGTATGGTATTTTTTGAACATTTACCATGGCAATTGTATGGTATTTTTTGAACATTTACCATGGTATTGTATGGTATTTTTTGAAAATCTACCAATGCAATTTTATGCTATTTTTTTGAACATTTACCATGGTAATATTATGGTATTACCATGGTAATATAATGGTATTTTTTTAACATTTACCATGGTAATATTATAGTATTTTTTGGGCATTTACCATGGTAATATTATGGTATTACCATGGTAATGTTAGGGTCTTTTTTGAGCATTTACCATGGCAATTGTACGGTATTTTTTGAACATTTAAAATGGCAATTGTATGGTATTTTTTTAACATTTAACATTGCAATTTTATTCTTTTTTTTCACATTTACAATGGCAATTGTATTTTTTTGAACATTCAACATGGAAATAGTATGTGATCTTTTGAACATTTAACATGGCAATTGTATTGTATTTTCTAAACATTTAACTTGGCAATTGTATGGTGATATTATAGTATTTTTTAAAGATTTAACATGGTATAATTATGGTATTACCATGGTTATATAATGGTATTTTTTGAACATTTACCATGCTAATACTATTTTTTTTTTAACATTAACCATGGTTATATAATGGTATTTTTTGAACATTTACCATGGCAATTATATGTTATTTTTTTGAACATTTACCATGTAATATTATGGTATTTTTTCAACATTTACCATGGTAATATTAGGGTCTTTTTTGAGCATTTACCATGGCAATTGTATGGTATTTTTTGAACATTTACCATGGCAATTGTATGGTATTTTTTGAACATTTACCATGGTATTGTATGGTATTTTTTGAAAATCTACCAATGCAATTTTATGCTATTTTTTTGAACATTTACCATGGTAATATTATGGTATTACCATGGTAATATAATGGTATTTTTTTAACATTTACCATGGTAATATTATAGTATTTTTTGGGCATTTACCATGGTAATATTATGGTATTACCATGGTAATGTTAGGGTCTTTTTTGAGCATTTACCATGGCAATTGTACGGTATTTTTTGAACATTTAAAATGGCAATTGTATGGTATTTTTTTAACATTTAACATTGCAATTTTATTCTTTTTTTTCACATTTACAATGGCAATTGTATGGTATTTTTTGAACTTTTAGCATGGCAATTTTATGCTACTTTTTGAACATTTACCATGGCAATTGTATTTTTTTGAACATTCAACATGGAAATAGTATGTGATCTTTTGAACATTTAACATGGCAATTGTATTGTATTTTCTAAATATTTAACTTGGCAATTGTATGGTGATATTATAGTATTTTTTAAAGATTTAACATGGTATAATTATGGTATTACCATGGTTATATAATGGTATTTTTTGAACATTTACCATGCTAATACTATTTTTTTTTTAACATTAACCATGGTTATATAATGGTATTTTTTGAACATTTACCATGGCAATTATATGTTATTTTTTTGGACATTTACCATGTAATATTATGGTATTTTTTCAACATTTACCATGGTAATATTATGGTATTACCATGGTAATATTATGGAATTTTTTGAACATTTACCATGGTAATACTATGTTTTTTTTTAACATTTACCATGGCAATATTATGGTAGTTTTTTGAACATTTACCATGGTAATATTATAGTATTTTTTGGACATTTACAATGGTAATATTGTGGTATTACCATGGTAATATAGTGGTATTTTTTGAGCATTTACCATGGCAATTGTATGGTATTTTTTGAACATTTACCATGGCAATTGTATGGTATTTTTTGAACATCTACCAATGCAATTTTATGCTATTTTTTTAACATTTACCATAGTAATATTATAGTATTATTTGAACATTTACCATGGAAAAATTATGGTATTAGCATGGTAATTTTATGGTATTTTTTTGAACATTTACCATGGTAATATTAGGGTCTTTTTTGAGCATTTACCATGGCAATTGTATGGAATTTTTTGAACATTTACAATGGCAATTGTATGGTATTTTTTGAACATTTACCATGGTAATGTTATGGTATTACCATGGTAATATTATGGTATTTTTTGAACATTTACCATGGTAATACTATGGGTTTTTTTTAACATTTACCATGGTAATATTATGGTAGTTTTTTGAACATTTACCATGGTAATATTATAGTATTTTTTGGACATTTACAATGGTAATATTATGGTATTACCATGGCAATATTATGGTATTTTTTGAAAATATACCATGGTAATATGAGGGTCTTTTTTGAGCATTTATCATGGCAATTGTATGGTATTTTTTGAACATTTACCATGGCAATTGTATGGTATTTTTTGAACATTTACCATGGTATTGTATGGTATTTTTTGAACATCTACCAATGCAATTTTATGCTATTTTTTTGAACATTTACCATGGTAATATTATGGTATTACCATGGTAATATAATGGTATTTTTTTTAACATTTACCATGGTAATATTATAGTATTTTTTGGACATTTACCATGGTAATATTATGGTATTACCATGGTAATATTAGGGTCTTTTTTGAGCATTTACCATGGCAATTGTATGGTATTTTTTGAACATTTAAAATGGCAATTGTATGGTATTTTTTCAACATTTAACATTGCAATTTTATTCTTTTTTTTCACATTTACAATGGCAATTGTATGGTATTTTTTGAACATTTACCATGGCAATTGTATGGTATTTTTTGAACATCTACCAATGCAATTTTATGCTATTTTTTGAACATTTACCATGGTAATATTATAGTATTATTTGAACATTTACCATGGAAAAATTATGGTATTACCATGGTAATTTTATGGTATTTTTTTGAACATTTACCATGGTAATATTAGGGTCTTTTTTGAGCATTTACCATGGCAATTGTATGGTATTTTTTGAACATTTACAATGGCAATTGTATGGTATTTTTTGAACATTTACAATGGCAATTGTATGGTATTTTTTGAACATTTACCATTGCACTTGTATGGTATTTTTTGAACATTTACCATGTAATATTATGGTATTTTTTCAACATTTTCCATGGTAATATTATGGTATTACCATGGTAATATTATGGTATTTTTTGAACATTTACCATGGTAATACTATGGGTTTTTTTTTAACATTTACCATGGTAATATTATGGTAGTTTTTTGAACATTTACCATGGTAATATTATAGTATTTTTTTGACATTTACAATGGTAATATTATGGTATTACCATGGCAATATTATGGTATTTTTTGAAAATATACCATGGTAATATTAGGGTCTTTTTTGAGCATTTATCATGGCAATTGTATGGTATTTTTTGAACATTTACCATGGCAATTGTATGGTATTTTTTGAACATCTACCAATTCAATTTTATGCTATTTTTTTGAACATTTACCATTGTAATATTATGGTATTAGCATGGTAATATAATGGTATTTTTTTTAACATTTACCATGGTAATATTATAGTATTTTTTGGACATTTACCATGGTAATATTATGGTATTACCATGGTAATATTAGGGTCTTTTTTGAGCATTTACCATGGCAATTGTATGGTATTTTTTGAATATTTAAAATGGCAATTGTATGGTATTTTTTCAACATTTAACATTGCAATTTTATTCTTTTTTTTCACATTTACAATGGCAATTGTATGGTATTTTTTGAACATTTACCATTGCAATTGTATGGTATTTTTTGAACATCTACCAATGCAATTTTATGCTATTTTTTGAACATTTACCATGGAAAAATTATGGTATTACCATGGTAATTTTATGGTATTTTTTTGAACATTTACCATGGTAATATTAGGGTCTTTTTTGAGCATTTACCATGGCAATTGTATGGTATTTTTTGAACATTTACAATGGCAATTGTATGGTATTTTTTGAACATTTACAATGGCAATTGTATGGTATTTTTTGAACATTTACCATTGCACTTGTATGGTATTTTTTGAACATTTACCATGGCAATTGTATGGTATTTTTTGAACATTTACCATGTAATATTATGGTATTTTTTCAACATTTTCCATGGTAATATTATGGTATTACCATGGTAATATTATGGTATTTTTTGAACATTTACCATGGTAATACTATGGGGTTTTTTTTTAACATTTACCATGGTAATATTATGGTAGTTTTTTGAACATTTACCATGGTAATATTATAGTATTTTTTGGACATTTACAATGGTAATATTATGGTATTACCATTTCAATATTATGGTATTTTTTGAAAATATACCATGGTAATATTAGGGTCTTTTTTGAGCATTTATCATGGCAATTGTATGGTATTTTTTGAACATTTACCATGGCAATTGTATGGTATTTTTTGAACATTTACCATGGTATTGTATGGTATTTTTTGAACATCTACCAATGCAATTTTATGCTATTTTTTTGAACATTTACCATGGTAATATTATGGTATTACCATGGTAATATAATGGTTTTTTTTAACATTTACCATCGTAATATTATAGTATTTTTTGGACATTTTCCATGGTAATATTATGGTATTACCATGTTAATATTAGGGTCTTTTTTGAGCATTTACCATGGCAATTGTATGGTATTTTTTGAACATTTAAAATGGCAATTGTATGGTATTTTTTCAACATTTAACATTGCAATTTTATTCTTTTTTTTCACATTTACAATGGCAATTGTATGGTATTTTTTGAACATTTACCATGGTAATATTAGTATTACCATGGTAATATAATGGTATTTTTTGAACAATTTACCATGGTAATATAATGGTATTTTTTGAACATTTTCCATGGCAATATCATGGTATTACCATGGTAATATAGTGGTATTTTTTGAGCATTTACCAATGCAATTTTATGCTATTTTTTGAACATTTACCATGGTAATATTATAGTATTATTTGAACATTTACCATGGAAAAATTATGGTATTACCATGGTAATTTTATGGTATTTTTTTTGAACATTTACCATGGTAATATTAGGGTCTTTTTTGAGCATTTACCATGGCAATTATATGGTATTTTTTGAACATTTACAATGGCAATTGTATGGTATTTTTTGAACATTTACCATAGCACTTGTATGGTATTTTTTGAACATTTACCATGGCAATTGTATGGTATTTTTTGAACATTTACCATGTAATATTATGGTATTTTTTCAACATTTTCCATGGTAATATTATGGTATTACCATTTTAATATTATGGTATTTTTTGAACATTTACCATGGTAATACTATGTTTTTTTTTTTAACATTTACCATGGTAATATTATGGTAGTTTTTTGAACATTTATCATGATAATATTATAGTATTTTTTGGACATTTACAATGGTAATATTGTGGTATTACCATGGCAATATTATGGTATTTTTTGAAAATATACCATGGTAATATTAGGGTCTTTTTTGAGCATTTAAAATGGCAATTGTATGGTATTTTTTGAACATTTACCATGGCAATTGTATGGTATTTTTTGAACATTTACCATGGTATTGTATGGTATTTTTTGAAAATCTACCAATGCAATTTTATGCTATTTTTTTTGAACATTTACCATGGTAATATTATGGTATTACCATGGTAATATAATGGTATTTTTTTTAACATTTTCCATGGTAATATTATAGTATTTTTTGGACATTTACCATGGTAATATTATGGTATTACCATGGTAATATAGTGGTATTTTTTGAGCATTTACCATGGCAATTGTATGGTATTTTTTGAACATTTACCATGGCAATTGTATGGTATTTTTTGAACATCTACCAATGCAATTTTATGCTACTTTTTGAACATTTACCATGGTAATATTATAGTATTATTTGAACATTTACCATGGAAAAATTATGGTATTAGCATGGTAATTTTATGGCATTTTTTTGAACATTTACCATGGTAATATTAGGGTCTTTTTTGAGCATTTACCATGGCAATTGTATGGAATTTTTTGAACATTTACAATGGCGATTGTATGGTATTTTTTGAACATTTACCATGGCAATTGTATGGTATTTTTTGAACATTTACCATGTAATATTATGGTATTTTTTCAACATTTTCCATGGTAATGTTATGGTATTACCATGGTAATATTATGGTATTTTTTGAACATTTACCATGGTAATACTATGTGTTTTTTTTAACATTTACCATGGTAATATTATGGTAGTTTTTTGAACATTTACCATGGTAATATTATAGTATTTTTTGGACATTTACAATGGTAATATTATGGTATTACCATGGCAATATTATGGTATTTTTTGAAAATATACCATGGTAATATTAGGGTCTTTTTTGAGCATTTATCATGGCAATTGTATGGTATTTTTTGAACATTTACCATGGCAATTGTATGGTATTTTTTGAACATTTACCATGGTATTGTATGGTATTTTTTGAACATCTACCAATGCAATTTTATGCTATTTTTTTGAACATTTACCATGGTAATATTATGGTATTACCATGGTAATATAATGGTATTTTTTTTAACATTTACCATGGTAATATTATAGTATTTTTTGGACATTTACCATGGTAATATTATGGTATTACCATGGTAATATTAGGGTCTTTTTTGAGCATTTACCATGGCAATTGTATGGTATTTTTTGAACATTTAAAATGGCAATTGTATGGTATTTTTTCAACATTTAACATTGCAATTTTATTCTTTTTTTTCACATTTACAATGGCAATTGTATGGTATTTTTTGAACATTTACCATTGCAATTGTATGGTATTTTTTGAACATCTACCAATGCAATTTTATGCTATTTTTTGAACATTTACCATGGAAAAATTATGGTATTACCATGGTAATTTTATGGTATTTTTTTGAACATTTACCATGGTAATATTAGGGTCTTTTTTGAGCATTTACCATGGTAATTGTATGGTATTTTTTGAACATTTACAATGGCAATTGTATGGTATTTTTTGAACATTTACAATGGCAATTGTATGGTATTTTTTGAACATTTACCATTGCACTTGTATGGTATTTTTTGAACATTTACCATGGCAATTGTATGGTATTTTTTGAACATTTACCATGTAATATTATGGTATTTTTTCAACATTTTCCATGGTAATATTATGGTATTACCATGGTAATATTATGGTATTTTTTGAACATTTACCATGGTAATATTATGGTAGTTTTTTGAACATTTACCATGGTAATATTATAGTATTTTTTGGACATTTACAATGGTAATATTATGGTATTACCATGGCAATATTATGGTATTTTTTGAAAATATACCATGGTAATATTAGGGTCTTTTTTGAGCATTTATCATGGCAATTGTATGGTATTTTTTGAACATTTACCATGGCAATTGTATGGTATTTTTTGAACATTTACCATGGTATTGTATGGTATTTTTTGAACATCTACCAATGCAATTTTATGCTATTTTTTTGAACATTTACCATGGTAATATTATGGTATTACCATGGTAATATAATGGTTTTTTTTAACATTTACCATCGTAATATTATAGTATTTTTTGGACATTTTCCATGGTAATATTATGGTATTACCATGTTAATATTAGGGTCTTTTTTGAGCATTTACCATGGCAATTGTATGGTATTTTTTGAACATTTAAAATGGAAATTGTATGGTATTTTTTTAACATTTAACATTGCAATTTTATTCTTTTTTTTCACATTTACAATGGCAATTGTATGGTATTTTTTGAACTTTTAGCATGGCAATTTTATGCTACTTTTTGAACATTTACCATGGCAATTGTATTTTTTTGAACATTCAACATGGAAATAGTATGTGATCTTTTGAACATTTAACATGGCAATTGTATTGTATTTTCTAAACATTTAACTTGGCAATTGTATGGTGATATTATAGTATTTTTTAAAGATTTAACATGGTATAATTATGGTATTACCATGGTTATATAATGGTATTTTTTGAACATTTACCATGCTAATACTATTTTTTTTTTAACATTAACCATGGTTATATAATGGTATTTTTTGAACATTTACCATGGCAATTATATGTTATTTTTTTGAACATTTACCATGTAATATTATGGTATTTTTTCAACATTTACCATGGTAATATTAGGGTCTTTTTTGAGCATTTACCATGGCAATTGTATGGTATTTTTTGAACATTTACCATGGCAATTGTATGGTATTTTTTGAACATTTACCATGGTATTGTATGGTATTTTTTGAAAATCTACCAATGCAATTTTATGCTATTTTTTTGAACATTTACCATGGTAATATTATGGTATTACCATGGTAATATAATGGTATTTTTTTAACATTTACCATGGTAATATTATAGTATTTTTTGGGCATTTACCATGGTAATATTATGGTATTACCATGGTAATGTTAGGGTCTTTTTTGAGCATTTACCATGGCAATTGTACGGTATTTTTTGAACATTTAAAATGGCAATTGTATGGTATTTTTTTAACATTTAACATTGCAATTTTATTCTTTTTTTTCACATTTACAATGGCAATTGTATGGTATTTTTTGAACTTTTAGCATGGCAATTTTATGCTACTTTTTGAACATTTACCATGGCAATTGTATTTTTTTGAACATTCAACATGGAAATAGTATGTGATCTTTTGAACATTTAACATGGCAATTGTATTGTATTTTCTAAACATTTAACTTGGCAATTGTATGGTGATATTATAGTATTTTTTAAAGATTTAACATGGTATAATTATGGTATTACCATGGTTATATAATGGTATTTTTTGAACATTTACCATGCTAATACTATTTTTTTTTTAACATTAACCATGGTTATATAATGGTATTTTTTGAACATTTACCATGGCAATTATATGTTATTTTTTTGGACATTTACCATGTAATATTATGGTATTTTTTCAACATTTACCATGGTAATATTATGGTATTACCATGGTAATATTATGGAATTTTTTGAACATTTACCATGGTAATACTATGTTTTTTTTTTAACATTTACCATGGCAATATTATGGTAGTTTTTTGAACATTTACCATGGTAATATTATAGTATTTTTTGGACATTTACAATGGTAATATTGTGGTATTACCATGGTAATATAGTGGTATTTTTTGAGCATTTACCATGGCAATTGTATGGTATTTTTTGAACATTTACCATGGCAATTGTATGGTATTTTTTGAACATCTACCAATGCAATTTTATGCTATTTTTTGAACATTTACCATAGTAATATTATAGTATTATTTGAACATTTACCATGGAAAAATTATGGTATTAGCATGGTAATTTTATGGTATTTTTTTGAACATTTACCATGGTAATATTAGGGTCTTTTTTGAGCATTTACCATGGCAATTGTATGGAATTTTTTGAACATTTACAATGGCAATTGTATGGTATTTTTTGAACATTTACCATGGTAATGTTATGGTATTACCATGGTAATATTATGGTATTTTTTGAACATTTACCATGGTAATACTATGGGTTTTTTTTAACATTTACCATGGTAATATTATGGTAGTTTTTTGAACATTTACCATGGTAATATTATAGTATTTTTTGGACATTTACAATGGTAATATTATGGTATTACCATGGCAATATTATGGTATTTTTTGAAAATATACCATGGTAATATGAGGGTCTTTTTTGAGCATTTATCATGGCAATTGTATGGTATTTTTTGAACATTTACCATGGCAATTGTATGGTATTTTTTGAACATTTACCATGGTATTGTATGGTATTTTTTGAACATCTACCAATGCAATTTTATGCTATTTTTTTGAACATTTACCATGGTAATATTATGGTATTACCATGGTAATATAATGGTATTTTTTTTAACATTTACCATGGTAATATTATAGTATTTTTTGGACATTTACCATGGTAATATTATGGTATTACCATGGTAATATTAGGGTCTTTTTTGAGCATTTACCATGGCAATTGTATGGTATTTTTTGAACATTTAAAATGGCAATTGTATGGTATTTTTTCAACATTTAACATTGCAATTTTATTCTTTTTTTTCACATTTACAATGGCAATTGTATGGTATTTTTTGAACATTTACCATGGCAATTGTATGGTATTTTTTGAACATCTACCAATGCTATTTTATGCTATTTTTTGAACATTTACCATGGAAAAATTATGGTATTACCATGGTAATTTTATGGTATTTTTTTGAACATTTACCATGGTAATATTAGGGTCTTTTTTGAGCATTTACCATGGCAATTGTATGGTATTTTTTGAACATTTACCATGGCAATTGTATGGTATTTTTTGAACATTTACCATGGTATTGTATGGTATTTTTTGAAAATCTACCAATGCAATTTTATGCTATTTTTTTGAACATTTACCATGGTAATATTATGGTATTACCATGGTAATATAATGGTATTTTTTTAACATTTACCATGGTAATATTATAGTATTTTTTGGGCATTTACCATGGTAATATTATGGTATTACCATGGTAATGTTAGGGTCTTTTTTGAGCATTTACCATGGCAATTGTACGGTATTTTTTGAACATTTAAAATGGCAATTGTATGGTATTTTTTTAACATTTAACATTGCAATTTTATTCTTTTTTTTCACATTTACAATGGCAATTGTATGGTATTTTTTGAACTTTTAGCATGGCAATTTTATGCTACTTTTTGAACATTTACCATGGCAATTGTATTTTTTTGAACATTCAACATGGAAATAGTATGTGATCTTTTGAACATTTAACATGGCAATTGTATTGTATTTTCTAAACATTTAACTTGGCAATTGTATGGTGATATTATAGTATTTTTTAAAGATTTAACATGGTATAATTATGGTATTACCATGGTTATATAATGGTATTTTTTGAACATTTACCATGCTAATACTATTTTTTTTTTAACATTAACCATGGTTATATAATGGTATTTTTTGAACATTTACCATGGCAATTATATGTTATTTTTTTGGACATTTACCATGTAATATTATGGTATTTTTTCAACATTTACCATGGTAATATTATGGTATTACCATGGTAATATTATGGAATTTTTTGAACATTTACCATGGTAATACTATGTTTTTTTTTTAACATTTACCATGGCAATATTATGGTAGTTTTTTGAACATTTACCATGGTAATATTATAGTATTTTTTGGACATTTACAATGGTAATATTGTGGTATTACCATGGTAATATAGTGGTATTTTTTGAGCATTTACCATGGCAATTGTATGGTATTTTTTGAACATTTACCATGGCAATTGTATGGTATTTTTTGAACATCTACCAATGCAATTTTATGCTATTTTTTGAACATTTACCATAGTAATATTATAGTATTATTTGAACATTTACCATGGAAAAATTATGGTATTAGCATGGTAATTTTATGGTATTTTTTTGAACATTTACCATGGTAATATTAGGGTCTTTTTTGAGCATTTACCATGGCAATTGTATGGAATTTTTTGAACATTTACAATGGCAATTGTATGGTATTTTTTGAACATTTACCATGGTAATGTTATGGTATTACCATGGTAATATTATGGTATTTTTTGCACATTTACCATGGTAATACTATGGGTTTTTTTTAACATTTACCATGGTAATATTATGGTAGTTTTTTGAACATTTACCATGGTAATATTATAGTATTTTTTGGACATTTACAATGGTAATATTATGGTATTACCATGGCAATATTATGGTATTTTTTGAAAATATACCATGGTAATATGAGGGTCTTTTTTGAGCATTTATCATGGCAATTGTATGGTATTTTTTGAACATTTACCATGGCAATTGTATGGTATTTTTTGAACATTTACCATGGTATTGTATGGTATTTTTTGAACATCTACCAATGCAATTTTATGCTATTTTTTTGAACATTTACCATGGTAATATTATGGTATTACCATGGTAATATAATGGTATTTTTTTTAACATTTACCATGGTAATATTATAGTATTTTTTGGACATTTACCATGGTAATATTATGGTATTACCATGGTAATATTAGGGTCTTTTTTGAGCATTTACCATGGCAATTGTATGGTATTTTTTGAACATTTAAAATGGCAATTGTATGGTATTTTTTCAACATTTAACATTGCAATTTTATTCTTTTTTTTCACATTTACAATGGCAATTGTATGGTATTTTTTGAACATTTACCATGGCAATTGTATGGTATTTTTTGAACATCTACCAATGCAATTTTATGCTATTTTTTGAACATTTACCATGGTAATATTATAGTATTATTTGAACATTTACCATGGAAAAATTATGGTATTACCATGGTAATTTTATGGTATTTTTTTGAACATTTACCATGGTAATATTAGGGTCTTTTTTGAGCATTTACCATGGCAATTGTATGGTATTTTTTGAACATTTACAATGGCAATTGTATGGTATTTTTTGAACATTTACCATTGCACTTGTATGGTATTTTTTGAACATTTACCATGTAATATTATGGTATTTTTTCAACATTTTCCATGGTAATATTATGGTATTACCATGGTAATATTATGGTATTTTTTGAACATTTACCATGGTAATACTATGGGTTTTTTTTTAACATTTACCATGGTAATATTATGGTAGTTTTTTGAACATTTACCATGGTAATATTATAGTATTTTTTGGACATTTACAATGGTAATATTATGGTATTACCATGGCAATATTATGGTATTTTTTGAAAATATACCATGGTAATATTAGGGTCTTTTTTGAGCATTTATCATGGCAATTGTATGGTATTTTTTGAACATTTACCATGGCAATTGTATGGTATTTTTTGAACATTTACCATGGTATTGTATGGTATTTTTTGAACATCTACCAATTCAATTTTATGCTATTTTTTTGAACATTTACCATTGTAATATTATGGTATTAGCATGGTAATATAATGGTATTTTTTTTAACATTTACCATGGTAATATTATAGTATTTTTTGGACATTTACCATGGTAATATTATGGTATTACCATGGTAATATTAGGGTCTTTTTTGAGCATTTACCATGGCAATTGTATGGTATTTTTTGAACATTTAAAATGGCAATTGTATGGTATTTTTTCAACATTTAACATTGCAATTTTATTCTTTTTTTTCACATTTACAATGGCAATTGTATGGTATTTTTTGAACATTTACCATTGCAATTGTATGGTATTTTTTGAACATCTACCAATGCAATTTTATGCTATTTTTTGAACATTTACCATGGAAAAATTATGGTATTACCATGGTAATTTTATGGTATTTTTTTGAACATTTACCATGGTAATATTAGGGTCTTTTTTGAGCATTTACCATGGCAATTGTATGGTATTTTTTGAACATTTACAATGGCAATTGTATGGTATTTTTTGAACATTTACAATGGCAATTGTATGGTATTTTTTGAACATTTACCATTGCACTTGTATGGTATTTTTTGAACATTTACCATGGCAATTGTATGGTATTTTTTGAACATTTACCATGTAATATTATGGTATTTTTTCAACATTTTCCATGGTAATATTATGGTATTACCATGGTAATATTATGGTATTTTTTGAACATTTACCATGGTAATACTATGGGGGTTTTTTTAACATTTACCATGGTAATATTATGGTAGTTTTTTGAACATTTACCATGGTAATATTATAGTATTTTTTGGACATTTACAATGGTAATATTATGGTATTACCATGGCAATATTATGGTATTTTTTGAAAATATACCATGGTAATATTAGGGTCTTTTTTGAGCATTTATCATGGCAATTTTATTCTTTTTTTTCACATTTACAATGGCAATTGTATGGTATTTTTTGAACATTTACCATGGTAATATTAGTATTACCATGGTAATATAATGGTATTTTTTGAACAATTTACCATGGTAATATAATGGTATTTTTTGAACATTTTCCATGGCAATATCATGGTATTACCATGGTAATATAGTGGTATTTTTTGAGCATTTACCAATGCAATTTTATGCTATTTTTTTGAACATTTACCATGGTAATATTATGGTATTACCATGGTAATATAATGGTATTTTTTTTAACATTTACCATGGTAATATTATAGTATTTTTTGGACATTTACCATGGTAATATTATGGTATTACCATGGTAATATTAGGGTCTTTTTTGAGCATTTACCATGGCAATTGTATGGTATTTTTTGAACATTTAAAATGGCAATTGTATGGTATTTTTTCAACATTTAACATTGCAATTTTATTCTTTTTTTTCACATTTACAATGGCAATTGTATGGTATTTTTTGAACATTTACCATGGCAATTGTATGGTATTTTTTGAACATCTACCAATGCAATTTTATGCTATTTTTTGAACATTTACCATGGAAAAATTATGGTATTACCATGGTAATTTTATGGTATTTTTTTGAACATTTACCATGGTAATATTAGGGTCTTTTTTGAGCATTTACCATGGCAATTGTATGGTATTTTTTGAACATTTACCATGGCAATTGTATGGTATTTTTTGAACATTTACCATGGTATTGTATGGTATTTTTTGAAAATCTACCAATGCAATTTTATGCTATTTTTTTGAACATTTACCATGGTAATATTATGGTATTACCATGGTAATATAATGGTATTTTTTTAACATTTACCATGGTAATATTATAGTATTTTTTGGGCATTTACCATGGTAATATTATGGTATTACCATGGTAATGTTAGGGTCTTTTTTGAGCATTTACCATGGCAATTGTACGGTATTTTTTGAACATTTAAAATGGCAATTGTATGGTATTTTTTTAACATTTAACATTGCAATTTTATTCTTTTTTTTCACATTTACAATGGCAATTGTATGGTATTTTTTGAACTTTTAGCATGGCAATTTTATGCTACTTTTTGAACATTTACCATGGCAATTGTATTTTTTTGAACATTCAACATGGAAATAGTATGTGATCTTTTGAACATTTAACATGGCAATTGTATTGTATTTTCTAAACATTTAACTTGGCAATTGTATGGTGATATTATAGTATTTTTTAAAGATTTAACATGGTATAATTATGGTATTACCATGGTTATATAATGGTATTTTTTGAACATTTACCATGCTAATACTATTTTTTTTTTAACATTAACCATGGTTATATAATGGTATTTTTTGAACATTTACCATGGCAATTATATGTTATTTTTTTGGACATTTACCATGTAATATTATGGTATTTTTTCAACATTTACCATGGTAATATTATGGTATTACCATGGTAATATTATGGAATTTTTTGAACATTTACCATGGTAATACTATGTTTTTTTTTTAACATTTACCATGGCAATATTATGGTAGTTTTTTGAACATTTACCATGGTAATATTATAGTATTTTTTGGACATTTACAATGGTAATATTGTGGTATTACCATGGTAATATAGTGGTATTTTTTGAGCATTTACCATGGCAATTGTATGGTATTTTTTGAACATTTACCATGGCAATTGTATGGTATTTTTTGAACATCTACCAATGCAATTTTATGCTATTTTTTGAACATTTACCATAGTAATATTATAGTATTATTTGAACATTTACCATGGAAAAATTATGGTATTAGCATGGTAATTTTATGGTATTTTTTTGAATATTTACCATGGTAATATTAGGGTCTTTTTTGAGCATTTACCATGGCAATTGTATGGAATTTTTTGAACATTTACAATGGCAATTGTATGGTATTTTTTGAACATTTACCATGGTAATGTTATGGTATTACCATGGTAATATTATGGTATTTTTTGCACATTTACCATGGTAATACTATGGGTTTTTTTTAACATTTACCATGGTAATATTATGGTAGTTTTTTGAACATTTACCATGGTAATATTATAGTATTTTTTGGACATTTACAATGGTAATATTATGGTATTACCATGGCAATATTATGGTATTTTTTGAAAATATACCATGGTAATATGAGGGTCTTTTTTGAGCATTTATCATGGCAATTGTATGGTATTTTTTGAACATTTACCATGGCAATTGTATGGTATTTTTTGAACATTTACCATGGTATTGTATGGTATTTTTTGAACATCTACCAATGCAATTTTATGCTATTTTTTTGAACATTTACCATGGTAATATTATGGTATTACCATGGTAATATAATGGTATTTTTTTTAACATTTACCATGGTAATATTATAGTATTTTTTGGACATTTACCATGGTAATATTATGGTATTACCATGGTAATATTAGGGTCTTTTTTGAGCATTTACCATGGCAATTGTATGGTATTTTTTGAACATTTAAAATGGCAATTGTATGGTATTTTTTCAACATTTAACATTGCAATTTTATTCTTTTTTTTCACATTTACAATGGCAATTGTATGGTATTTTTTGAACATTTACCATGGCAATTGTATGGTATTTTTTGAACATCTACCAATGCAATTTTATGCTATTTTTTGAACATTTACCATGGTAATATTATAGTATTATTTGAACATTTACCATGGAAAAATTATGGTATTACCATGGTAATTTTATGGTATTTTTTTGAACATTTACCATGGTAATATTAGGGTCTTTTTTGAGCATTTACCATGGCAATTGTATGGTATTTTTTGAACATTTACAATGGCAATTGTATGGTATTTTTTGAACATTTACAATGGCAATTGTATGGTATTTTTTGAACATTTACCATTGCACTTGTATGGTATTTTTTGAACATTTACCATGTAATATTATGGTATTTTTTCAACATTTTCCATGGTAATATTATGGTATTACCATGGTAATATTATGGTATTTTTTGAACATTTACCATGGTAATACTATGGGTTTTTTTTTAACATTTACCATGGTAATATTATGGTAGTTTTTTGAACATTTACCATGGTAATATTATAGTATTTTTTGGACATTTACAATGGTAATATTATGGTATTACCATGGCAATATTATGGTATTTTTTGAAAATATACCATGGTAATATTAGGGTCTTTTTTGAGCATTTATCATGGCAATTGTATGGTATTTTTTGAACATTTACCATGGCAATTGTATGGTATTTTTTGAACATTTACCATGGTATTGTATGGTATTTTTTGAACATCTACCAATTCAATTTTATGCTATTTTTTTGAACATTTACCATTGTAATATTATGGTATTAGCATGGTAATATAATGGTATTTTTTTTAACATTTACCATGGTAATATTATAGTATTTTTTGGACATTTACCATGGTAATATTATGGTATTACCATGGTAATATTAGGGTCTTTTTTGAGCATTTACCATGGCAATTGTATGGTATTTTTTGAACATTTAAAATGGCAATTGTATGGTATTTTTTCAACATTTAACATTGCAATTTTATTCTTTTTTTTCACATTTACAATGGCAATTGTATGGTATTTTTTGAACATTTACCATTGCAATTGTATGGTATTTTTTGAACATCTACCAATGCAATTTTATGCTATTTTTTGAACATTTACCATGGAAAAATTATGGTATTACCATGGTAATTTTATGGTATTTTTTTGAACATTTACCATGGTAATATTAGGGTCTTTTTTGAGCATTTACCATGGCAATTGTATGGTATTTTTTGAACATTTACAATGGCAATTGTATGGTATTTTTTGAACATTTACAATGGCAATTGTATGGTATTTTTTGAACATTTACCATTGCACTTGTATGGTATTTTTTGAACATTTACCATGGCAATTGTATGGTATTTTTTGAACATTTACCATGTAATATTATGGTATTTTTTCAACATTTTCCATGGTAATATTATGGTATTACCATGGTAATATTATGGTATTTTTTGAACATTTACCATGGTAATACTATGGGGTTTTTTTTAACATTTACCATGGTAATATTATGGTAGTTTTTTGAACATTTACCATGGTAATATTATAGTATTTTTTGGACATTTACAATGGTAATATTATGGTATTACCATGGCAATATTATGGTATTTTTTGAAAATATACCATGGTAATATTAGGGTCTTTTTTGAGCATTTATCATGGCAATTTTATTCTTTTTTTTCACATTTACAATGGCAATTGTATGGTATTTTTTGAACATTTACCATGGTAATATTAGTATTACCATGGTAATATAATGGTATTTTTTGAACAATTTACCATGGTAATATAATGGTATTTTTTGAACATTTTCCATGGCAATATCATGGTATTACCATGGTAATATAGTGGTATTTTTTGAGCATTTACCAATGCAATTTTATGCTATTTTTTGAACATTTACCATGGTAATATTATAGTATTATTTGAACATTTACCATGGAAAAATTATGGTATTACCATGGTAATTTTATGGTATTTTTTTTTAACATTTACCATGGTAATATTAGGGTCTTTTTTGAGCATTTACCATGGCAATTATATGGTATTTTTTGAACATTTACAATGGCAATTGTATGGTATTTTTTGAACATTTACCATAGCACTTGTATGGTATTTTTTGAACATTTACCATGGCAATTGTATGGTATTTTTTGAACATTTACCATGTAATATTATGGTATTTTTTCAACATTTTCCATGGTAATATTATGGTATTACCATTTTAATATTATGGTATTTTTTGAACATTTACCATGGTAATACTATGGTTTTTTTTTTAACATTTACCATGGTAATATTATGGTAGTTTTTTGAACATTTATCATGATAATATTATAGTATTTTTTGGACATTTACAATGGTAATATTGTGGTATTACCATGGCAATATTATGGTATTTTTTGAAAATATACCATGGTAATATTAGGGTCTTTTTTGAGCATTTAAAATGGCAATTGTATGGTATTTTTTGAACATTTACCATGGCAATTGTATGGTATTTTTTGAACATTTACCATGGTATTGTATGGTATTTTTTGAAAATCTACCAATGCAATTTTATGCTATTTTTTTTGAACATTTACCATGGTAATATTATGGTATTACCATGGTAATATAATGGTATTTTTTTTAACATTTTCCATGGTAATATTATAGTATTTTTTGGACATTTACCATGGTAATATTATGGTATTACCATGGTAATATAGTGGTATTTTTTGAGCATTTACCATGGCAATTGTATGGTATTTTTTGAACATTTACCATGGCAATTGTATGGTATTTTTTGAACATCTACCAATGCAATTTTATGCTACTTTTTGAACATTTACCATGGTAATATTATAGTATTATTTGAACATTTACCATGGAAAAATTATGGTATTAGCATGGTAATTTTATGGCATTTTTTTGAACATTTACCATGGTAATATTAGGGTCTTTTTTGAGCATTTACCATGGCAATTGTATGGAATTTTTTGAACATTTACAATGGCAATTGTATGGTATTTTTTGAACATTTACCATGGCAATTGTATGGTATTTTTTGAACATTTACCATGTAATATTATGGTATTTTTTCAACATTTTCCATGGTAATGTTATGGTATTACCATGGTAATATTATGGTATTTTTTGAACATTTACCATGGTAATACTATGTGTTTTTTTTAACATTTACCATGGTAATATTATGGTAGTTTTTTGAACATTTACCATGGTAATATTATAGTATTTTTTGGACATTTACAATGGTAATATTATGGTATTACCATGGCAATATTATGGTATTTTTTGAAAATATACCATGGTAATATTAGGGTCTTTTTTGAGCATTTATCATGGCAATTGTATGGTATTTTTTGAACATTTACCATGGCAATTGTATGGTATTTTTTGAACATTTACCATGGTATTGTATGGTATTTTTTGAACATCTACCAATGCAATTTTATGCTATTTTTTTGAACATTTACCATGGTAATATTATGGTATTACCATGGTAATATAATGGTATTTTTTTTAACATTTACCATGGTAATATTATAGTATTTTTTGGACATTTACCATGGTAATATTATGGTATTACCATGGTAATATTAGGGTCTTTTTTGAGCATTTACCATGGCAATTGTATGGTATTTTTTGAACATTTAAAATGGCAATTGTATGGTATTTTTTCAACATTTAACATTGCAATTTTATTCTTTTTTTTCACATTTACAATGGCAATTGTATGGTATTTTTTGAACATTTACCATTGCAATTGTATGGTATTTTTTGAACATCTACCAATGCAATTTTATGCTATTTTTTGAACATTTACCATGGAAAAATTATGGTATTACCATGGTAATTTTATGGTATTTTTTTGAACATTTACCATGGTAATATTAGGGTCTTTTTTGAGCATTTACCATGGTAATTGTATGGTATTTTTTGAACATTTACAATGGCAATTGTATGGTATTTTTTGAACATTTACAATGGCAATTGTATGGTATTTTTTGAACATTTACCATTGCACTTGTATGGTATTTTTTGAACATTTACCATGGCAATTGTATGGTATTTTTTGAACATTTACCATGTAATATTATGGTATTTTTTCAACATTTTCCATGGTAATATTATGGTATTACCATGGTAATATTATGGTATTTTTTGAACATTTACCATGGTAATACTATGGGGGTTTTTTTAACATTTACCATGGTAATATTATGGTAGTTTTTTGAACATTTACCATGGTAATATTATAGTATTTTTTGGACATTTACAATGGTAATATTATGGTATTACCATGGCAATATTATGGTATTTTTTGAAAATATACCATGGTAATATTAGGGTCTTTTTTGAGCATTTATCATGGCAATTGTATGGTATTTTTTGAACATTTACCATGGCAATTGTATGGTATTTTTTGAACATTTACCATGGTATTGTATGGTATTTTTTGAACATCTACCAATGCAATTTTATGCTATTTTTTTGAACATTTACCATGGTAATATTATGGTATTACCATGGTAATATAATGGTTTTTGTTAACATTTACCATCGTAATATTATAGTATTTTTTCCATGGTAATATTATGGTATTACCATGTTAATATTAGGGTCTTTTTTGAGCATTTACCATGGCAATTGTATGGTATTTTTTGAACATTTAAAATGGCAATTGTATGGTATTTTTTCAACATTTAACATTGCAATTTTATTCTTTTTTTTCACATTTACAATGGCAATTGTATGGTATTTTTTGAACATTTACCATGGTAATATTAGTATTACCATGGTAATATAATGGTATTTTTTGAACAATTTACCATGGTAATATAATGGTATTTTTTGAACATTTTCCATGGCAATATCATGGTATTACCATGGTAATATAGTGGTATTTTTTGAGCATTTACCAATGCAATTTTATGCTATTTTTTGAACATTTACCATGGTAATATTATAGTATTATTTGAACATTTACCATGGAAAAATTATGGTATTACCATGGTAATTTTATGGTATTTTTTTTGAACATTTACCATGGTAATATTAGGGTCTTTTTTGAGCATTTACCATGGCAATTATATGGTATTTTTTGAACATTTACAATGGCAATTGTATGGTATTTTTTGAACATTTACCATAGCACTTGTATGGTATTTTTTGAACATTTACCATGGCAATTATATGGTATTTTTTGAACATTTACCATGTAATATTATGGTATTTTTTCAACATTTTCCATGGTAATATTATGGTATTACCATTTTAATATTATGGTATTTTTTGAACATTTACCATGGTAATACTATGTTTTTTTTTTGAACATTTATCATGATAATATTATAGTATTTTTTGGACATTTACAATGGTAATATTGTGGTATTACCATGGCAATATTATGGTATTTTTTGAAAATATACCATGGTAATATTAGGGTCTTTTTTGAGCATTTAAAATGGCAATTGTATGGTATTTTTTGAACATTTACCATGGCAATTGTATGGTATTTTTTGAACATTTACCATGGTATTGTATGGTATTTTTTGAAAATCTACCAATGCAATTTTATGCTATTTTTTTTGAACATTTACCAAGGTAATATTATGGTATTACCATGGTAATATAATGGTATTTTTTTTAACATTTTCCATGGTAATATTATAGTATTTTTTGGACATTTACAATGGTAATATTATGGTATTACCATGGCAATATTATGGTATTTTTTGAAAATATACCATGGTAATATTAGGGTCTTTTTTGAGCATTTATCATGGCAATTGTATGGTATTTTTTGAACATTTACCATGGCAATTGTATGGTATTTTTTGAACATTTACCATGGTATTGTATGGTATTTTTTGAACATCTACCAATGCAATTTTATGCTATTTTTTTGAACATTTACCATGGTAATATTATGGTATTACCATGGTAATATAATGGTATTTTTTTAACATTTACCATGGTAATATTATAGTATTTTTTGGACATTTACCATGGTAATATTATGGTATTACCATGGTAATATTAGGGTCTTTTTTGAGCATTTACCATGGCAATTGTATGGTATTTTTTGAACATTTAAAATGGCAATTGTATGGTATTTTTTCAACATTTAACATTGCAATTTTATTCTTTTTTTTCACATTTACAATGGCAATTGTATGGTATTTTTTGAACATTTACCATTGCAATTGTATGGTATTTTTTGAACATCTACCAATGCAATTTTATGCTATTTTTTGAACATTTACCATGGAAAAATTATGGTATTACCATGGTAATTTTATGGTATTTTTTTGAACATTTACCATGGTAATATTAGGGTCTTTTTTGAGCATTTACCATGGCAATTGTATGGTATTTTTTGAACATTTACAATGGCAATTGTATGGTATTTTTTGAACATTTACAATGGCAATTGTATGGTATTTTTTGAACATTTACCATTGCACTTGTATGGTATTTTTTGAACATTTACCATGGCAATTTTATGGTATTTTTTGAACATTTACCATGTAATATTATGGTATTTTTTCAACATTTTCCATGGTAATATTATGGTATTACCATGGTAATATTATGGTATTTTTTGAACATTTACCATGGTAATACTATGGGGTTTTTTTTAACATTTACCATGGTAATATTATGGTAGTTTTTTGAACATTTACCATGGTAATATTATAGTATTTTTTGGACATTTACAATGGTAATATTATGGTATTACCATGGCAATATTATGGTATTTTTTGAAAATATACCATGGTAATATTAGGGTCTTTTTTGAGCATTTATCATGGCAATTGTATGGTATTTTTTGAACATTTACCATGGCAATTGTATGGTATTTTTTGAACATTTACCATGGTATTGTATGGTATTTTTTGAACATCTACCAATGCAATTTTATGCTATTTTTTGAACATTTACCATGGTAATATTATGGTATTACCATGGTAATATAATGGTTTTTTTTAACATTTACCATCGTAATATTATAGTATTTTTTGGACATTTTCCATGGTAATATTATGGTATTACCATGTTAATATTAGGGTCTTTTTTGAGCATTTACCATGGCAATTGTATGGTATTTTTTGAACATTTAAAATGGCAATTGTATGGTATTTTTTCAACATTTAACTTTGCAATTTTATTCTTTTTTTTCACATTTACAATGGCAATTGTATGGTATTTTTTGAACATTTACCATGGTAATATTAGTATTACCATGGTAATATAATGGTATTTTTTGAACAATTTACCATGGTAATATAATGGTATTTTTTGAACATTTTCCATGGCAATATCATGGTATTACCATGGTAATATAGTGGTATTTTTTGAGCATTTACCAATGCAATTTTATGCTATTTTTTGAACATTTACCATGGTAATATTATAGTATTATTTGAACATTTACCATGGAAAAATTATGGTATTACCATGGTAATTTTATGGTATTTTTTTTGAACATTTACCATGGTAATATTAGGGTCTTTTTTGAGCATTTACCATGGCAATTATATGGTATTTTTTGAACATTTACAATGGCAATTGTATGGTATTTTTTGAACATTTACCATAGCACTTGTATGGTATTTTTTGAACATTTACCATGGCAATTGTATGGTATTTTTTGAACATTTACCATGTAATATTATGGTATTTTTTCAACATTTTCCATGGTAATATTATGGTATTACCATTTTAATATTATGGTATTTTTTGAACATTTACCATGGTAATACTATGTTTTTTTTTTAACATTTACCATGGTAATATTATGGTAGTTTTTTTGAACATTTATCATGATAATATTATAGTATTTTTTGGACATTTACAATGGTAATATTGTGGTATTACCATGGCAATATTATGGTATTTTTTGAAAATATACCATGGTAATATTAGGGTCTTTTTTGAGCATTTAAAATGGCAATTGTATGGTATTTTTTGAACATTTACCATGGCAATTGTATGGTATTTTTTGAACATTTACCATGGTATTGTATGGTATTTTTTGAAAATCTACCAATGCAATTTTATGCTATTTTTTTTGAACATTTACCATGGTAATATTATGGTATTACCATGGTAATATAATGGTATTTTTTTTAACATTTTCCATGGTAATATTATAGTATTTTTTGGACATTTACCATGGTAATATTATGGTATTACCATGGTAATATAGTGGTATTTTTTGAGCATTTACCATGGCAATTGTATGGTATTTTTTGAACATTTACCATGGCAATTGTATGGTATTTTTTGAACATCTACCAATGCAATTTTATGCTACTTTTTGAACATTTACCATGGTAATATTATAGTATTATTTGAACATTTACCATGGAAAAATTATGGTATTAGCATGGTAATTTTATGGTATTTTTTTGAACATTTACCATGGTAATATTAGGGTCTTTTTTGAGCATTTACCATGGCAATTGTATGGAATTTTTTGAACATTTACAATGGCAATTGTATGGTATTTTTTGAACATTTACCATGGCAATTGTATGGTATTTTTTGAACATTTACCATGTAATATTATGGTATTTTTTCAACATTTTCCATGGTAATGTTATGGTATTACCATGGTAATATTATGGTATTTTTTGAACATTTACCATGGTAATACTATGTGTTTTTTTTAACATTTACCATGGTAATATTATGGTAGTTTTTTGAACATTTACCATGGTAATATTATAGTATTTTTTGGACATTTACAATGGTAATATTATGGTATTACCATGGCAATATTATGGTAATTTTTGAAAATATACCATGGTAATATTAGGGTCTTTTTTGAGCATTTATCATGGCAATTGTATGGTATTTTTTGAACATTTACCATGGCAATTGTATGGTATTTTTTGAACATTTACCATGGTATTGTATGGTATTTTTTGAACATCTACCAATGCAATTTTATGCTATTTTTTTTGAACATTTACCATGGTAATATTATGGTATTACCATGGTAATATAATGGTATTTTTTTTAACATTTACCATGGTAATATTATAGTATTTTTTGGACATTTACCATGGTAATATTATGGTATTACCATGGTAATATTAGGGTCTTTTTTGAGCATTTACCATGGCAATTGTATGGTATTTTTTGAACATTTAAAATGGCAATTGTATGGTATTTTTTCAACATTTAACATTGCAATTTTATTCTTTTTTTTCACATTTACAATGGCAATTGTATGGTATTTTTTGAACATTTACCATGGCAATTGTATGGTATTTTTTGAACATTTACCATGGTATTGTATGGTATTTTTTGAACATATACCAATGCAATTTTATGCTATTTTTTTGAACATTTACCATGGTAATATTATGGTATTACCATGGTAATATAATGGTATTTTTTTTAACATTTACCATCGTAATATTATAGTATTTTTTGGACATTTACCATGGTAATATTATGGTATTACCATGGTAATATTAGGGTCTTTTTTGAGCATTTACCATGGCAATTGTATGGTATTTTTTGAACATTTAAAATGGCAATTGTATGGTATTTTTTCAACATTTAACATTGCAATTTTATTCTTTTTTTTCACATTTACAATGGCAATTGTATGGTATTTTTTGAACATTTACCATAGTAATATTAGTATTACCATGGTAATATAATGGTATTTTTTGAACAATTTACCATGGTAATATAATGGTATTTTTTGAACATTTTCCATGGCAATATCATGGTATTACCATGGTAATATTATGGTATTTTTTGAACAATTTTCCATGGAAATATTATGGTATTTTTTGAACATTTACCATGGTAATATTATGGTATTACCATGGTAATATAGTGGTATTTTTTGAGCATTTACCATGGCAATTGTATGGTATTTTTTGAACATTTAACAATGCAATTTTATGCTATTTTTTGAACATTTACCATGATAATATTATAGTATTATTTGAACATTTACCATGGAAAAATTATGGTATTACCATGGTAATTTTATGGTATTTTTTTTGAACATTTACCATGGTAATATTAGGGTCTTTTTTGAGCATTTACCATGGCAATTGTATGGTATTTTTTGAACATTTACAATGGCAATTGTATGGTATTTTTTGAACATTTACCGTAGCACTTGTATGGTATTTTTTGAACATTTACCATGGCAATTGTATGGTATTTTTTGAACATTTACCATGTAATATTATGGTATTTTTTCAACATTTTCCATGGTAATATTATGGTATTACCATTTTAATATTATGGTATTTTTTGAACATTTACCATGGTAATACTATGTTTTTTTTTTTAACATTTACCATGGTAATATTATGGTAGTTTTTTGAACATTTATCATGGTAATATTATAGTATTTTTTGGACATTTACAATGGTAATATTATGGTATTACCATGGCAATATTATGGTATTTTTTGAAAATATACCATGGTAATATTAGGGTCTTTTTTGAGCATTTAAAATGGCAATTGTATGGTATTTTTTGAACATTTACCATGGCAATTGTATGGTATTTTTTGAACATTTACCATGGTATTGTATGGTATTTTTTGAAAATCTACCAATGCAATTTTATGCTATTTTTTTGAACATTTACCATGGTAATATTATGGTATTACCATGGTAATATAATGGTATTTTTTTTAACATTTTCCATGGTAATATTATAGTATTTTTTGGACATTTTCCATGGTAATATTATGGTATTACCATGGTAATGTTAGGGTCTTTTTTGAGCATTTACCATGGCAATTGTATGGTATTTTTTGAACATTTAAAATGGCAATTGTATGGTATTTTTTCAACATTTAACATTGCAATTTTATTCTTTTTTTTCACATTTACAATGGCAATTGTATGGTATTTTTTGAACATTTAGCATGGCAATTTTATGCTACTTTTTGAACATTTACCATGGCAATTGTATTTTTTTGAACATTCAACATGGAAATAGTATGTGATCTTTTGAACAATTAACATGGCAATTGTATTGTATTTTCTAAACATTTAACTTGGCAATTGTATGGTGATATTATAGTATTTTTTAAAGATTTAACATGGTATAATTATGGTATTACCATGGTTATATAATGGTATTTTTTGAACATTTACAATGCTAATACTATTTTTTTTTTAACATTAACCATGGTAATATTATGGTATTTTTTAAACATTTACAATGGTAATACTTTGTTTTTTTAACATTTACCATGGTAATATTATGGTATTTTTTAACATTTACAATGGTAATATTATAGTATTTTTTGGACATTTGCCATGTTAATATTATGGTATTACCATGGTAACATTATGGTTTTTTTTGAACATTTACCATGGTAATACAATGTTTTTTTTAACATTTACCATGGTAAAATTATGGAATTTTTTTGAACATTTACCATGGTAATATTATAGTATTTTTTGGACATTTACCATGGTAATATTATGGTATTACCATGGCAATATTATTGTATTTTTTGAAAATTTACCATGGTAATATTAGGGTCTTTTTTGAGCATTTATCATGGCAATTGTATGGTATTTTTTGAACATTTACCATGGCAATTTTATGGTATTTTTTGAACATTTACCATTGTATTGTATGGTATTTTTATGAACATCTTCCAATGCAATTTTATGCTATTTTTTGAACATTTACCATGGTAATATAATGGTATTTTTTTGAACATTTACCATGGTAATATTATAGTATTTTTTGGACATTTACCATGGTAATATTATGGTATTACCATGGTAATATTAGGGTCTTTTTTGAGCATTTACCATGGCAATTGTATGGTATTTTTTGAACATTTAAAATGGCAATTGTATGGTATTTTTTAAACATTTTACATTGCAATTTTATTCTTTTTTTTCACATTTACCATGGCAATTGTATGGTATTTTTTGAACATTTAGCATGGCAATTTTATGCTACTTTTTGAACATTTACCATGGCAATTATGTTATTTTTTTGAACATTCAACATGGAAATAGTATGTGATCTTTTGAACAATTAACATGGCAATTGTATTGTATTTTCTAAACATTTAACTTGGCAATTGTATGGTGATATTATAGTATTTTTTAAAGATTTAACATGGTATAATTATGGTATTACCATGGTTATATAATGGTATTTTTTGAACATTTACAATGCTAATACTATTTTTTTTTTAACATTAACCATGGTAATATTATGTTTTTTTTTGAACATTTACCATGGTAATACAATGTTTTTTTTAACATTTACCAAGGTAAAATTATGGAATTTTTTTGAACATTTACCATGGTAATATTATAGTATTTTTTGGACATTTACCATGGTAATATTATGGTATTACCATGGCAATATTATTGTATTTTTTGAAAATTTACCATGGTAATATTAGGGTCTTTTTTGAGCATTTATCATGGCAATTGTATGGTATTTTTTGAACATTTACCATGGCAATTTTATGGTATTTTTTGAACATTTACCATTGTATTGTATGGTATTTTTATGAACATCTTCCAATGCAATTTTATGCTATTTTTTGAACATTTACCATGGTAATATAATGGTATTTTTTTGAACATTTACCATGGTAATATTATAGTATTTTTTGGACATTTACCATGGTAATATTATGGTATTACCATGGTAATATTAGGGTCTTTTTTGAGCATTTACCATGGCAATTGTATGGTATTTTTTGAACATTTAAAATGGCAATTGTATGGTATTTTTTAAACATTTTACATTGCAATTTTATTCTTTTTTTTCACATTTACCATGGCAATTGTATGGTATTTTTTGAACATTTAGCATGGCAATTTTATGCTACTTTTTGAACATTTACCATGGCAATTATGTTATTTTTTTGAACATTCAACATGAAAATAGTATGTTATTTTTTGAACAATTAACATGGCAATTGTATTGTATTTTCTAAACATTTAACTTGGAAATTGTATGGTGATATTATAGTATTTTTTGAACATTTACCATGGTAATATTATGGTATTACCATGGTAATATTATTGTATTTTTTGAACAATTTACCATGGTAATTTAATGGTATTTTTTGAACATTTTCCATGGCAATATCATGGTATTACCATGGTAATATTATGGTATTTTTGAACAATTTACCATGGTAATATAATGTTTTTTTTGAACATTTTCCATGGCAATATTATTGTATTTTTTGAACATTTACCATGTTAAAACTATGTTTTTTTTAACATTTACCATGGTAATATTATGGTATTTTTTTACATTTACCATGGTAATATTATAGTATTTTTTGGACATTTACTATGGTAATATTATGGTATTACCATGGTAATATTATGGTATTTTTTGAACAATTAACCATGTTAATATTATGGTATTTTTTGAACATTTACCATGGTAATACTGTTTATTTTAACATTTACCATGGTAATATTAGGGTCTTTTTTGAGCATTTACCATGGCAATTGTATGGTATTTTTTGAACATTTACCATGGCAGTTGTATGGTATTTTTTGAACATCAACCAATGCAATTTTATGCTATTTTTTGAACATTTACCATGGTAATATTATAGTATTTTTTGAAAATTTACCATGGTAAAATTATGGTAATACCATGGTAATATTATGGTATTTTTTGAACATTTACCATGGTAATACTATGTTTTTTTTTAACATTAACCATGGTAAAATTATGGTATTTTTTTTACACTTACCATGGTAATTCTATGTTTTTTTAACATTTACATGTTAATATAATGGTATTTTTTGAACATTTTCCATGGCAATATTATGGTATTTTTTCAACATTTACCATGGTAATTATAAGTTATTTTTTTGTACATTTACGATGTAATATTATGGTATTTTTTCAACATTTACCATGGTAATATTATGTTTTTTTTTGAACCTTTACCATGGTAAAACTATGTTTTTTTTTTAACATTTTCCATGGCAATATTATGGTATTTTTTGAACATTTACCATGGTAATATTATGGTATTACCATGGTAATATAATGGTATTTTTAGAACATTTACCATGGTAATTATATGTTATTTTTTTTGAACATTTACCATAGCAATTATGTTATTTTTTTGAACATTCAACATGGCAATTGTATTGTATTTTCTAAACATTTAACTTGGCAATTGTATGGTGATATTATAGTATTTTTAGAACATTTACCATGGCAATTGTATGTTATTTTTTAAAAATTTACCATGGTAATATTAGGGTCATTTTTGAGCATTTACCATGGCAATTGTATGGTATTTTTTGAACATTTACCATGGCAATTGTATGGTATTTTTTGAACATTTACCATGGTATTGTATGGTATTTTTTGAAAATCTACCAATGCAATTTTATGCTATTTTTTTGAACATTTACTATGGTAATATTATGGTATTACCATGGTAATATAATGGTATTTTTTTAACATTTACCATGGTAATATTATAGTATTTTTTGGACATTTACCATGGTAATATTATGGTATTACCATGGTAATGTTAGGGTCTTTTTTGAGCATTTACCATGGCAATTGTATGGTATTTTTTGAACATTTAAAATGGCAATTGTATGGTATTTTTTCAACATTTAACATTGCAATTTTATTCTTTTTTTTCACATTTACAATGGCAATTGTATGGTATTTTTTGAACATTTAGCATGGCAATTTTATGCTACTTTTTGAACATTTACCATGGCAATTGTATTTTTTTGAACATTCAACATGGAAATAGTATGTGATCTTTTGAACAATTAACATGGCAATTGTATTGTATTTTCTAAACATTTAACTTGGCAATTGTATGGTGATATTATAGTATTTTTTAAAGATTTAACATGGTATAATTATGGTATTACCATGGTTATATAATGGTATTTTTTGAACATTTACCATGCTAATACTATTTTTTTTTTACATTTACCATGGTAATATTATGGTATTTTTTAACATTTACAATGGTAATATTATAGTATTTTTTGGACATTTACAATGGTAATATTATGGTATTACCATGGCAATATTATGGTATTTTTTGAAAATATACCATGGTAATATTACGGTCTTTTTTGAGCATTTACCATGGCAATTGTATGGTATTTTTTGAACATTTACCATGGCAGTTGTATGGTATTTTTTGAACATCAACCAATGCAATTTTATGCTATTTTTTGAACATTTACCATGGTAATATTATAGTATTTTTTGAAAATTTACCATGGTAAAATTATGGTAATACCATGGTAATATTATGGTATTTTTTGAACATTTACCATGGTAATACTATGTTTTTTTTTAACATTAACCATGGTAAAATTATGGTATTTTTTTTACACTTACCATGGTAATTCTATGTTTTTTTAACATTTACATGTTAATATAATGGTATTTTTTGAACATTTTCCATGGCAATATTATGGTATTTTTTCAACATTTACCATGGTAATTATAAGTTATTTTTTTGTACATTTACGATGTAATATTATGGTATTTTTTCAACATTTACCATGGTAATATTATGTGTTTTTTTTAACCTTTACCATGGTAAAACTATGTTTTTTTTTTTAACATTTTCCATGGCAATATTATGGTATTTTTTGAACATTTACCATGGTAATATTATGGTATTACCATGGTAATATAATGGTATTTTTAGAACATTTACCATGGTAATTATATGTTATTTTTTTTGAACATTTACCATAGCAATTATGTTATTTTTTTGAACATTCAACATGGCAATTGTATTGTATTTTCTAAACATTTAACTTGGCAATTGTATGGTGATATTATAGTATTTTTAGAACATTTACCATGGCAATTGTATGTTATTTTTTAAAAATTTACCATGGTAATATTAGGGTCATTTTTGAGCATTTACCATGGCAATTGTATGGTATTTTTTGAACATTTACCATGGCAATTGTATGGTATTTTTTGAACATTTACCATGGTATTGTATGGTATTTTTTGAAAATCTACCAATGCAATTTTATGCTATTTTTTTGAACATTTACTATGGTAATATTATGGTATTACCATGGTAATATAATGGTATTTTTTTAACATTTACCATGGTAATATTATAGTATTTTTTGGACATTTACCATGGTAATATTATGGTATTACCATGGTAATGTTAGGGTCTTTTTTGAGCATTTACCATGGCAATTGTATGGTATTTTTTGAACATTTAAAATGGCAATTGTATGGTATTTTTTCAACATTTAACATTGCAATTTTATTCTTTTTTTTCACATTTACAATGGCAATTGTATGGTATTTTTTGAACATTTAGCATGGCAATTTTATGCTACTTTTTGAACATTTACCATGGCAATTGTATTTTTTTGAACATTCAACATGGAAATAGTATGTGATCTTTTGAACAATTAACATGGCAATTGTATTGTATTTTCTAAACATTTAACTTGGCAATTGTATGGTGATATTATAGTATTTTTTAAAGATTTAACATGGTATAATTATGGTATTACCATGGTTATATAATGGTATTTTTTGAACATTTACCATGCTAATACTATTTTTTTTTAACATTTACCATGGTAATATTATGGTATTTTTTAACATTTACAATGGTAATATTATAGTATTTTTTGGACATTTACAATGGTAATATTATGGTATTACCATGGCAATATTATGGTATTTTTTGAAAATATACCATGGTAATATTAGGGTCTTTTTTGAGCATTTATCATGGCAATTGTATGGTATTTTTTGAACATTTACCATGGCAATTGTATGGTATTTTTTGAACATTTACCATGGTATTGTATGGTATTTTTTGAACATCTACCAATGCAATTTTATGCTATTTTTTTGAACATTTACGTTGGTAATATTATGGTATTACCATGGTAATATAATGGTATTTTTTTTAACATTTACCATCGTAATATTATAGTATTTTTTGGACATTTACCTTGGTAATATTATGGTATTACCATGGTAATATTAGGGTCTTTTTTTAGCATTTACTATGGCAATTGTATGGTATTTTTTGAACATTTAAAATGGCAATTGTATGGTATTTTTTCAACATTTAAAATTGCAATTTTATTCTTTTTTTTCACATTTACAATGGCAATTGTATGGTATTTTTTGAACATTTACCATGGTAATATTAGTATTACCATGGTAATATAATGGTATTTTTTGAACAATTTACCATGGTAATATAATCGTATTTTTTGAACATTTTCCATGGCAATATCATGGTATTACCATGGTAATATTATGGTATTTTTTGAACAATTTTCCATGGAAATATTATGGTATTTTTTGAACATTTACCATGGTAATATTATAGTATTACCATGGTAATATAGTGGTATTTTTTGAGCATTTACCATGGCAATTGTATGGTATTTTTTGAACATTTACCAATGCAATTTTATGCTATTTTTTGAACATTTACCATGGTAATATTATAGTATTATTTGAACATTTACCATGGAAAAATTATGGTATTACCATGGTAATTTTATGGTATTTTTTTTGAACATTTACTATGGTAATATTAGGGTCTTTTTTGAGCATTTACCATGGCAATTGTATGGTATTTTTTGAACATTTACAATGGCAATTGTATGGTATTTTTTGAACATTTACCATAGCACTTGTATGGTATTTTTTGAACATTTACCATGGTAATATTATGGTAGTTTTTTGAACATTTACCATGGTAATATTATAGTATTTTTTGGACATTTACAATGGTAATATTATGGTATTACCATGGCAATATTATGGTATTTTTTGAAAATATACCATGGTAATATTAGGGTCTTTTTTGAGCATTTATCATGGCAATTGTATGGTATTTTTTGAACATTTACCATGGCAATTGTATGGTATTTTTTGAACATTTACCATGGTATTGTATGGTATTTTTTGAACTTCTACCAATGCAATTTTATGCTATTTTTTTGAACATTTACCATGGTAATATTATGGTATTACCATGGTAATATAATGGTATTTTTTTTAACATTTACCATGGTAATATTATAGTATTTTTTGGACATTTACCATGGTAATATTATGGTATTACCATGGTAATATTAGGGTCTTTTTTGAGCATTTACCATGGCAATTGTATGGTATTTTTTCAACATTTAACATTGCAATTTTATTCTTTTTTTTCACATTTACAATGGCAATTGTATGGTATTTTTTGAACATTTAGCATGGCAATTTTATGCTACTTTTTGAACATTTACCATGGCAATTGTATTTTTTTGAACATTCAACATGGAAATAGTATGTGATCTTTTGAACAATTAACATGGCAATTGTATTGTATTTTCTAAACATTTAACTTGGCAATTGTATGGTGATATTATAGTATTTTTTAAAGATTTAACATGGTATAATTATGGTATTACCATGGTTATATAATGGTATTTTTTGAACATTTACCATGCTAATACTATTTTTTTTTTAACATTAACCATGGTAATATTATGGTATTTTTTAACATTTACAATGGTAATATTATAGTATTTTTTGGACATTTGCCATGTTAATATTATGGTATTACCATGGTAATATAATGGTTTTTTTTTAACATTTACCATGGCAATTATATGTTATTTTTTTGAACATTTACCATGTAATATTATGGTATTTTTTCAACATTTACCATGGTAATATTATGGTATTACCATGGTAATATTATGGTATTTTTTGAACATTTACCATGGTAATACTATGGGTTTTTTTTAACATTTACCATGGTAATATTATGGTAGTTTTTTGAACATTTACCATGGTAATATTATAGTATTTTTTGGACATTTACAATGGTAATATTATGGTATTACCATGGCTATATTATGGTATTTTTTGAAAATATACCATGGTAATATTAGGGTCTTTTTTGAGCATTTATCATGGCAATTGTATGGTATTTTTTGAACATTTACCATGGCAATTGTATGGTATTTTTTGAACATTTACCATGGTATTGTATGGTATTTTTTGAACATATACCAATGCAATTTTATGCTATTTTTTTGAACATTTACCATGGTAATATTATGGTATTACCATGGTAATATAATGGTATTTTTTTTAACATTTACCATCGTAATATTATAGTATTGTTTGGACATTTACCATGGTAATATTATGGTATTACCATGGTAATATTAGGGTCTTTTTTGAGCATTTACCATGGCAATTGTATGGTATTTTTTGAACATTTAAAATGGCAATTGTATGGTATTTTTTCAACATTTAACATTGCAATTTTATTCTTTTTTTTCACATTTACAATGGCAATTGTATGGTATTTTTTGAACATTTACCATGGTAATATTAGTATTACCATGGTAATATAATGGTATTTTTTGAACAATTTACCATGGTAATATAATGGTATTTTTTGAACATTTTCCATGGCAATATCATGGTATTACCATGGTAATATTATGGTATTTTTTGAACAATTTTCCATGGAAATATTATGGTATTTTTTGAACATTTACCATGGTAATATTATGGTTTTACCATGGTAATATAGTGGTATTTTTTGAGCATTTACCATGGCAATTGTATGGTATTTTTTGAACATTTACCAATGCAATTTTATGCTATTTTTTGAACATTTACCATGGTAATATTATAGTATTATTTGAACATTTACCATGGAAAAATTATGGTATTACCATGGTAATTTTATGGTATTTTTTTTGAACATTTACCATGGTAATATTAGGGTCTTTTTTGAGCATTTACCATGGCAATTGTATGGTATTTTTTGAACATTTACAATGGCAATTGTATGGTATTTTTTGAACATTTACCGTAGCACTTGTATGGTATTTTTTGAACATTTACCATGGCAATTGTATGGTATTTTTTGAACATTTACCATGTAATATTATGGTATTTTTTCAACATTTTCCATGGTAATATTATGGTATTACCATTTTAATATTATGGTATTTTTTGAACATTTACCATGGTAATACTATGTTTTTTTTTTACATTTACCATGGTAATATTATGGTAGTTTTTTGAACATTTATCATGGTAATATTATAGTATTTTTTGGACATTTACAATGGTAATATTATGGTATTACCATGGCAATATTATGGTATTTTTTGAAAATATACCATGGTAATATTAGGGTCTTTTTTGAGCATTTAAAATGGCAATTGTATGGTATTTTTTGAACATTTACCATGGCAATTGTATGGTATTTTTTGAACATTTACCATGGTATTGTATGATATTTTTTGAAAATCTACCAATGCAATTTTATGCTATTTTTTTGAACATTTACCATGGTAATATTATGGTATTACCATGGTAATATAATGGTATTTTTTTTAACATTTTCCATGGTAATATTATAGTATTTTTTGGACATTTTCCTTGGTAATATTATGGTATTACCATGGTAATGTTAGGGTCTTTTTTGAGCATTTACCATGGCAATTGTATGGTATTTTTTGAACATTTAAAATGGCAATTGTATGGTATTTTTTCAACATTTAACATTGCAATTTTATTCTTTTTTTTCACATTTACAATGGCAATTGTATGGTATTTTTTGAACATTTAGCATGGCAATTTTATGCTACTTTTTGAACATTTACCATGGGAATTGTATTTTTTTGAACATTCAACATGGAAATAGTATGTGATCTTTTGAACAATTAACATGGCAATTGTATTGTATTTTCTAAACATTTAACTTGGCAATTGTATGGTGATATTATAGTATTTTTTAAAGATTTAACATGGTATAATTATGGTATTACCATGGTTATATAATGGTATTTTTTGAACATTTACCATGCTAATACTATTTTTTTTTTAACATTAACCATGGTAATATTATGGTATTTTTTAACATTTACAATGGTAATATTATAGTATTTTTTGGACATTTGCCATGTTAATATTATGGTATTACCATGGTAATATAATGGGTTTTTTTTAACATTTACCATGGCAATTATATGTTATTTTTTTGAACATTTACCATGTAATATTATGGTATTTTTTCAACATTTACCATGGTAATATTATGGTATTACCATGGTAATATTATGGTATTTTTTGAACATTTACCATGGTAATACTATGGGTTTTTTTTAACATTTACCATGGTAATATTATGGTAGTTTTTTGAACATTTACCATGGTAATATTATAGTATTTTTTGGACATTTACAATGGTAATATTATGGTATTACCATGGCTATATTATGGTATTTTTTGAAAATATACCATGGTAATATTAGGGTCTTTTTTGAGCATTTATCATGGCAATTGTATGGTATTTTTTGAACATTTACCATGGCAATTGTATGGTATTTTTTGAACATTTACCATGGTATTGTATGGTATTTTTTGAACATATACCAATGCAATTTTATGCTATTTTTTTGAACATTTACCATGGTAATATTATGGTATTACCATGGTAATATAATGGTATTTTTTTTAACATTTACCATCGTAATATTATAGTATTGTTTGGACATTTACCATGGTAATATTATGGTATTTTTTGGACATTTGCCATGTTAATATTATGGTATTACCATGGTAATATAATGGTTTTTTTTTAACATTTACCATGGCAATTATATGTTATTTTTTTGAACATTTACCATGTAATATTATGGTATTTTTTCAACATTTACCATGGTAATATTATGGTATTACCATGGTAATATTATGGTATTTTTTGAACATTTACCATGGTAATACTATGGGTTTTTTTTAACATTTACCATGGTAATATTATGGTAGTTTTTTGAACATTTACCATGGTAATATTATAGTATTTTTTGGACATTTACAATGGTAATATTATGGTATTACCATGGCTATATTATGGTATTTTTTGAAAATATACCATGGTAATATTAGGGTCTTTTTTGAGCATTTATCATGGCAATTGTATGGTATTTTTTGAACATTTACCATGGCAATTGTATGGTATTTTTTGAACATTTACCATGGTATTGTATGGTATTTTTTGAACATATACCAATGCAATTTTATGCTATTTTTTTGAACATTTACCATGGTAATATTATGGTATTACCATGGTAATATAATGGTATTTTTTTTAACATTTACCATCGTAATATTATAGTATTGTTTGGACATTTACCATGGTAATATTATGGTATTACCATGGTAATATTAGGGTCTTTTTTGAGCATTTACCATGGCAATTGTATGGTATTTTTTGAACATTTAAAATGGCAATTGTATGGTATTTTTTCAACATTTAACATTGCAATTTTATTCTTTTTTTTCACATTTACAATGGCAATTGTATGGTATTTTTTGAACATTTACCATGGTAATATTAGTATTACCATGGTAATATAATGGTATTTTTTGAACAATTTACCATGGTAATATAATGGTATTTTTTGAACATTTTCCATGGCAATATCATGGTATTACCATGGTAATATTATGGTATTTTTTGAACAATTTTCCATGGAAATATTATGGTATTTTTTGAACATTTACCATGGTAATATTATGGTTTTACCATGGTAATATAGTGGTATTTTTTGAGCATTTACCATGGCAATTGTATGGTATTTTTTGAACATTTACCAATGCAATTTTATGCTATTTTTTGAACATTTACCATGGTAATATTATAGTATTATTTGAACATTTACCATGGAAAAATTATGGTATTACCATGGTAATTTTATGGTATTTTTTTTGAACATTTACCATGGTAATATTAGGGTCTTTTTTGAGCATTTACCATGGCAATTGTATGGTATTTTTTGAACATTTACAATGGCAATTGTATGGTATTTTTTGAACATTTACCGTAGCACTTGTATGGTATTTTTTGAACATTTACCATGGCAATTGTATGGTATTTTTTGAACATTTACCATGTAATATTATGGTATTTTTTCAACATTTTCCATGGTAATATTATGGTATTACCATTTTAATATTATGGTATTTTTTGAACATTTACCATGGTAATACTATGTTTTTTTTTTACATTTACCATGGTAATATTATGGTAGTTTTTTGAACATTTATCATGGTAATATTATAGTATTTTTTGGACATTTACAATGGTAATATTATGGTATTACCATGGCAATATTATGGTATTTTTTGAAAATATACCATGGTAATATTAGGGTCTTTTTTGAGCATTTAAAATGGCAATTGTATGGTATTTTTTGAACATTTACCATGGCAATTGTATGGTATTTTTTGAACATTTACCATGGTATTGTATGATATTTTTTGAAAATCTACCAATGCAATTTTATGCTATTTTTTTGAACATTTACCATGGTAATATTATGGTATTACCATGGTAATATAATGGTATTTTTTTTAACATTTTCCATGGTAATATTATAGTATTTTTTGGACATTTTCCTTGGTAATATTATGGTATTACCATGGTAATGTTAGGGTCTTTTTTGAGCATTTACCATGGCAATTGTATGGTATTTTTTGAACATTTAAAATGGCAATTGTATGGTATTTTTTCAACATTTAACATTGCAATTTTATTCTTTTTTTTCACATTTACAATGGCAATTGTATGGTATTTTTTGAACATTTAGCATGGCAATTTTATGCTACTTTTTGAACATTTACCATGGGAATTGTATTTTTTTGAACATTCAACATGGAAATAGTATGTGATCTTTTGAACAATTAACATGGCAATTGTATTGTATTTTCTAAACATTTAACTTGGCAATTGTATGGTGATATTATAGTATTTTTTAAAGATTTAACATGGTATAATTATGGTATTACCATGGTTATATAATGGTATTTTTTGAACATTTACCATGCTAATACTATTTTTTTTTTAACATTAACCATGGTAATATTATGGTATTTTTTAACATTTACAATGGTAATATTATAGTATTTTTTGGACATTTGCCATGTTAATATTATGGTATTACCATGGTAATATAATGGGTTTTTTTTAACATTTACCATGGCAATTATATGTTATTTTTTTGAACATTTACCATGTAATATTATGGTATTTTTTCAACATTTACCATGGTAATATTATGGTATTACCATGGTAATATTATAGTATTTTTTGAACATTTACCATGGTAATACTATGGGTTTTTTTTAACATTTACCATGGTAATATTATGGTAGTTTTTTGAACATTTACCATGGTAATATTATAGTATTTTTTGGACATTTACAATGGTAATATTATGGTATTACCATGGCTATATTATGGTATTTTTTGAAAATATACCATGGTAATATTAGGGTCTTTTTTGAGCATTTATCATGGCAATTGTATGGTATTTTTTGAACATTTACCATGGCAATTGTATGGTATTTTTTGAACATTTACCATGGTATTGTATGGTATTTTTTGAACATATACCAATGCAATTTTATGCTATTTTTTTGAACATTTACCATGGTAATATTATGGTATTACCATGGTAATATAATGGTATTTTTTTTAACATTTACCATCGTAATATTATAGTATTGTTTGGACATTTACCATGGTAATATTATGGTATTACCATGGTAATATTAGGGTCTTTTTTGAGCATTTACCATGGCAATTGTATGGTATTTTTTGAACATTTAAAATGGCAATTGTATGGTATTTTTTCAACATTTAACATTGCAATTTTATTCTTTTTTTTCACATTTACAATGGCAATTGTATGGTATTTTTTGAACATTTACCATGGTAATATTAGTATTACCATGGTAATATAATGGTATTTTTTGAACAATTTACCATGGTAATATAATGGTATTTTTTGAACATTTTCCATGGCAATATCATGGTATTACCATGGTAATATTATGGTATTTTTTGAACAATTTTCCATGGAAATATTATGGTATTTTTTGAACATTTACCATGGTAATATTATGGTTTTACCATGGTAATATAGTGGTATTTTTTGAGCATTTACCATGGCAATTGTATGGTATTTTTTGAACATTTACCAATGCAATTTTATGCTATTTTTTGAACATTTACCATGGTAATATTATAGTATTATTTGAACATTTACCATGGAAAAATTATGGTATTACCATGGTAATTTTATGGTATTTTTTTTGAACATTTACCATGGTAATATTAGGGTCTTTTTTGAGCATTTACCATGGCAATTGTATGGTATTTTTTGAACATTTACAATGGCAATTGTATGGTATTTTTTGAACATTTACCGTAGCACTTGTATGGTATTTTTTGAACATTTACCATGGCAATTGTATGGTATTTTTTGAACATTTACCATGTAATATTATGGTATTTTTTCAACATTTTCCATGGTAATATTATGGTATTACCATTTTAATATTATGGTATTTTTTGAACATTTACCATGGTAATACTATGTTTTTTTTTTACATTTACCATGGTAATATTATGGTAGTTTTTTGAACATTTATCATGGTAATATTATAGTATTTTTTGGACATTTACAATGGTAATATTATGGTATTACCATGGCAATATTATGGTATTTTTTGAAAATATACCATGGTAATATTAGGGTCTTTTTTGAGCATTTAAAATGGCAATTGTATGGTATTTTTTGAACATTTACCATGGCAATTGTATGGTATTTTTTGAACATTTACCATGGTATTGTATGATATTTTTTGAAAATCTACCAATGCAATTTTATGCTATTTTTTTGAACATTTACCATGGTAATATTATGGTATTACCATGGTAATATAATGGTATTTTTTTTAACATTTTCCATGGTAATATTATAGTATTTTTTGGACATTTTCCTTGGTAATATTATGGTATTACCATGGTAATGTTAGGGTCTTTTTTGAGCATTTACCATGGCAATTGTATGGTATTTTTTGAACATTTAAAATGGCAATTGTATGGTATTTTTTCAACATTTAACATTGCAATTTTATTCTTTTTTTTCACATTTACAATGGCAATTGTATGGTATTTTTTGAACATTTAGCATGGCAATTTTATGCTACTTTTTGAACATTTACCATGGGAATTGTATTTTTTTGAACATTCAACATGGAAATAGTATGTGATCTTTTGAACAATTAACATGGCAATTGTATTGTATTTTCTAAACATTTAACTTGGCAATTGTATGGTGATATTATAGTATTTTTTAAAGATTTAACATGGTATAATTATGGTATTACCATGGTTATATAATGGTATTTTTTGAACATTTACCATGCTAATACTATTTTTTTTTTAACATTAACCATGGTAATATTATGGTATTTTTTAACATTTACAATGGTAATATTATAGTATTTTTTGGACATTTGCCATGTTAATATTATGGTATTACCATGGTAATATAATGGTTTTTTTTTAACATTTACCATGGCAATTATATGTTATTTTTTTGAACATTTACCATGTAATATTATGGTATTTTTTCAACATTTACCATGGTAATATTATGGTATTACCATGGTAATATTATCGAATTTTTTGAACATTTACCATGGTAATACTATGTTTTTTTTTTAACATTTACCATGGTAATATTATGGTAGTTTTTTGAACATTTACCATGGTAATATTATAGTATTTTTTGGACATTTACAATGGTAATATTATGGTATTACCATGGTAATATTATGGTATTTTTTGAAAATATACCATGGTAATATTAGGGTCTTTTTTGAGCATTTAAAATGGCAATTGTATGGTATTTTTTAAAAATCTACCAATGCAATTTTATGCTATTTTTTGAACATTTACCATGGTAATATTATGGTATTACCATGGTAATATAATGGTATTTTTTTTAACATTTACCATGGTAATATTATAGTATTTTTTGGACATTTACCATGGTAATATTATGGTATTACCATGGTAATGTTAGGGTCTTTTTTGAGCATTTACCATGGCAATTGTATGGTATTTTTTGAACATTTAAAATGGCAATTGTATGGTATTTTTTCAACATTTAACATTGCAATTTTATTCTTTTTTTTCACATTTACAATGGCAATTGTATGGTATTTTTTGAACATTTAGCATGGCAATTTTATGCTACTTTTTGAACATTTACCATGGCAATTGTATTTTTTTGAACATTCAACATGGAAATAGTATGTGATCTTTTGAACAATTAACATGGCAATTGTATTGTATTTTCTAAACATTTAACTTGGCAATTGTATGGTGATATTATAGTATTTTTTAAAGATTTAACATGGTATAATTATGGTATTACCATGGTTATATAATGGTATTTTTTGAACATTTACCATGCTAATATTATTTTTTTTTAACATTAACCATGGTAATATTATGGTATTTTTTGAACATTTACAATGGTAATACTTTGTTTTTTTTAACATTTACCATGGTAATATTATGGTATTTTTTAACATTTACAATGGTAATATTATAGTATTTTTTGGACATTTGCCATGGCAATTATATGTTATTTTTTGAACATTTACCATGTAATATTATGGTATTTTTTCAACATTTACCATGGTAATATTATGGAATTTTTGGAACATTTACCATGGTAATACTATGTTTTTTTTTTACATTAACCATGGTAATTTTACGGTATTTTTTTTGAACATTTACAATGGTAATATTATAGTATTTTTTGGACATTTACCATGGTAATATTATGGTATTACCATGATAACATTATGGTTTTTTTGAACATTTACCATGGTAATACAATGTTTTTTTAACATTTACCATGGTAAAATTATGGAATTTTTTTGAACATTTACCATGGTAATATTATAGTATTTTTTTTAAATTTACCATGGTAATATTATGGTATTACCATGGCAATATTATGGTATTTTTTGAAAATTTACCATGGTAATATTAGGGTCTTTTTTGAGCATTTATCATGGCAATTGTATGGTATTTTTTGAACATTTACCATTGCAATTTTATGGTATTTTTTGAACATTTACCATGGCAATTTTATGCTACTTTTTGAACATCTTCCAATGCAATTTTATGCTATTTTTGGAACATTTACCATGGTAATATTATAGTATTTTTTGAAATATTAACATGGCAATTGTATTGTATTTTCTAAACATTTAACTTGGAAATTGTATGGTGATATTATAGTATTTTTTGAACAATTTACCATGGTAATTTAATGGTATTTTTTGAACATTTTCCATGGCAATATCATGGTATTACCATGGTAATATTGTGGTATTTTTGAACAATTTAACATGGTAATATAATGTTTTTTTTGAACATTTTCCATGGCAATATTATTGTATTTTTTGAACATTTACCATGGTAATATTATGGTATTTTTTGAACATTTACCATGGTAAAACTATGTTTTTTTTAACATTTACCATGGTAATATTATGGTATTTTTTTTACATTTACCATGGTAATATTATAGTATTTTTTGGACATTTACTATGGTAATATTATGGTATTACCATGGTAATATTATGGTATTTTTTGAACAATTAACCATGGTAATATTATGGTATTTTTTGAACATTTATCATGGTAATACTGTTTTTTTGAACATTTACCATGGTAATATTATAGTATTTTTTGGACATTTACCATGGTAATATTATGGTATTACCATGATAACATTATGGTTTTTTTGAACATTTACCATGGTAATACAATGTTTTTTTTAACATTTACCATGGTAAAATTATGGAATTTTTTTTAACATTTACCATGGTAATATTATAGTATTTTTTGGACATTTACCATGGTAATATTATGGTATTACCATGGCAATATTATGGTATTTTTTGAAAATTTACCATGGTAATATTAGGGTCTTTTTTGAGCATTTATCATGGCAATTGTATGGTATTTTTTGAACATTTACCATGGCAATTTTATGGTATTTTTTGAACATTTACCATGGTATTGTATGGTATTTTTATGAACATCTTCCAATGCAATTTTATGCTATTTTTTGAACATTTACCATTGTAATATAATGGTATTTTTTTGAACATTTACCATGGTAATATTATAGTATTTTTTGGACATTTACCATGGTAATATTATGGTATTACCATGGTAATATTAGGGTCTTTTTTTCACATTTACCATGGCAATTGTATGGTATTTTTTGAACATTTAGCATGGCAATTTTATGCTACTTTTTGAACATTTACCATGGCAATTATGTTATTTTTTTGAACATTCAACATGAAAATAGTATGTTATTTTTTGAACAATTAACATGGCAATTGTATTGTATTTTCTAAACATTTAACTTGGCAATTGTATGGTGATATTATAGTATTTTTTGAACATTTACCATGGTAATATTATGGTATTACCATGGTAATATTATGGTATTTTTTGAACAATTTACCATGGTAATTTAATGGTATTTTTTGAACATTTTCCATGGCAATATCATGGTATTACCATGGTAATATTATGGTATTTTTTGAACAATTTACCATGGTAATTTAATGTTTTTTTTTAACAATTTCCATGGCAATATTATTGTATTTTTTGAACATTTACCATGTAAAATTATGGTATTTTTTCAACATTTTCCATGGTAATATTATGGTATTACCATGGTAATATTATGGTATTTTTTGAACATTTACCATTGTAATACTATGTTTTTTTTTTTTTACATAAACCATGGTAATTTTACGGTATTTTTTTGAACATTTACCATGGTAATATTATAGTATTTTTTGGACATTTACCATGGTAATATTATGGTATTACCATGATAACATTATGGTTTTTTTGAACATTTACCATGGTAATACAATGTTTTTTTTAACATTTACCATGGTAAAATTATGGAATTTTTTTTAACATTTACCATGGTAATATTATAGTATTTTTTGGACATTTACCATGGTAATATTATGGTATTACCATGGCAATATTATGGTATTTTTTGAAAATTTACCATGGTAATATTAGGGTCTTTTTTGAGCATTTACCATGGCAATTGTATGGTATTTTTTGAACATTTACCATGGCAATTGTATGCTATTTTTTGAACATTTACCATGGTAATATAATGGTATTTTTTGAACATTTACCATGGTAATATTATAGTATTTTTTGGACATTTACCATGGTAATATTATGGTATTACCATGGTAATATTAGGGTCTTTTTTTCACATTTACCATGGCAATTGTATGGTATTTTTTGAACATTTAGCATGGCAATTTTATGCTACTTTTTGAACATTTACCATGGCAATTATGTTATTTTTTTGAACATTCAACATGAAAATAGTATGTTATTTTTTGAACAATTAACATGGCAATTGTATTGTATTTTCTAAACATTTAACTTGGCAATTGTATGGTGATATTATAGTATTTTTTGAACATTTACCATGGTAATACTATGTTTTTTTTTTTTACATAAACCATGGTAATTTTACGGTATTTTTTTGAACATTTACCATGGTAATATTATAGTATTTTTTGGACATTTACCATGGTAATATTATGGTATTACCATGGTAACATTATGGTCTTTTTTGAAAATTTACCATGGTAATACAATGTTTTTTTAACATTTACCATGGTAATATTATGGTAGTTTTTTGAACATTTACCATGGTAATATTATGGTAGTTTTTTGAACATTTACCATGGTAATATTATGGTATTACCATGGCAATATTATGGTATTTTTTGAAAATATACCATGATAATATTTGGGTCTTTTTTGAGCATTTATCATGGCAATTGTATGGTATTTTTTGAACATTTACCATGGCAATTGTATGGTATTTTTTGAACATTTACCATGGTAATATTATGGTATTACCATGGTAATATAATTGTATTATTTTAACATTTACCATGGTAATATTATAGTATTTTTTGGACATTTACCATGGTAATATATGGTATTACCATGGTAATATTAGGGTCTTTTTTGAGCATTTACCATGGCAATTGTATGGTATTTTTTGAACATTTAAAATAGCAATTGTATGGTATTTTTTCAACATTTAACATTGCAATTTTATTCTTTTTTTTCACATTTACAATGGCAATTGTATGCTACTTTTTGAACATTTACCATGGCAATTGTATTTTCTAAACATTTAACTTGGCAATTGTATGGTGATATTATAGTATTTTTTAAAGATTTACCATGGTATAATTATGGTATTACCATGGTTATATAATGGTATTTTTTGAACATTTATCATGATAATTCTATGTTTTTTTTAACATTTACCATGTTAATATAATGGTTTTTTGAAAGTTTCCATGGCAATATTATGGTATTTTTTGAACATTTACCATGGTAATATATGGTATTTTTTGAACATTTACCATGGTAATTATATGTTATTTTTTGAACATTTACCATGTAATATTATGGTATTTTTTCAACATTTACCATGGTAATATTATGGTATTTTTTGAACATTTACCATGGTAAAACTATGTTTTTTTTAACATTTACCATGGTAATATTATGGTATTTTTTTACATTTACCATGGTAATACTATAGTATTTTTTGAACAATTTACCATGGTAATATAATGGTATTTTTTGAACATTTTCCATGGCAAAATCATGGTATTACCATGGTAATATTATGGTATTTTTTGAACAATTTACCATGGTAATATAATGGTATTTTTTGAACATTTTCAATGGCAATATTATGGTATTTTTTGAACATTTATCATGGTAATATTATGGTATTACCATGGTAATATAGTGGTATTTTTTGAACATTTACCATGGCAATTGTTTGTTTTTTTTTAACATTTACCATGGTAATATTATAGTATTATTTGAACATTTACCATGGTAATATTATGGTATTTTTTGAACATTTTCCATGGCAATATTATGGTATTTTTTGAACATTTACCATGGTAATAAAGTGGTATTTTTTGAACATTTACCATAGCACTTGTATGGTGTTTTTTGAACATTTAGCATGGGAATTTTATGCTACTTTTTGAACATTTACCATGGCAATTGTATGGTTTTTTTTGAACACTTACCATGGCAATTGTATGGTATTTTTTGAACATCTACCAATGCAATTTTATGCTATTTTTTGAACATTTACCATGGTAATATTATGGTATTTTTTGAACGTTTACCATGGTAAAATTATGGTATTACCATGGTAATATTATGGTATTTTTTGAACATTTACCTTGGTAATATTATAGTATTTTTTGGAAATTTACCATGGTAATATTATGGTATTACCATGGTAATATTATGGTATTTTTTAAACAATTTACCATGGTAATATAATGGTATTTTTTGAACATTTTCCATGGCAATATTATGGTATTTTTTGAACATTTATCATGGTAATAAAGTGGTATTTTTTGAACATTTACCATCCATCCATCCATCGTCAACCGCTTATCCTGTGTACAGGGTCGCGGGGGGCTGGAGCCTATCCCAGCTAACATTGGGCGAAAGGCGGGGTACACCCTGGACAGGTCGCCAGTTCATCGCAGGGCCACACATAGACAGACACACACTCACACTCACATCCACACCTAGGGCAATTTTTGGAGACACCAATTAACCTAGCCTGCATGTCTTTGGATGGTGGGAGGAAGCCGGAGCACCCGGAGAGAACCCACGCAGACACAGGGAGAACATGCAAACTCCACACAGAAAGGCCGGGGCAACCGGGGTTTGAACCCACAACCTTCTTGCTGTGAGGCGACAGTGCTAACCACTGCACCACCGTGCCGCCCCAACATTTACCATGGCAATTGTAATTAATTTTTTTAACATTTAACATGGTAATATTAGGGTCTTTTTTGAGCATTTACCATGGCAAATGTATGGTATTTTTTGAACATTTACCATGGCAATTGGATGGTATTTTTTGAACATCTACCAATGCAATTTTATGCTATTTTTTGAACATTTGCCATGGTAATATTATAGTATTTTTTGAACAGTTACCATGGTAAAATTATGGTATTACCATGGTAATATTATGTTATTTTTTGAACATTTACCATGGCAATTCTACGTTTTTTTTTGAACATTTAGCATGGCAATTTTATGCTACATTTTGAACTTTTACCATGGCAATTGTGTTATTTTTTTGAACATTCAAAATGGAAATAGTATGTTATTTTTTGAACAATTAACATGGCAATTGTATTGTATTTTCTAAACATTTAACTTGGCAATTGTATGGTGATATTATAGTATTTTTGAACATTTACCATGGTAAAATTATGGTATTACCATGGTAATATAATGGTATTTTTTGAACATTTACCATGGTAATACTATGTTTTTTTTTAACATTACCATGGTAATATTATGGTATTTTTTGAACATTAACAATGGTAATACTATGTTTTTTTTAACATTTACCATGGTAATATTATGGTATTTTTTTAACATTTACAATGGTAATATTATAGTATTTTTTGGACATTTACCATGGTAATATTATGGTATTTTTTGAACATTTACCATGGCAATTGTATGTTATTTTTTAACATTTACCATGGTAATATTAGGGTCTTTTTTGAGCATTTACCATGGCAATTGTATGGTATTTTTTGAACATTTACAATGGCAATTTTATGGTATTTTTTGAACATCTAACAATGCAATTTTATGCTATTTTTTGAACATTTACCATGTTAAAATTATGGTATTTTTTGAACATTTACCATGGCAATTCTACAGTTTTTTTTGAACATTTAGCATGGCAATTTTATGCTACATTTTGAACTTTTACCATGGCAATTGTGCTATTTTTTTGAACATTCAAAATGGAAATAGTATGTTATTTTTTGAACAATTAACATGGCAATTGTATTGTATTTTCTAAACATTTAACTTGGCAATTGTATGGTGATATTATAGTATTTTTTGAACATTTACAATGGTAATACTATTTTTTTTTTAACATTTACCATGGTAATATTATGGTATTTTTTTAACATTTACAATGGTAATATTATAGTATTTTTTGGACATTTACCATGGTAATATTATGGTATTGCCATGGTAATATAGTGGTATTTTTTGAACATTTACCATGGCAATTGTATGTTATTTTTTAACATTTACCATGGTAATATTAGGGTCTTTTTTGAGCATTTACCATGGCAATTGTATGGTATTTTTTGAACATTTACAATGGCAATTTTATGGTATTTTTTGAACATCTAACAATGCAATTTTTTGCTATTTTTTGAACATTTACCATGGTAATATTATAGTATTTTTTGAACATTTACCATGGTAAAATTATGGTATTACCATGGTAATATTATGGTATTTTTTGAACATTTACCATGGTAATACTATGTTTTTTTTAACATTAACCATGGTAAAATTATTGTATTTTTTGAACATTTTCCATGGCAATATTATGGTATTTTTTGAACATTTACCATGGTAATATTATGGTATTACCATGGTAATATAATGGTATTTTTTGAACATTTACCATGGCAATTATATGTTATTTTTTTAACATTTACCATTTAATATTATGGTATTTTTTCAACATTTACCATGGTAATATTATGGTATTACCATGGTAATATTATGGTATTTTTTTGAAAATTTACCATGGTAATATTATAGTATTTTTTGGACATTTACCATAGTAATATTATGGTATTACCATGGTAACATTATGGTCTTTTTTGAACATTTACCATGGTAATACAATTTTTTTTTAAACATTTACCATGGTAATATTATGGTATTTTTTGAACGTTTATCATGGTAATATTATGGTATTACCATGGTAATATAGTGGTATTTTTTGAACATTTACCATGGCAATTGTATGGTATTTTTTGAACATTTACCATGGCAATTGTATGGTATTTTTTGAACATCTACCAATGCAATTTTATGCTATTTTTTGAACATTTACCATGGTAATATTATAGTATTTTTTGAACATTTACCATGGTAAAATTATGGTACCATGGTAATATTATGGTATTTTTTGAACATTTACCATGGCAATACTATGTTTTTTTAACATTAACCATGGCAAAATTATGCTATTTTTTGAACATTTTCCATGGCAATATTATGGTATTTTTTGAACATTTAACATGGTAATATTATGGTATTACCATGGTAATGTAATGGTATTTTTTGAACATTTACCATGGCAATTATGTTATTTTTTTTGAACATTTACCATGTAATATTATGGTATTTTTTCAACATTTACCATGGTAATATTATGGTATTTTTTTGAACATTTACCATGGTAATACAATGTTTTTTTAAACATTTACCATGGTAATATTATAGTATTTTTTTGAACATATACCAAGGTAATATTATAGTATTTTTTGGACATTTACCATGGTAATATTATGGTATTACCATGGTAATATTATGGTATTTTTTTAACATATACCATGGTAATATTAGGGTCTTTTTTGAGCATTTACCATGGCAATTGTATGGTATTTTTTGAACATTTAAAATGGCAATTGTATGGTATTTTTTAAACATTTTACATTGCAATTTTATTCTTTTTTTTCACATTTACCATGGCAATTGTATGGTATTTTTTGAACATTTAGCATGGCAATTTTATGCTACTTTTTGAACATTTACCATGGCAATTATGTTATTTTTTTGAACATTCAACATGAAAATAGTATGTTATGTTTTGAACAATTAACATGGCAATTGTATTGAATTTTCTAAACATTTAACTTGGCAATTATATGGTGATATTATAGTATTTTTTGAACATTTACCATGGTAAAATTATGGTATTTTTTGAACATTTACCATTGTAATACTATGTTTTTTTTAACATTAACCATGGTAATATTATGGTATTTTTTGAACATTTACAATGGTAAAACTATGTTTTTTTAACATTTACCATGGTAATATTATAGTATTTTTTGGACATTTACTATGGTAATATTATGGTATTACCATGGTAGTATTATGGTATTTTTTGAACAATTTACCATGGTAATTTAATGGTATTTTTTGAACATTTTCCATGGCAATATCAATGTATTACCATGGTAATATTACGGTATTTTTTGAACAATTTACCATGGTAATATAATGGTTTTTTTTGAACATTTACGATGGTAATATTATGGTATTACCATGGTAATATTGTGGTATTTTTTGAACATTTACCATTGTAATACTATGTTTTTTTTAACATTAACCATGGTAATATTATGGTATTTTATGAACATTTACCATGGTAATATTATAGTATTTTTTGGACATTTACTATGGTAATATTATGGTATTACCTTGGTAATATTATGGTATTTTTTGAACAATTAACCATGGTAATATTATGGTATTTTTTGAACATTTACCATGGTAATATTAGGGTCTTTTTTGAGCATTTACCATGGCAATTGTATGGTATTTTTTGAACATTTACCATGGCAGTTGTATGGTATTTTTTGAACATCTACCAATGTAATTTTATGCTATTTTTTGAACATTTACCATGGTAATATTATAGTATTTTTTGAAAATTTACCATGGTAAAATTATGGTAATACCATGGTAATATTATGGTATTTTTTTGAACATTTACCATGGTAATACTATGTTTTTTTTAACATTAACCATGGTAAAATTATGGTATTTTTTTACATTTACCATGGTAATTCTATGTTTTTTTAACATTTACATGTTAATATAATGGTATTTTTTGAACATTTTCCATGGCAATATTATGGTAATATTATGGTATTACCATGGTAATATTATGGTATTTTTTGAACATTTACCATGGCAATTATGTTATTTTTTTGAACATTCAACATGAAAATAGTATGTTATTTTTTTGAACAATTAACATGGCAATTGTATGGTATTTTTTGAACATTTACCATGTAATATTATGGTATTTTTTCAACATTTTCCATGGTAATATTATGGTATTACCATGGTAATATTATGGTATTTTTTGAACATTTACCATGGTAATACTATGTTTTTTTTTTACATTAACCATTGTAATTTTACGGTATTTTTTGGAACATTTACCATGGTAATATTATAGTATTTTTTGGACATTTACAATGGTAATATTATGGTATTACCATGGCAATATTATGGTATTTTTTGAAAATATACCATGGTAATATTAGGGTCTTTTTTGAGCATTTATCATGGCAATTGTATGGTATTTTTTGAACATTTACCATGGTATTGTATGGTATTTTTTGAACATCTACCAATGCATTTTTATGCTATTTTTTTGAACATTTACCATGGTAATATTATGGTATTTTTTGAACATTTTCCATGGCAATATCATGGTATTACCATGGTAATATTATGGTATTTTTTGAACAATTTTCTATGGAAATATAATGGTATTTTTTGAACATTTTCCATGGCAATATTATGGTATTTTTTGAACATTTATCATGGTAATAAAGTGGTATTACCATGGTAATATAGTGGTATTTTTTGAGCATTTACCATGGCAATTGTATGGTATTTTTTGAACATTTACCATGGTATTGTATGGTATTTTTTGAACATCTACCAATGCAATTTTATGCTATTTTTTTGAACATTTACCATGGTAATATTATGGTATTACCATGGTAATATAATTGTATTTTTTTTTAACATTTACCATGGTAATATTATAGTATTTTTTGGACATTTACCATGGTAATATATGGTATTACCATGGTAATATTAGGGTCTTTTTTGAGCATTTACCATGGCAATTGTATGGTATTTTTTGAACATTTAAAATAGCAATTGTATGGTATTTTTTCAACATTTAACATTGCAATTTTATTCTTTTTTTCACATTTACAATGGCAATTGTATGCTACTTTTTGAACATTTACCATGGCAATTGTATTTTCTAAAGATTTAACTTGGCAATTGTATGGTGATATTATAGTATTTTTTAAAGATTTACCATGGTATAATTATGGTATTACCATGGTTATATAATGGTATTTTTTGAACATTTATCATGATAATTCTATGTTTTTTTTTAACATTTACCATGTTAATATAATGGTTTTTTGAAAGTTTCCATGGCAATATTATGGTATTTTTTGAACATTTACCATGGTAATATTATGGTAATACCATGGTAATATAATGGTATTTTTTGAACATTTACCATGGTAATTATATGTTATTTTTTGAACATTTACCATGTAATATTATGGTATTTTTTCAACATTTACCATGGTAATATTATGGTATTTTTTGAACATTTACCATGGTAAAACTATGTTTTTTTTAACATTTACCATGGTAATATTATGGTATTTTTTTACATTTACCATGGTAATACTATAGTATTTTTTGAACAATTTACCATGGTAATATAATGGTATTTTTTGAACATTTTCCATGGCAAAATCATGGTATTACCATGGTAATATTATGGTATATTTTGAACAGTTTACCATGGTAATATAATGGTATTTTTTGAACATTTTCAATGGCAATATTATGGTATTTTTTGAACATTTATCATGGTAATATTATGGTATTACCATGGTAATATAGTGGTATTTTTTGAACATTTACCATGGCAATTGTTTGTTTTTTTTAACATTTACCATGGTAATATTATAGTATTATTTGAACATTTACCATGGTAATATTATGGTATTTTTTGAACATTTTCCATGGCAATATTATGGTATTTTTTGAACATTTATCATGGTAATAAAGTGGTATTTTTTGAACATTTACCATAGCACTTGTATGGTATTTTTTGAACATTTAGCATGGGAATTTTATGCTACTTTTTGAACATTTACCATGGCAATTGTATGGTATTTTTTAAACATTAACCATGGCAATTGTATGGTATTTTTTGAACATCTACCAATGCAATTTTATGCTATTATTTGAACATTTACCATGGTAATATTATAGTATTATTTGAACATTTACCATGGTAATATTATGGTATTTTTTGAACATTTTCCAAGGCAATATTATGGTATTTTTTGAACATTTACCATGGTAATAAAGTGGTATTTTTTGAACATTTACCATGGCAATTGTATGGTATTTTTTAACATTTAACATTGTAATATTAGGGTCTTTTTTGAGCATTTACCATGGCAATTGTATGGTATTTTTTGAACATTTACCATGGTAATATAATGGTATTTTTTGAACATTTTCCATGGCAATATTATGGTATTTTTTGAACATTTACCATGGTAATATTATGGTATTTTTTGAACAATTTACCATGGTAATATAATGGTATTTTTTGAACATTTTCCATGGCAATATCATGGTATTACCATGGTAATATTATGGTATTTTTTGAACATTTTCCATGGCAATATTATGGTATTTTTTTGAACATTTACCATGGATATTGTATGGTATTTTTTGAACATCTACCAATGCAATTTTATGCTATTTTTTGAACATTTACCATGGTAATATTATAGTATTATTTGAACATTTACCATGGTAAAATTATAGTATTACCAATGGTAATATTATGGTATTTTTTTGAACATTTACCATGGTAATATTAGGGTCTTTTTTGAGCATTTACCATGGCAATTGTATGGTATTTTTTGAACATTTACAATGTCAATTGTATGGTATTTTTTGAACATTTACCATAGCACTTGTATGGTATTTTTTGAACATTTAGCATGGCAATTTTATGCTACTTTTTGAACATTTACCATGGCAATTGTATTTTTTTGAACAATTAAAATGGCAATTGTATTGTATTTTCTAAACATTTAACTTGGCAATTGTATGGTGATATTATAGTATTTTTTGAACATTTACCATGGTAATATTATGGTATTTTTTTAACATTTACCATGGTAATATTATGGTATTTTTTTTTACATTTACCATAGTAATATTATAGTATTTTTTGGACATTTACCATGGTAATATTATGGTATTATCATGGTAATATTATGGTATTTTTTGAACAATTTACCATGGTAATATTATGGTATTTTTTGAACATTTTCCATGGCAATATCATGGTATTACCATGGTAATATTATGTTATTTTTTGAACAATTTACCATGGTAATATAATGGTATTTTTTGAACATTTCCATGGCAATATTATGGTATTTTTTGAACATTTACCATGGTAATATTATGGTATTACCATGGTAATATAGTGATATTTTTTGAACATTTACCATGGCAATTGTATGGTATTTTTTTGAACATCTACCAATGCAATTTTATGCTATTTTTTGAACATTTACCATGGTAATATTATAGTATTATTTGAACATTTACCATGGTAAAATTATAGTATTACCATGGTAATATTATGGTATTTTTTGAACATTTACCATGGTAATATTAGGGTCTTTTTTGAGCATTTACCATGGCAATTGTATGGTATTTTTTGAACATTTACAATGGCAATTGTATGGTATTTTTTGAACATTTACAATGGCAATTGTATGGTATCTTTTGAACATTTACCATAGCACTTGTATGGTATTTTTTGAACATTTAGCATGGCAATTTTATGCTACTTTTTGAACATTTACCATGGCAATTGTATTTTTTTGAACATTCAACATGGAAATAGTATTTTATTTTTTAAACAATTAACATGGCAATTGTATTGTATTTTCTAAACATTTAACTTGCCAATTGTATGGTGATATTATAGTATTTTTTGAACATTTACCATGGTAATATTATGGTAATTTTTTAAACATTTACCATGGTAATATTATAGTTTTTTTGGACATTTGCCATGGTAATATTATGGTATTACCATGGTAATATCATAGTATTTTTTGAACAAATTAAATGGTAATATAATGGTATTTTTTGGAAATTTACCATGGTAATATTATGGTATTACCATGGTAATATTATGGTATTTTTTGAACATTTTCCATGGCAATATTATGGTATTTTTTGAACATTTAACATGGTAATATTAGGGTCTTTTTTGAGCATTTACCATGGCAATTGTATGGTATTTTTTGAACATTTACCATGGCAATTGTATGGTATTTTTTGAACATCTACCAATGCAATTTTATGCTACTTTTTGAACATTTGCCATGGTAATATTATAGTATTTTTTGAACAGTTACCATGGTAATATTATGGTATTACCATGGTAATATTATGGTATTTTTTGAACATTTACCATGGTAATACTATGTTTTTTTTAACATTAACCATGGTAAAATTATGGTATTTTTTGAACATTTTCCATGGCAATATTATGGTATTTTTTGAACATTTACCATGGTAATATTATGGTATTACCATGGTAATATAGTGGTATTTTTTGAACATTTACCATGGTAATAAAGTGGTATTTTTTGATCATTTACCATGGCAATTTTATGGTATTTTTTGAACATTTACCATGGCAATTTTATGGTATTTCTTGAACATTTACCATGGCAATTGTATGGTATTTTTTGAACATTTAGCATGGCAATTTTATGCTACATTTTGAACATTTACCATGGCAATTGTGTTATTTTTTTGAACATTCAAAATGGAAATAGTATGTTATTTTTTGAACAATTAACATGGCAATTGTATTGTATTTTCTAAACATTTAACTTGGCAATTGTATGGTGATAATATATTATTTTTTGAACATTTACCATGGTAATACTATGTTTTTTTAACATTAACCATGGTAATATTATGGTATTTTTTGAATATTTACAATGGTAATACTATGTTTTTTTTTACCTTTAAAATGGTAATATTATGGTATTTTTTTAACATTTACCATGGTAATATTATAGAATTTTTTGGACATTTACCATGGTAGTATTATGGTATTACCATGGTAATATTATGGTATTTTTTGAACAATTTACCATGGTAATATAATGGTATTTTTTGAACATTTTCCATGGCAATATTATGGTATTTTGTGAACATTTACCATGGTAAAACTATGTTTTTTTTTAACATTTACCATGGTAATATTATGGTATTTTTTTTTACATTTACCATGGTAATATTATAGTATTTTTGGACATATACCATGGTAATATTATGGTATTATCATGGTAATATTATGGTATTTTTTGAACAATTTACCATGGTAATATAATGGTATATTTTGAACATTTTCCATGGCAATATCATGGTATTACCATGGTAATATTATGGTATTTTTTGAACAATTTACCATAGTAATATAATGGTATTTTTTGAACATTTTCCATGGCAATATTATGGTATTTTTTGAACATTTACCATGGCTATTGTATGGTATTTTTTGAACATCTACAAATGCAATTTTATGCTATTTTTTGAACATTTACCATGGTAATATTATAGTATTATTTGAACAATTACCATGGTAATAAAGTGGTATATTTGAGCATTTACCAGGGCAATTGTATTTTTTTGAACATTCAACATGGAAATAGTGTTATTTTTTGAACAATTAACATGGCAATTGTATTGTATTTTCTAAACATTTAACTTGGCAATTGTATGGCGATATTATAGTATTTTTTGAACATTTACCATGGTAATATTATGGTATTTTTTTAACATTTACCATGGTAATATTATAGTTTTTTTGGACATTTACCATGGTAATATTATGGTATTACCATGGTAATATTATAGTATTTTTTGAACAATTTAAATGGTAATATAATGGTATTTTTTGGAAATTTACCATGGTAATATTATGGTATTACCATGGTAATATTATGGTATTACCATGGTAATATTATGGTATTTTTTGAACAATTTACCATGGTAATATAATGGTATTTTTGAACATTTTCCATGGCAATATTATGGTATTTTTTGAACATTTACCATGGTAATAAAGTGGTATATTTGAGCATTTACCAGGGCAATTGTATGGTATTTTTTGAACATTTAACATGGTAATATTATAGTATTTTTTGAACATCTACCAATGCAATTTTATGCTATTTTTTGAACATTTGCCATGGTAATATTATAGTATTTTTTGAACAGTTACCATGGTAAAATTATGGTATTACCATGGTAATATTATGGTATTTTTTGAACATTTACCATGGTAATACTATGTTTTTTTTAACATTAACCATGGTAAAATTATCGTATTTTTTGAACATTTTCCATGGCAATATTATGGTATTTCTTGAACATTTACCATGGTAATATTATGGTATTACCATGGTAATATAGTGGTATTTTTTGAACATTTACCATGGTAATAAAGTGGTATTTTTTGAACATTTACCATGGCAATTGTATGTTATTTTTTTAACATTTACCATGGTAATTTTAGGGTCTTTTTTGATCATTTACCATGGCAATTGTATGGTATTTTTTGAACATTTACCATGGCAATTGTATGGTATTTTTTGAACATTTAGCATGGCAATTTTATGCTACAATTTGAACATTTACCATGGCAATTGTGTTATTTTTTTGAACATTCAAAATGGAAATAGTATGTTATTTTTTGAACAATTAACATGGCAATTGTATTGTATTTTCTATACATTTAACTTGGCAATTGTATGGTGATATTATAGTATTTTTTGAACATTTACCATGGTAATACTATGTTTTTTTAACATTAACCATGGTAATATTATGGTATTTTTTGAACATTTACAATGGTAATACTATGTTTTTTTTTACTTTTAAAATGGTACTATTATGGTATTTTCTTAACATTTACCATGGTAATATTATAGTATTTTTTGGACATTTAAAATGGTAATATTATGGTATTACCATGGTAATATTATGGTATTTTTTTAACAATTTACCATGGTAATATAATGGTATTTTTTAAACATTTTCCATGGCAATATTAAGGTATTTTTTGAACATTTACCATGGTAAAACTAAGTTTTTTTTAACATTTTCCATGGCAATATTATGGTATTTTTTGAACATTTACCATGGTAAAACTAAGTTTTTTTTAACATTTACCATGGTAATATTATGTTGTTTTTTTTTACATTTACCATGGTAATATTATAGTATTTTTTGGACATTTACCATGGTAATATTATGGTATTTTTTGAACAATTTACCATGTTAATATAATGGTATTTGTTTAAATTTTCCATGGCAATGTCATAGTATTACCATGGTAATATTATGGTATTTTTTGAACAATTTACCATGGTAATATAATGGTATTTTTTGAACATTTTCCATGGCAATATTATGGTATTTTTTGAACATTTACCATGGTAATATTATGGTATTACCATGGTAATATAGTGGTATTTTTTGAACATTTACCATGGCAATTGTATGGTATTTTTTGAACATTTACCATGGCAATTGTATGGTATTTTTTGAACATTTAGCATGGCAATTTTATGCTACAATTTGAACATTTACCATGGCAATTGTGTTATTTTTTTGAACATTCAAAATGGAAATAGTATGTTATTTTTTGAACAATTAACATGGCAATTGTATTGTATTTTCTATACATTTAACTTGGCAATTGTATGGTGATATTATAGTATTTTTTGAACATTTACCATGGTAATATTATGGTATTACCATGGTAATATAGTGGTATTTTTTGAACATTTACCATGGCAATTGTATGGTATTTTTTGAAAATCTACAAATGCAATTTTATGCTATTTTTTTAACATTTACCATTGTAATATTATAGTATTATTTGAGCATTTACCATGGTAATATTATGGTATTACCATGGTAATATTATGGTATTTTTTTAACAATTTACCATGGTAATATAATGGTATTTTTTGAACATTTTCCATGGCAATATTATGGTATTTTTTGAACATTTACCATGGTAATATTATAGTATTTTTTGGACATTTAAAATGGTAATATTATGGTATTACCATGGTAATATTATGGTATTTTTTGAATAATTTACCATGGTAATATAATGGTATTTTTTGAACATTTTCCATGGCAATATTATGGTATTTTTTGAACATTTACCATGGTAAAACTATGTTTTTTTTTAACATTTTCCATGGCAATATTATGGTATTTTGTGAACATTTACCATGGTAAAACTATGTTTTTTTTAATATTTACCATGGTAATATTATGGTTTTTTTTTTTACATTTACCATGGTAATATTATATTATTTTTTGGACATATACCATGGTAATATTATGGTATTATCATGGTAATATTATGGTATTTTTTGAACAATTTACCATGGTAATATAATGGTATTTTTTGAACATTTTCCATGGCAATATCATGGTATTACAATGGTAATATTATGGTATTTTTTGAACAATTTACCATGGTAATATAATGGTATTTTTTGAACATTTTCCATGGCAATATTATGGTATTTTTTGAACATTTACCATGGTAATATTATGGTTTTACCATGGTAATATAGTGGTATTTTTTGAACATTTACCATGGCAATTGTATGGTATTTTTTGAAAATCTCCAAATGCAATTTTATGCTATTTTTTTAACATTTACCATGGTAATATTATGGTATTTTTTGAACAATTTACCATGGTAATATAATGGTATTTTTTGAACATTTTCCATGGCAATATTATGGTATTTTGTGAACATTTACCATGGTAAAACTATGTTTATTTTAACATTTACCATGGTAATATTAGTGTATTTTTTTTTACATTTACCATGGTAATATTATAGTATTTTTTGGACATATACCATGGTAATATTATGGTATTATCATGGTAATATTATGGTATTTTTTGAACAATTTACCATGGTAATATAATGGTATTTTTTTAACATTTTCCATGGCAATATTATGGTATTTTTTGAACATTTACCATGGTAATAAAGTGTTATATTTGTGCATTTACCAGGGCAATTGTATGGTATTTTTTGAACATTTAACATGGTAATATTATAGTATTTTTTGAACATCTACCAATGCAATTTTATGCTATTTTTTGAACAGTTACCATGGTAAAATTATGTTATTACCATGGTAATATTATGGTATTTTTTGAGCATTTACCATGGTAATACTATGTTTTTTTGAACATTTACCATGGCTATTGTATGGTATTTTTTGAACATCTACAAATGCAATTTTATGCTAATTTTTGAACATTTACCATGGTAATATTATAGTATTACTTGAACATTTACCATGGCAAAATTATAGTATTACCATGGCAATTGTATGGTATTTTTTGAACATTTAGCATGGCAATTTTATGCTACTTTTTGAACATTTACCATGGCAATTGTATTTTTTTGAACATTCAACATGGAAATAGTGTTATTTTTTGAACAATTAACATGGCAATTGTATTGTATTTTCTAAACATTTAACTTGGCAATTGTATGGTGATATTATAGTATTTTTTGAACATTTACCATGGTAATATTATGGTATTTTTTTAACATTTACCATGGTAATATTATAGTTTTTTTGGACATTTACCATGGTAATAATATGGTATTACCATGGTAATATTATAGTATTTTTTGAACAATTTAAATGGTAATATAATGGTATTTTTTGGAAATTTACCATGGTAATATTATGGTATTACCATGGTAATATTATGGTATTTCTTGAACAATTTACCATGGTAATATAATGGTATTTTTGAACATTTTCCATGGCAATATTATGGTATTTTTTGAACATTTACCATGGTAATAAAGTGTTATATTTGTGCATTTACCAGGGCAATTGTATGGTATTTTTTGAACATTTAACATGGTAATATTATAGTATTTTTTGAACATCTACCAATGCAATTTTATGCTATTTTTTGAACAGTTACCATGGTAAAATTATGTTATTACCATGGTAATATTATGGTATTTTTTGAGCATTTACCATGGTAATACTATGTTTTTTTTAACATTAACCATGGTAAAATTATCGTATTTTTTGAACATTTTCCATGGCAATATTATGGTATTTCTTGAACATTTACCATGGTAATATTATGGTATTACCATGGTAATATAGTGGTATTTTTTGAACATTTACCATGGTAATAAAGTGGTATTTTTTGAACATTTACCATGGCAATTGTATGGTATTTTTTGAACATTTACCATGGCAATTGTATGGTAATTTTTGAACATTCAAAATGGAAATAGTATGTTATTTTTTGAACAATTAACATGGCAATTGTATTGTATTTTCTAAACATTTAACTTGGCAATTGTATGGTGATATTATAGTATTTTTTGAACATTTACCATGGTAAAATTATGGTATTACCATGGTAATATAATGGTATTTTTTGAATATTTACCATGGTAATACTATGTTTTTTTAACATTAACCATGGTAATATTATGGTATTTTTTGAACAATTTACCATGTTAATATTTTGGTATTTGTTGAACATTTTCCATGGCAATGTCATGGTATTACCATGGTAATATTATGGTATTTTTTGAACAATTTACCATGGTAATATAATGGTATTTGTTGAACATTTTCCATGGCAATGTCATGGTATTACCATGGTAATATTATGGTATTTTTTGAACAATTTACCATGTTAATATAATGGTATTTTTTGAACATTTTCCATGGCAATGTCATGGTATTACCATGGTAATATTATGGTATTTTTTGAACAATTTACCATGGTAATATAATGGTATTTTTTGAACATTTTCCATGGCAATATTATGGTATTTTTTGAACATTTACCATGGTAATATTATGGTATTACCATGGTAATATAGTGGTATTTTTTGAACATTTACCATGGCAATTGTATGGTATTTTTTGAAAATCTACAAATGCAATTTTATGCTATTTTTTTAACATTTACCATGGTAATATTATAGTATTATTTGAGCATTTACCATGGTAATATTATGGTATTACCATGGTAATATTATGGTATTTTTTGAACAATTTACCATGGTAATATAATGGTATTTTTTGAACATTTTCCATGGCAATATTATGGCATTTTTTGAACATTTACCATGGTAATATTATAGTATTTTTTGGACATTTAAAATGGTAATATTATGGTATTACCATGGTAATATTATGGTATTTTTTGAACAATTTACCATGGTAATATTATGGTATTTTTTGAACATTTTCCATGGCAATATTATGGTATTTTTGAACATTTACCATGGTAAAACAATGTTTTTTTTAATATTTTCCATGGCAATATTATGGTATTTTGTGAACATTTACCATGGTAAAACTATGTTTTTTTAACATTTACCATGGTAATATTATGGTATTTTTTTTTACATTTACCATGGTAATATTATAGTATTTTTTGGACATATACCATGGTATTATCATGGTAATATTATGGTATTTTTTGAACAATTTACCATGGTAATATAATGGTATTTTTTGAACATTTTCCATGGCAATATCATGGTATTACCATGGTAATATTATGGTATTTTTTGAACATTTTCCATGGCAATATTATGGTATTTTTTTAACATTTACCATGGCTATTGTATGGTATTTTTTGAACATCTACAAATGCAATTTTATGCTAATTTTTGAACATTTACCATGGTAATATTATAGTATTATTTGAACATTTACCATGGTAAAATTATAGTATTACCATGGTAATATTATGGTATTTTTTGAACATTTACCATGGTAATATTAGGGTCTTTTTTGAGCATTTACCATGGCAATTGTATGGTATTTTTTGAACATTTAGCATGGCAATTTTATGCTACTTTTTGAACATTTACCATGGCAATTGTATTTTTTTGAACATTCAACATGGAAATAGTGTTATTTTTTGAACAATTAACATGGCAATTGTATTGTATTTTCTAAACATTTAACTTGGCAATTGTATGGTGATATTATAGTATTTTTTGAACATTTACCATGGTAATATTATGGTATTTTTTTAACATTTACCATGGTAATATTATAGTTTTTTTGGACATTTACCATGGTAATATTATGGTATTACCATGGTAATATTATAGTATTTTTTGAACAATTTAAATGGTAATATAATGGTATTTTTTGGAAATTTACCATGGTAATATTATGGTATTTTTTGAACAATTTACCATGGTAATATAATGGTATTTTTGAACATTTTCCATGGTAATATTATGGTATTTTTTGTAACATTTACCATGGTAATATTATAGTTTTTTTTTGGACATTTGCCATGGTAATATTACGGTATTACCATGGTAATATTATGGTATTTTTTGAACAATTTAAATGGTAATATAATGGTATTTTTTGGAAATTTACCATGGTAATATTATGGTATTACCATGGTAATATTATGGTATTTTTTGAACAATTTACCATGGTAATATAATGGTATTTTTTGAACATTTTCCATGGCAATATTATGGTATTTTTTGAACATTTACCATGGTAATAAAGTGGGTTTTTTTGAACATTTACCATGGCAATTGTATGTTATTTTTTGAACCTTTAACATGGTAATATTAGGGTCTTTTTTGAGCATTTACCATGGCAATTGTATGGTATTTTTTTAACATTTACCATGGCAATTGTATGGTATTTTTGAACATCTACCAATGCAATTTTATGATATTTTTTGAACATTTGCCATGGTAATATTATAGTATATTTTGAACAGTTACCATGGTAAAATTATGGTATTACCATGGTAATATTATGGTATTTTTTGAACATTTACCATGGTAATACTATGTTTTTTTTAACATTATCCATGGTAAAATTATGGTATTTTTTGAACATTTTTGCATGGCAATATTATGGTATTTCTTGAACATTTACCATGGTAATATTATGGTATTACCATGGTAATATAGTGGTATTTTTTGAACATTTACTATGGTAATAAAGTGGTATTTTTTGAATATTTACCATGGCAATTGTATGTTATTTTTTGAACATTTAACATGGTAATAAAAGGGTCTTTTTTGAGCATTTACCATGGCAATTGTATGGTGTTTTTTGAACATTTACAATGGCAATTGTATGGTATTTTTTGAACATTTACCATAGCACTTTTATGGTATTTTTTGAACATTTAGCATGGCAATTTTATGCTACTTTTTGAACATTTACCATGGCAATTGTATTTTTTTGAACATTCAACATGGAAATAGTGTTATTTTTTGAACAATTAACATGGTAATTGTATTGTATTTTCTAAACATTTACCATGGCAATTGTATTTTTTTGAACATTCAACATGGAAATAGTATTTTATTTTTTGAACAATTAACATGGCAATTGTATTGTATTTTCTAAACATTTAACCTGGCAATTGTATGGTGATATTATAGTATTTTTTGAACATTTACCATGGTAATATTATGGTATTTTTTTAAACATTTACCATGGTAATATTATAGTTTTTTTTTGACATTTGCCATGGTAATATTATGGTATTAACATGGTAATATCATAGTATTTTTTGAACAAATTAAATGGTAATATAATGGTATTTTTTGGAAATTTACCATGGTAATATTATGGTATTACCATGGTAATATTATGGTATTTTTTGAACAATTTACCATGGTAATATAATGGTATTTTTTGAACATTTTCCATGGCAATATTATGGTATTTTTTGAACATTTACCATGGTAATATTATGGTATTTTTTGAATATTTACAATGGTAATACTATGTTTTTTTTTACTTTTAAAATGGTAATATTATGATATTTTTTTAACATTTACCATGGTAATATTATAGTATTTTTTGGACATTTACCATGGTAGTATTATGGTATTACCATGGTAATATTATGGTATTCTTTGAACAATTTACCATGGTAATATAATGGTATTTTTTGAACATTTTCCATGGCAATATTATGGTATTTTGTGAACATTTACCATGGTAAAACTATGTTTTTTTTTAACATTTACCATGGTAATATTATGGTATTTTTTTTACATTTACCATGGTAATATTATAGTATTTTTTGGACATATGCCATGGTAATATTATGGTATTATCATGGTAATATTATGGTATTTTTTGAACAATTTACCATGGTAATATAATGGTATTTTTTGAACATTTTCCATGGCAATATCATGGTATTACCATGGTAATATTATGGTATTTTTTGAACAATTTACCATGGTAATATAATGGTATTTTTTGAACATTTACCATGGCTATTGTATGGTATTTTTTGAACATCTACAAATGCAATTTTATGCTAATTTTTGAACATTTACCATGGTAATATTATGGTATTTTTTGAACATTTACCATGGTAATATTAGGGTCTTTTTTGAGCATTTACCATGGCAATTGTATGGTATTTTTTGAACATTTAGCATGGCAATTTTATGCTACTTTTTGAACATTTACCATGGCAATTGTATTTTTTTGAACATTCAACATGGAAATAGTGTTATTTTTTGAACAATTAACATGGCAATTGTATTGTATTTTCTAAACATTTAACTTGGCAATTGTATGGTGATATTATAGTATTTTTTGAACATTTACCATGGTAATATTATGGTATTTTTTTAACATTTACCATGGTAATATTATAGTTTTTTTGGACATTTACCATGGTAATATTATGGTATTACCATGGTAATATTATGGTATTTTTGAACATTTACCATGGTAATACTATGTTTTTTTTAACATTAACCATGGTAAAATTATGGTATTTTTTGAATATTTTCCATGGCAATATTATGGTATTACCATGGTAATATTATGGTATTCTTTGAACAATTTACTATGGTAATAAAGTGGTATTTCTTGAATATTTACCATGGTAATATTATGGTATTTTTTTAAATATTTACCATGGTAATATTATAGTTTTTTTTTGACATTTGCCATGGTAATATTATGGTATTAACATGGTAATATCATAGTATTTTTTGAACAAATTAAATGGTAATATAATGGTATTTTTTGGAAATTTACCATGGTAATATTATGGTATTACCATGGTAATATTATGGTATTTTTTGAACAATTTACCATGGTAATATAATGGTATTTTTTGAACATTTTCCATGGCAATATTATGGTATTTTTTGAACATTTAACATGGTAATATTAGGGTCTTTTTTGAGCATTTACCATGGCAATATTATGGTATTTTTTGAACATTTAACATGGTAATATTAGGGTCTTTTTTGAGCATTACCATGGCAATTGTATGGTATTTTTTGAACATCTACCAATGCAATTTTATGCTACTTTTTGAACATTTGCCATGGTAATATTATAGTATTTTTTGAACAGTTACCATGGTAATATTATGGTATTACCATGGTAATATTATGGTATTTTTGAACATTTACCATGGTAATACTATGTTTTTTTTAACATTAACCATGGTAAAATTATGGTATTTTTTGAATATTTTCCATGGCAATATTATGGTATTTTTTGAACATTTACCATGGTAAAATTATGGTATTACCATGGTAATATTAAGGTATATTTTGAACAATTTACCATGGTAATATAATCGTATTTTTTGATCGTTTTCTATGGCAATATCATGGTATTACCATGGTAATATTATGGTATTTTTTGAACATTTACCATGGTAATATTATGGTATTACCATGGTAATATAGTGGTATTTTTTGAACATTTACCATGGCAATTGTTTGTTATTTTTTTAACATTTACCATGGTAATATTAGTGTCTTTTTTGAGCATTTAACATAGCAATTGTATGGTTTTTTTTTGAACATTTACCATGGCAATTGTATGGTGTTTTTTTGAACATCTACCAATGCAATTTTATGCTATTTTTTGAACATTTACCATGGTAATTGTATGGTATTTTTTGAACATTTACCATGTAATATAATGGTATTTTTTTTACATTTACCTTGGTAATATTATGGTATTACCATGGTAATATCATGGTATTTTTTGAACATTTACCATGGTAATACTATGTTTTTTTTTTTACATTTACCATGGCAATATTATAGTATTTTTTGGACATTTACCATGGTAATATTATGGTATTACCATGGTAATATTATGGTATTTTTTGAAAATTTACCATGGTAATATTAGAGTCTTTTTTGAGCATTTACCATGGCAATTGTATGGTATTTTTTGAACATTTACCATGGTAATTCTATGTTTTTTTAACATTTACCATGTTAATATTAGGGATTTTTTGAGCATTTACCATGGCAATTGTATGGTATTTTTTGAACATTTACCATGGCAATTGTATGGTATTTTTTTGAACATTTAACATTGCAATTTTATTCTTTTTTTTCACATTTACCATGGCAATTGTATGGTATTTTTTGAACATTTAGCATGGCAATTTTATGCTACTTTTTGAACATTTACCATGGCAATTGTATTGTATTTTATAAACATTTAACTTGGCAATTGTATGGTGATATTATAGTATTTTTTGAACATTTACCATGGTAAAATTATGGTATTACCATGGTAATATTAAGGTATATTTTGAACAATTTACCATGGTAATATAATCGTATTTTTTGAACGTTTTCCATGGCAATATCATGGTATTACCATGGTAATATTATGGTATTTTTTGAACAATTTACCATGGTAATATAGTGGTATTTTTTGAACATTTACCATGGCAATTGTATTTTTAACATTTGCCATGGTAATAATAGGGTCTTTTTTGAGCATTTACCATTGCAATTGTATGGTATTTTTTGAACATTTACCATGGCAATTGTATGGTATTTTTTGAACATTTACCATGGCAATTGTATGGTATTTTTTTGAACATTTACCATGGTAATACTATAGTATTCTGTGGACATTCACCATGGTAATATTATGGTATTACCATGGTAATATTAGAGTCTTTATTGAGCATTTACCATGGCAATTGTACGTTATTTTTTGAACATTTAAAATGGCAATTGTATGGTATTTTTTGAACATTTAACATTGCAATTTTATTCTTTTTTTTCACATTTACCATGTCAATTGTATGGTATTTTTTGAACATTTAGCATGGCAATTTTATGCTACTTTTTGAACATTTACCATGGCAAGTGTGTTATTTTTTTTTAACATTCAACATGAAAATAGTATGTTATTTTTTGAACAATTAACATGGCAATTGTATTGTATTTTATAAACATTTAACTTGGCAATTGTATGGTGATATTATAGTATTTTTTGAACCTTTACCATGGTAAAATTATGGTATTACCATGGTAATATTAAGGTATATTTTGAACAATTTACCATGGTAATATAATCGTATTTTTTGATCGTTTTCTATGGCAATATCATGGTATTACCATGGTAATATTATGGTATTTTTTGAACATTTACCATGGTAATATTATGGTATTACCATGGTAATATAGTGGTATTTTTTGAACATTTACCATGGCAATTGTTTGTTATTTTTTTAACATTTACCATGGTAATATTAGTGTCTTTTTTGAGCATTTAACATAGCAATTGTATGGTTTTTTTTTGAACATTTACCATGGCAATTGTATGGTGTTTTTTTGAACATCTACCAATGCAATTTTATGCTATTTTTTGAACATTTACCATGGTAATTGTATGGTATTTTTTGAACATTTACCATGTAATATAATGGTATTTTTTTTACATTTACCTTGGTAATATTATGGTATTACCATGGTAATATCATGGTATTTTTTGAACATTTACCATGGTAATACTATGTTTTTTTTTTTACATTTACCATGGCAATATTATAGTATTTTTTGGACATTTACCATGGTAATATTATGGTATTACCATGGTAATATTATGGTATTTTTTGAAAATTTACCATGGTAATATTAGAGTCTTTTTTGAGCATTTACCATGGCAATTGTATGGTATTTTTTGAACATTTACCATGGTAATTCTATGTTTTTTTAACATTTACCATGTTAATATTAGGGATTTTTTGAGCATTTACCATGGCAATTGTATGGTATTTTTTGAACATTTACCATGGCAATTGTATGGTATTTTTTTGAACATTTAACATTGCAATTTTATTCTTTTTTTTCACATTTACCATGGCAATTGTATGGTATTTTTTGAACATTTAGCATGGCAATTTTATGCTACTTTTTGAACATTTACCATGGCAATTGTATTGTATTTTATAAACATTTAACTTGGCAATTGTATGGTGATATTATAGTATTTTTTGAACATTTACCATGGTAAAATTATGGTATTACCATGGTAATATTAAGGTATATTTTGAACAATTTACCATGGTAATATAATCGTATTTTTTGAACGTTTTCCATGGCAATATCATGGTATTACCATGGTAATATTATGGTATTTTTTGAACAATTTACCATGGTAATATAGTGGTATTTTTTGAACATTTACCATGGCAATTGTATTTTTAACATTTGCCATGGTAATAATAGGGTCTTTTTTGAGCATTTACCATTGCAATTGTATGGTATTTTTTGAACATTTACCATGGCAATTGTATGGTATTTTTTGAACATCTACCAATGCAATTTTATGCTATTTTTTGAACATTTACCATGGTAATCTTATAGTATTTTTTTGAACATTTACCATGGTAAAATTATGGTATTTTTTGAACATTTACCATGGTAATACTATGTTTTTATAATATTTACCATGTTAATATAATGGTATTTTTTGAACATTTTCCATGGCAATATTATGGTATTTTTTGAACATTTACCATGGTAATATTATGGTATTACCATGGTAATATAATGGTATTTTTTGAACATTTACCATGGCAATTATATGTTAATTTTTGAACATTTATCATGTAATATTATGGTATTTTATAAACATTTACAATGGTAATATTATGGTATTACCATGGTAACATTATGGTCTTTTTTGAACATTTACCATGGTAATACTATGTTTTTTTTAACATTATCCATGGTAAAATTATGGTATTTTTTGAACATTTTTGCATGGCAATATTATGGTATTTCTTGAACATTTACCATGGTAATATTATGGTATTACCATGGTAATATAGTGGTATTTTTTGAACATTTACTATGGTAATAAAGTGGTATTTTTTGAATATTTACCATGGCAATTGTATGTTATTTTTTGAACATTTAACATGGTAATAAAAGGGTCTTTTTTGAGCATTTACCATGGCAATTGTATGGTGTTTTTTGAACATTTACAATGGCAATTGTATGGTATTTTTTGAACATTTACCATAGCACTTTTATGGTATTTTTTGAACATTTAGCATGGCAATTTTATGCTACTTTTTGAACATTTACCATGGCAATTGTATTTTTTTGAACATTCAACATGGAAATAGTGTTATTTTTTGAACAATTAACATGGTAATTGTATTGTATTTTCTAAACATTTACCATGGCAATTGTATTTTTTTGAACATTCAACATGGAAATAGTATTTTATTTTTTGAACAATTAACATGGCAATTGTATTGTATTTTCTAAACATTTAACCTGGCAATTGTATGGTGATATTATAGTATTTTTTGAACATTTACCATGGTAATATTATGGTATTTTTTTAAACATTTACCATGGTAATATTATAGTTTTTTTTTGACATTTGCCATGGTAATATTATGGTATTAACATGGTAATATCATAGTATTTTTTGAACAAATTAAATGGTAATATAATGGTATTTTTTGGAAATTTACCATGGTAATATTATGGTATTACCATGGTAATATTATGGTATTTTTTGAACAATTTACCATGGTAATATAATGGTATTTTTTGAACATTTTCCATGGCAATATTATGGTATTTTTTGAACATTTACCATGGTAATATTATGGTATTTTTTGAATATTTACAATGGTAATACTATGTTTTTTTTTACTTTTAAAATGGTAATATTATGATATTTTTTTAACATTTACCATGGTAATATTATAGTATTTTTTGGACATTTACCATGGTAGTATTATGGTATTACCATGGTAATATTATGGTATTCTTTGAACAATTTACCATGGTAATATAATGGTATTTTTTGAACATTTTCCATGGCAATATTATGGTATTTTGTGAACATTTACCATGGTAAAACTATGTTTTTTTTTAACATTTACCATGGTAATATTATGGTATTTTTTTTACATTTACCATGGTAATATTATAGTATTTTTTGGACATATGCCATGGTAATATTATGGTATTATCATGGTAATATTATGGTATTTTTTGAACAATTTACCATGGTAATATAATGGTATTTTTTGAAGATTTTCCATGGCAATATCATGGTATTACCATGGTAATATTATGGTATTTTTTGAACAATTTACCATGGTAATATAATGGTATTTTTTGAACATTTACCATGGCTATTGTATGGTATTTTTTGAACATCTACAAATGCAATTTTATGCTAATTTTTGAACATTTACCATGGTAATATTATGGTATTTTTTGAACATTTACCATGGTAATATTAGGGTCTTTTTTGAGCATTTACCATGGCAATTGTATGGTATTTTTTGAACATTTAGCATGGCAATTTTATGCTACTTTTTGAACATTTACCATGGCAATTGTATTTTTTTGAACATTCAACATGGAAATAGTGTTATTTTTTGAACAATTAACATGGCAATTGTATTGTATTTTCTAAACATTTAACTTGGCAATTGTATGGTGATATTATAGTATTTTTTGAACATTTACCATGGTAATATTATGGTATTTTTTTAACATTTACCATGGTAATATTATAGTTTTTTTGGACATTTACCATGGTAATATTATGGTATTACCATGGTAATATTATGGTATTTTTGAACATTTACCATGGTAATACTATGTTTTTTTTAACATTAACCATGGTAAAATTATGGTATTTTTTGAATATTTTCCATGGCAATATTATGGTATTACCATGGTAATATTATGGTATTCTTTGAACAATTTACTATGGTAATAAAGTGGTATTTCTTGAATATTTACCATGGTAATATTATGGTATTTTTTTAAATATTTACCATGGTAATATTATAGTTTTTTTTTGACATTTGCCATGGTAATATTATGGTATTAACATGGTAATATCATAGTATTTTTTGAACAAATTAAATGGTAATATAATGGTATTTTTTGGAAATTTACCATGGTAATATTATGGTATTACCATGGTAATATTATGGTATTTTTTGAACAATTTACCATGGTAATATAATGGTATTTTTTGAACATTTTCCATGGCAATATTATGGTATTTTTTGAACATTTAACATGGTAATATTAGGGTCTTTTTTGAGCATTTACCATGGCAATATTATGGTATTTTTTGAACATTTAACATGGTAATATTAGGGTCTTTTTTGAGCATTTACCATGGCAATTGTATGGTATTTTTTGAACATCTACCAATGCAATTTTATGCTACTTTTTGAACATTTGCCATGGTAATATTATAGTATTTTTTGAACAGTTACCATGGTAATATTATGGTATTACCATGGTAATATTATGGTATTTTTGAACATTTACCATGGTAATACTATGTTTTTTTTAACATTAACCATGGTAAAATTATGGTATTTTTTGAATATTTTCCATGGCAATATTATGGTATTTTTTGAACATTTACCATGGTAATATTATGGTATTACCATGGTAATATAGTGGTATTTTTTGAACATTTACCATGGTAATAAAGTGGTATTTTTTGATCATTTACCATGGCAATTTTATGGTATTTTTTGAACATTTACCATGGCAATTGTATGGTATTTCTTGAACATTTACCATGGCAATTGTATGGTATTTTTTGAACATTTAGCATGGCAATTTTATGCTACATTTTGAACATTTACCATGGCAATTGTGTTATTTTTTTGAACATTCAAAATGGAAATAGTATGTTATTTTTTGAACAATTAACATGGCAATTGTATTGTATTTTCTAAACATTTAATTTGGCAATTGTATGGTGATAATATATTATTTTTTGAACATTTACCATGGTAATACTATGTTTTTTTAACATTAACCATGGTAATATTATGGTATTTTTTGAATATTTACAATGGTAATACTATGTTTTTTTTTACTTTTAAAATGGTAATATTATGATATTTTTTTAACATTTACCATGGTAATATTATAGTATTTTTTGGACATTTACCATGGTAGTATTATGGTATTACCATGGTAATATTATGGTATTCTTTGAACAATTTACCATGGTAATATAATGGTATTTTTTTGAACATTTTCCATGGCAATATTATGGTATTTTGTGAACATTTACCATGGTAAAACTATGTTTTTTTTAACATTTACCATGGTAATATTATGGTATTTTTTTTTACATTTACCATGGTAATATTATAGTATTTTTTGGACATATACCATGGTAATATTATGGTATTATCATGGTAATATTATGGTATTTTTTGAACAATTTACCATGGTAATATAATGGTATTTTTTGAACATTTTCCATGGCAATATCATGGTATTACCATGGTAATATTATGGTATTTTTTGAACAATTTACCATGGTAATATAATGGTATTTTTTGAACATTTTCCATGGCAATATTATGGTATTTTTTGAACATTTACCATGGCTATTGTATGGTATTTTTTGAACATCTACAAATGCAATTTTATGCTAATTTTTGAACATTTACCATGGTAATATTATAGTATTATTTGAACATTTACCATGGTAAAATTATAGTATTACCATGGTAATATTATGGTATTTTTTGAACATTTACCATGGTAATATTAGGGTCTTTTTTGAGCATTTACCATGGCAATTGTATGGTATTTTTTGAACATTTAGCATGGCAATTTTATGCTACTTTTTGAACATTTACCATGGCAATTGTATTTTTTTGAACATTCAACATGGAAATAGTGTTATTTTTTGAACAATTAACATGGCAATTGTATTGTATTTTCTAAACATTTAACTTGGCAATTGTATGGTGATATTATAGTATTTTTTGAACATTTACCATGGTAATATTATGGTATTTTTTTAACATTTACCATGGTAATATTATAGTTTTTTTGGACATTTACCATGGTAATATTATGGTATTACCATGGTAATATTATAGTATTTTTTGAACAATTTAAATGGTAATATAATAGTATTTTTTGGAAATTTACCATGGTAATATTATGGTATTACCATGGTAATATTATGGTATTTTTTGAACAATTTACCATGGTAATATAATGGTATTTTTGAACATTTTCCATGGTAATATTATGGTATTTTTTTAACATTTACCATGGTAATATTATAGTTTTTTTTTTGGACATTTGCCATGGTAATATTACGGTATTACCATGGTAATATTATGGTATTTTTTGAACAATTTAAATGGTAATATAATGGTATTTTTTGGAAATTTACCATGGTAATATTATGGTATTACCATGGTAATATTATGGTATTTTTTGAACAATTTACCATGGTAATATAATGGTATTTTTTGAACATTTTCCATGGCAATATTATGGTATTTTTTGAACATTTACCATGGTAATAAAGTGGGTTTTTTTGAACATTTACCATGGCAATTGTATGTTGCCGGTAGTAAGTCAGACTTCTTCCCAGTGCATGTTGGACTCCGGCAGGGCTGCCCTTTGTCGCCGGTTCTGTTCATAATTTTTATGGACAGAATTTCTAGGCGCAGCCAGGGGCCGGAGGGTGTCAGGTTTGGGGACAACACGATTTCTTCTCTGCTCTTTGCGGATGATGTTGTCGTGTTGGCCCCTTCACACCAGGACCTTCAGCATGCGCTGGGACGGTTTGCAGCCGAGTGTGAAGCGGCCGGGATGAGGATCAGCACCTCCAAATCCGAGGCCATGGTCCTCAGTCGGAAAAGGGTGGCTTGCTCCCTTCAGGTTGGTGGGGAGATCCTTCCTCAAGTGGAGGAGTTTAAGTATCTTGGGGTTTTGTTCACGAGTGAGGGAAGGATGGAACGGGAGATTGACAGACGGATCGGTGCAGCTTCTGCAGTAATGCGGTCGATGTACCGGTCTGTTGTGGTGAAGAAGGAGCTGAGCCGCAAGGCAAAGCTCTCTATTTACCGGTCAATCTACGTTCCTACTCTCACCTATGGTCATGAGCTTTGGGTCATGACCGAAAGGACAAGATCCCGGATACAGGCGGCCGAAATGAGCTTTCTCCGCAGGGTGGCTGGGCGATCCCTTAGAGATAGGGTGAGAAGCTCGGTCACTCGGGAGGAGCTCAGAGTAGAGCCGCTGCTCCTCCACATCGAGAGGGGTCAGTTGAGGTGGCTCGGGCATTTGTTTCGAATGCCTCCTGGACGCCTTCCCCGGGAGGTGTTCCGGGCACGTCCCACTGGGAGGAGGCCCCGGGGAAGACCTAGGACACGTTGGAGAGACTATGTCTCCCGGCTGGCCTGGGAACGCTTCGGTGTCCCCCCAGAAGAGCTGGAGGAAGTGTCTAGGGAGAGGGAAGTCTGGGCATCTCTGCTTAGACTGCTGCCCCCGCGACCCGGCCCCGGATAAGCGGAAGAAGATGGATGGAATTGTATGTTATTTTTTGAACATTTAACATGGTAATATTAGGGTCTTTTTTAAGAATTTACCATGGCAATTGTATGGTATTTTTTTAACATTTACCATGGCAATTGTATGGTATTTTTGAACATCTACCAATGCAATTTTATGATATTTTTTGAACATTTGCCATGGTAATATTATAGTATATTTTGAACAGTTACCATGGTAAAATTATGGTATTACCATGGTAATATTATGGTATTTTTTGAACATTTACCATGGTAATACTATGTTTTTTTTTACTTTTAAAATGGTAATATTATGATATTTTTTTAACATTTACCATGGTAATATTATAGTATTTTTTGGCCATTTACCATGGTAGTATTATGGTATTACCATGGTAATATTATGGTATTCTTTGAACAATTTACCATGGTAATATAATAGTATTTTTTGAACATTTTCCATGGCAATATTATGGTATTTTGTGAACATTTACCATGGTAAAACTATGTTTTTTTTAACATTTACCATGGTAATATTATGGTATTTTTTTTACATTTACCATGGTAATATTATAGTATTTTTTGGACATATACCATAGCACTTTTATGGTATTTTTTGAACATTTAGCATCGCAATTTTATGCTACTTTTTGAACATTTACCATGGCAATTGTATTTTTTTGAACATTCAACATGGAAATAGTGTTATTTTTTGAACAATTAACATGGTAATTGTATTGTATTTTCTAAACATTTACCATGGCAATTGTATTTTTTTGAACATTCAACATGGAAATAGTATTTTATTTTTTGAACAATTAACATGGCAATTGTATTGTATTTTCTAAACATTTAACTTGGCAATTGTATGGTGATATTATAGTATTTTTTGAACATTTACCATGGTAATATTATGGTATTTTTTTAAACATTTACCATGGTAATATTATAGTTTTTTTTTTACATTTGCCATGGTAATATTATGGTATTAACATGGTAATATCATAGTATTTTTTGAACAAATTAAATGGTAATATAATGGTATTTTTTGGAAATTTACCATGGTAATATTATGGTATTACCATGGTAATATTATGGTATTTTTTGAACAATTTACCATGGTGATATAATGGTATTTTTTGAACATTTTCCATGGCAATATTATGGTATTTTTTGAACATTTAACATGGTAATATTAGGGTCTTTTTTGAGCATTTACCATGGCAATTGTATGGTATTTTTTGAACATCTACCAATGCAATTTTATGCTACTTTTTGAACATTTGCCATGGTAATATTATAGTATTTTTTGAACAGTTACCATGGTAATATTATGGTATTACCATGGTAATATTATGGTATTTTTTGAACATTTACCATGGTAATACTATGTTTTTTTTAACATTAACCAAGGTAAAATTATGGTATTTTTTGAATATTTTCCATGGCAATATTATGGTATTTTTTGAACATTTACCATGGTAATATTATGGTATTACCATGGTAATATAGTGGTATTTTTTGAACATTTACCATGGTAATAAAGTGGTATTTTTTGATCATTTACCATGGCAATTTTATGGTATTTTTTGAACATTTACCATGGCAATTGTATGGTATTTCTTGAACATTTACCATGGCAATTGTATGGTATTTTTTGAACATTTAGCATGGCAATTTTATGCTACATTTTGAACATTTACCATGGCAATTGTTTGTTATTTTTTTAACATTTACCATGGTAATATTAGGGTCTTTTTTGAGCATTTAACATAGCAATTGTATGCTATTTTTTGAACATTTACCATGGCAATTGTATGGTGTTTTTTTGAACATCTACCAATGCAATTTTATGCTATTTTTTGAACATTTACCATGGTAATTGTATGGTATTTTTTGAACATTTACCATGTAATATAATGGTATTTTTTTTACATTTACCTTGGTAATATTATGGTATTACCATGGTAACATTATGGTCTTTTTTGAACATTTACCATGGTAATACAATGTTTTTTTTAACATTTACCATGGTAATATTATGGTATTTTTTGGAACGTTTACCATGGTAATATTTTAGTATTTTTTGGACATTTACCATGGTAATATTATGGTAATACCATGGTAATATTATGGTATTTTTTGAAAATTTACTATGGTAATATTAGGGTTTTTTTGAGCATTTACCATGGCAATTGTATGGTATTTTTTGAACATTTACCATGGCAATTGTATGGTATTTTTTTGAACATTTACCATGGTAATATTTTAGTATTCTTTGGACATTTACCATGGTAATATTATGGTATTACCATGGTAATATTAGAGTTTTTATTGAGCATTTACCATGGCAATTGTATGGTATTTTTTGAACATTTAAAATGGCAATTGTATGGTATTTTTTGAACATTTAACATTGCAATTTTATTCTTTTTTTTCACATTTACCATGGCAATTGTATGGTATTTTTTGAACATTTAGCATGGCAATTTTATGCTACTTTTTGAACATTTACCATGGCAAGTGTGTTATTTTTTTGAACATTCAACATGAAAATAGTATGTTATTTTTTGAACAATTAACATGGCTATTGTATTGTATTTTATAAACATTTAACTTGGCAATTGTATGGTGATATTATAGTATTTTTTTGAACATTTACCATGGTAAAATTATGGTATTACCATGGTAATATTAAGGTATATTTTGAACAATTTACCATGGTAATATAATCGTATTTTTTGAACGTTTTCCATGGCAATATCATGGTATTACCATGGTAATATTATGGTATTTTTTGAACAATTTACCATGGTAATATAATGGTATTTTTTGAACATTTTCCAAGGCAATATTATGGTATTTTTTGAACATTTACCATGGTAATATTATGGTATTACCATGGTAATATAGTGGTATTTTTTGAACATTTACCATGGCAATTGTTTGTTATTTTTTTAACATTTACCATGGTAATATTAGGGTCTTTTTTGAGCATTTACCATGGCAATTGTATGGTATTTTTTGAACATTTACCATTGCAAATGTATGGTATTTTTTGAACATTTACCATGGCAATTGTATGGTATGTTTTGAACATCTACCAATGCAATTTTATGCTATTTTTTGAACATTTACCATGGCAATATTATGGTATTACCATGGTAATATAATGGTATATTTTGAACATTTACCATGGTAATATTATGGTATTTTTTTAACATTTACCATGGTAATACAATGTTTTTTAAAATTAACCATGGTAATATTATGGTATTTTTTGAACATTTACCATGGTAATAATATAGTATTTTTTGGATATTTACCATGGTAATATTATGTTATTACCATGGTAATATTATGGTATTTTTTTGAACATTTAACATGGTAATATTAGGGTATTTTTTGAACATTTACCATGGCAATTGTGTTATTTTTTTGAACATTCAACATGAAAATAGTATGTTATTTTTTGAACAACTAACATGGCTATTGTATTGTATTTTATAAACATTTAACTTGGCAATTTTATGGTGATATTATAGTATTTTTTGAACATTTACCATGGTAAAATTATGGTATTACCATGGTAATATTAAGGTATATTTTGAACAATTTACCATGGTAATATAATGGTATTTTTTGAACGTTTTCCATGGCAATATCATGGTATTACCATGGTAATATTATGGTATTTTTTGAACAATTTACCATGGTAATATAATGGTATTTTTTGAACATTTTCCAAGGCAATATTATGGTATTTTTTGAACATTTACCATGGTAATATTATGGTATTACCATGGTAATATAGTGGTATTTTTTGAACATTTACCATGGCAATTGTTTGTTATTTTTTTAACATTTACCATGGTAATATTAGGGTCTTTTTTGAGCATTTACCATGGCAATTGTATGGTATTTTTTGAACATTTACCATTGCAAATGTATGGTATGTTTTGAACATCTACCAATGCAATTTTATGCTATTTTTTGAACATTTACCATGGCAATATTATGGTATTACCATGGTAATATAATGGTATATTTTGAACATTTACCATGGTAATATTATGGTATTTTTTTAACATTTACCATGGTAATACAATGTTTTTTTAACATTAACCATGGTAATATTATGGTATTTTTTGAACATTTACCATGGTAATAATATAGTATTTTTTGGATATTTACCATGGTAATATTATGTTATTACCATGGTAATATTATGGTATTTTTTTGAACATTTACCATGGTAATATTAGGGTCTTTTTTGAACATTTACCATAGCAATTGTATGGTATTTTTTGAACATTTACCATGGCAATTGTGTTATTTTTTTGAACATTCAACATTGAAATAGTATGTTATTTTTTGAACAATTAACATGGCAATTGTATTGTATTTTCTAAACATTTAACTTGGCAATTGTATGGTGATATTATAGTATTTTTTGAACATTTACCATGGTAAAATTATGGTATTACCATAGTAATATTATGGTATATTTTGAACAATTTACCATGGTAATATTATGGTATTACCATGGTAATATTAAGGTATATTTTGAACAATTTACCATGGTAATATAATCGTATTTTTTGAACGTTTTCCATGGCAATATCATGGTATTACCATGGTAATATTATGGTATTTTTTGAACAATTTACCATGGTAATATAATGGTATTTTTTGAACATTTTCCAAGGCAATATTATGGTATTTTTTGAACATTTACCATGGTAATATTATGGTATTACCATGGTAATATAGTGGTATTTTTTGAACATTTACCATGGCAATTGTTTGTTATTTTTTTAACATTTACCATGGTAGTATTAGGGTCTTTTTTGAGCATTTACCATGGCAATTGTATGGTATTTTTTGAACATTTACCATTGCAAATGTATGGTATTTTTTGAACATTTACCATGGCAATTGTATGGTATGTTTTGAACATCTACCAATGCAATTTTATGCTATTTTTTGAACATTTACCATGGCAATATTATGGTATTACCATGGTAATATAATGGTATATTTTGAACATTTACCATGGTAATATTATGGTATTTTTTTAACATTTACCATGGTAATACAATGTTTTTTAAAATTAACCATGGTAATATTATGGTATTTTTTGAACATTTACCATGGTAATAATATAGTATTTTTTGGATATTTACCATGGTAATATTATGTTATTACCATGGTAATATTATGGTATTTTTTTGAACATTTAACATGGTAATATTAGGGTATTTTTTGAACATTTACCATGGCAATTGTGTTATTTTTTTGAACATTCAACATGAAAATAGTATGTTATTTTTTGAACAATTAACATGGCTATTGTATTGTATTTTATAAACATTTAACTTGGCAATTGTATGGTGATATTATAGTATTTTTTGAACATTTACCATGGTAAAATTATGGTATTACCATGGTAATATTAAGGTATATTTTGAACAATTTACCATGGTAATATAATGGTATTTTTTGAACGTTTTCCATGGCAATATCATGGTATTACCATGGTAATATTATGGTATTTTTTGAACAATTTACCATGGTAATATAATGGTATTTTTTGAACATTTTCCAAGGCAATATTATGGTATTTTTTGAACATTTACCATGGTAATATTATGGTATTACCATGGTAATATAGTGGTATTTTTTGAACATTTACCATGGCAATTGTTTGTTATTTTTTTAACATTTACCATGGTAATATTAGGGTCTTTTTTGAGCATTTACCATGGCAATTGTATGGTATTTTTTGAACATTTACCATTGCAAATGTATGGTATTTTTTGAACATTTACCATGGCAATTGTATGGTATGTTTTGAACATCTACCAATGCAAATTTATGCTATTTTTTGAACATTTACCATGGCAATATTATGGTATTACCATGGTAATATAATGGTATATTTTGAACATTTACCATGGTAATATTATGGTATTTTTTTAACATTTACCATGGTAATACAATGTTTTTTTAACATTAACCATGGTAATATTATGGTATTTTTTGAACATTTACCATGGTAATAATATAGTATTTTTTGGATATTTACCATGGTAATATTATGTTATTACCATGGTAATATTATGGTATTTTTTTGAACATTTACCATGGTAATATTAGGGTCTTTTTTGAACATTTACCATAGCAATTGTATGGTATTTTTTGATCATTTACCATGGCAATTGTGTTATTTTTTTGAACATTCAACATTGAAATAGTATGTTATTTTTTGAACAATTAACATGGCAATTGTATTGTATTTTCTAAACATTTAACTTGGCAATTGTATGGTGATATTATAGTATTTTTTGAACATTTACCATGGTAAAATTATGGTATTACCATAGTAATATTATGGTATATTTTGAACAATTTACCATGGTAATATTATGGTATTTTTTGAACATTTACCATAGCAATTGTTTGTTATTTTTTAACATTTACCATGGTAATATTAGGGTCTTTTTTGAGCATTTAACATAGCAATTGTATGGTATTTTTTGAACATTTACCATGGCAATTGTATGGTGTTTTTTTGAACATCTACCAATGCAATTTTATGCTATTTTTTGAACATTTACCATGGTAATTGTATGGTATTTTTTGAACATTTACCATGTAATATAATGGTATTTTTTTTACATTTACCTTGGCAATATCATGGTATTACCATGGTAATATTATGGTATATTTTGAACAATTTACCATGGTAATATAATGGTATTTTTTGAACGTTTTCCATGGCAATATCATGGTATTACCATGGTAATATTATGGTATTTTTTGAACATTTACCATGGTAATATTATGGTATTACCATGGTAATATAGTGGTATTTTTTGAACATTTACCATAGCAATTGTTTGTTTTTTTTTAACATTTACCATGGTAATATTAGGGTCTTTTTTGAGCATTTAACATAGCAATTGTATGGTATTTTTTGAACATTTACCATGGCAATTGTATGGTGTTTTTTTGAACATCTACCAATGCAATTTTATGCTATTTTTTGAACATTTACCATGGTAATTGTATGGTATTTTTTGAACATTTACCATGTAATATAATGGTATTTTTTTTACATTTACCTTGGTAATATTATGGTATTACCATGGTAATATCATGGTATTTTTTGAACATTTACCATGGTAATACTATGTTTTTTTTTACATTTACCATGGTAATTTTATGGTATTACCATGGTAACATTATGGTCTTTTTTGAACATTTACCATGTCAATATTATAGTATTTTTTGGACATTTACCATGGTAATATTATAGTATTACCATGCTAATATTATGGTCTTTTTTGAACATTTACCATGGCAATATTATAGTATTTTTTGGACATTTACCATGGTAATATTATGGTATTACCATGGCAATTGTATGGTATTTTTTGAACATTTACCATGGTAATTCTATGTTTTTTTAACATTTACCATGTTAATATAATGGTATTTTTTTTAACATTTTCCATGGTAATATAATGGTATTTTTTGAACATTTACCATGGTAATTATGTTATTTTTTTGAACATTTACCATGGTAATATTATGGTATTTTTTGAACATTTACCATGGTAATACTATGTTTTTTTACATTTACCATGGTAATTTTACAGTATTTTTTGAACATTTACCATGGTAATATTTAGTATTTTTTGGACATTTACAATGGTAATATTATGGTATTACCATGGTAATATTATGGTCTTTTTTTGAACATTTACCATGGTAATACAATGTTTTTTTTAACATTTACCATGGTAATATTATGGTATTTTTTTGAACGTTTACCATGGTAATATTTTAATATTTTTTGGACATTTACCATGGTAATATTATGGTAATACCATGGTAATATTATGGTATTTTTTGAAAATTTAACATGGTAATATTAGGGTTTTTTCGAGCATTTACCATGGCAATTGTATGGTATTTTTTGAACATTTACCATGGCAATTGTATGGTATTTTTTTGAACATTTACCATGGTAATACTATAGTATTCTGTGGACATTCACCATGGTAATATTATGGTATTACCATGGTAATATTAGAGTCTTTATTGAGCATTTACCATGGCAATTGTACGTTATTTTTTGAACATTTAAAATGGCAATTGTATGGTATTTTTTGAACATTTAACATTGCAATTTTATTCTTTTTTTTCACATTTACCATGTCAATTGTATGGTATTTTTTGAACATTTAGCATGGCAATTTTATGCTACTTTTTGAACATTTACCATGGCAAGTGTGTTATTTTTTTTTAACATTCAACATGAAAATAGTATGTTATTTTTTGAACAATTAACATGGCAATTGTATTGTATTTTATAAACATTTAACTTGGCAATTGTATGGTGATATTATAGTATTTTTTGAACCTTTACCATGGTAAAATTATGGTATTACCATGGTAATATTAAGGTATATTTTGAACAATTTACCATGGTAATATAATCGTATTTTTTGATCGTTTTCTATGGCAATATCATGGTATTACCATGGTAATATTATGGTATTTTTTGAACATTTACCATGGTAATATTATGGTATTACCATGGTAATATAGTGGTATTTTTTGAACATTTACCATGGCAATTGTTTGTTATTTTTTTAACATTTACCATGGTAATATTAGTGTCTTTTTTGAGCATTTAACATAGCAATTGTATGGTTTTTTTTTGAACATTTACCATGGCAATTGTATGGTGTTTTTTTGAACATCTACCAATGCAATTTTATGCTATTTTTTGAACATTTACCATGGTAATTGTATGGTATTTTTTGAACATTTACCATGTAATATAATGGTATTTTTTTTACATTTACCTTGGTAATATTATGGTATTACCATGGTAATATCATGGTATTTTTTGAACATTTACCATGGTAATACTATGTTTTTTTTTTTACATTTACCATGGCAATATTATAGTATTTTTTGGACATTTACCATGGTAATATTATGGTATTACCATGGTAATATTATGGTATTTTTTGAAAATTTACCATGGTAATATTAGAGTCTTTTTTGAGCATTTACCATGGCAATTGTATGGTATTTTTTGAACATTTACCATGGTAATTCTATGTTTTTTTAACATTTACCATGTTAATATTAGGGATTTTTTGAGCATTTACCATGGCAATTGTATGGTATTTTTTGAACATTTACCATGGCAATTGTATGGTATTTTTTTGAACATTTAACATTGCAATTTTATTCTTTTTTTTCACATTTACCATGGCAATTGTATGGTATTTTTTGAACATTTAGCATGGCAATTTTATGCTACTTTTTGAACATTTACCATGGCAATTGTATTGTATTTTATAAACATTTAACTTGGCAATTGTATGGTGATATTATAGTATTTTTTGAACATTTACCATGGTAAAATTATGGTATTACCATGGTAATATTAAGGTATATTTTGAACAATTTACCATGGTAATATAATCGTATTTTTTGAACGTTTTCCATGGCAATATCATGGTATTACCATGGTAATATTATGGTATTTTTTGAACAATTTACCATGGTAATATAGTGGTATTTTTTGAACATTTACCATGGCAATTGTATTTTTAACATTTGCCATGGTAATAATAGGGTCTTTTTTGAGCATTTACCATTGCAATTGTATGGTATTTTTTGAACATTTACCATGGCAATTGTATGGTATTTTTTGAACATTTACCATGGCAATTGTATGGTATTTTTTTGAACATTTACCATGGTAATACTATAGTATTCTGTGGACATTCACCATGGTAATATTATGGTATTACCATGGTAATATTAGAGTCTTTATTGAGCATTTACCATGGCAATTGTACGTTATTTTTTGAACATTTAAAATGGCAATTGTATGGTATTTTTTGAACATTTAACATTGCAATTTTATTCTTTTTTTTCACATTTACCATGTCAATTGTATGGTATTTTTTGAACATTTAGCATGGCAATTTTATGCTACTTTTTGAACATTTACCATGGCAAGTGTGTTATTTTTTTTTAACATTCAACATGAAAATAGTATGTTATTTTTTGAACAATTAACATGGCAATTGTATTGTATTTTATAAACATTTAACTTGGCAATTGTATGGTGATATTATAGTATTTTTTGAACCTTTACCATGGTAAAATTATGGTATTACCATGGTAATATTAAGGTATATTTTGAACAATTTACCATGGTAATATAATCGTATTTTTTGATCGTTTTCTATGGCAATATCATGGTATTACCATGGTAATATTATGGTATTTTTTGAACATTTACCATGGTAATATTATGGTATTACCATGGTAATATAGTGGTATTTTTTGAACATTTACCATGGCAATTGTTTGTTATTTTTTTAACATTTACCATGGTAATATTAGTGTCTTTTTTGAGCATTTAACATAGCAATTGTATGGTTTTTTTTTGAACATTTACCATGGCAATTGTATGGTGTTTTTTTGAACATCTACCAATGCAATTTTATGCTATTTTTTGAACATTTACCATGGTAATTGTATGGTATTTTTTGAACATTTACCATGTAATATAATGGTATTTTTTTTACATTTACCTTGGTAATATTATGGTATTACCATGGTAATATCATGGTATTTTTTGAACATTTACCATGGTAATACTATGTTTTTTTTTTTACATTTACCATGGCAATATTATAGTATTTTTTGGACATTTACCATGGTAATATTATGGTATTACCATGGTAATATTATGGTATTTTTTGAAAATTTACCATGGTAATATTAGAGTCTTTTTTGAGCATTTACCATGGCAATTGTATGGTATTTTTTGAACATTTACCATGGTAATTCTATGTTTTTTTAACATTTACCATGTTAATATTAGGGATTTTTTGAGCATTTACCATGGCAATTGTATGGTATTTTTTGAACATTTACCATGGCAATTGTATGGTATTTTTTTGAACATTTAACATTGCAATTTTATTCTTTTTTTTCACATTTACCATGGCAATTGTATGGTATTTTTTGAACATTTAGCATGGCAATTTTATGCTACTTTTTGAACATTTACCATGGCAATTGTATTGTATTTTATAAACATTTAACTTGGCAATTGTATGGTGATATTATAGTATTTTTTGAACATTTACCATGGTAAAATTATGGTATTACCATGGTAATATTAAGGTATATTTTGAACAATTTACCATGGTAATATAATCGTATTTTTTGAACGTTTTCCATGGCAATATCATGGTATTACCATGGTAATATTATGGTATTTTTTGAACAATTTACCATGGTAATATAGTGGTATTTTTTGAACATTTACCATGGCAATTGTATTTTTAACATTTGCCATGGTAATAATAGGGTCTTTTTTGAGCATTTACCATTGCAATTGTATGGTATTTTTTGAACATTTACCATGGCAATTGTATGGTATTTTTTGAACATCTACCAATGCAATTTTATGCTATTTTTTGAACATTTACCATGGTAATCTTATAGTATTTTTTTGAACATTTACCATGGTAAAATTATGGTATTTTTTGAACATTTACCATGGTAATACTATGTTTTTATAATATTTACCATGTTAATATAATGGTATTTTTTGAACATTTTCCATGGCAATATTATGGTATTTTTTGAACATTTACCATGGTAATATTATGGTATTACCATGGTAATATAATGGTATTTTTTGAACATTTACCATGGCAATTATATGTTAATTTTTGAACATTTATCATGTAATATTATGGTATTTTATAAACATTTACAATGGTAATATTATGGTATTACCATGGTAACATTATGGTCTTTTTTGAACATTTACCATGGTAATACAATGTTTTTTTTAACATTTACCATGGTAAAATTATGGTATTTTTTTGAACATTTACCATGGTAATATTATGGTATTTTTGAAAATTTACCATGGTAATATTAGGGTCTTTTTTGAGCATTTACCATGGCAAATGTATGGTATTTTTTGAACATTTTACCATTGCAAATGTATGGTATTTTTTGAACATTTACCATGGCAATTGTATGGAATGTTTTGAACATCTACCAATGCAATTTTATGCTATTTTTTTAACATTTAACATGGCAATATTATGGTATTTTTTTTAACATTTACCATGGTAATACAATGTTTATTTTAACATTAACCATGGTAATATTATGGTATTTTTTGAACATTTACCATGGTAATAATATAGTATTTTTTGGATATTTACCATGGCAATATTATGTTATTACCATGGTAATATTATGGTATTTTTTTGAACATTTACCATGGTAATATTAGGGTCTTTTTTGAACATTTACCATAGCAATTGTATGGTATTTTTTGAACATTTACCATGGCAATTGTGTTATTTAATTGAACATTCAACATGGAAATAGTATGTTATTTTTTGAACAATTAACATGGCAATTATATTGTATTTTCTAAACATTTAACTTGGCAATTGTATGGTGATATTATAGTATTTTTTGAACATTTATCATGGTAAAATTATGGTATTACCATGGTAATATTATGGTATTTTTTGAACATTTACCATGGTAATACTATGCTTCTTTTTACATTAACCATGGTAATATAATGGTATTTTTTGAACATTTACCATGGTAATACTATGTTTTTTTAACATTTACCATGGTAATATTATGATATTTTTTTTAACATTTACCATGGTAATATTATGGTATTACCATGGTAATATTATAGTATTTTCTGAACAATTTACATGGTAATATAATGGTATTTTTTTAACATTTTCCATGGCAATATTATGGTATTACCATGGTAATATTATGGTATTTTTTGAACAATTTACCATGGTAATATAATTGTATTTATTGAACATTTTCCATGGCAATATTATGGTATTTCTTGAACATTTACCATGGTAATATTATGGTATTACCATGGTAATATTGTGGTATTTTTTTAACATTTACCATGGCAATTGTATATTATTTTTTTAACATTTACCATGGTAATTTTAGGGTCTTTTTTGAGCATTTACCATGGCAATTGTATGGTATTTTTTGAACATTTACCATGGCAATTGTATGGTATTTTTTGAACATTTACCATGGCAATTATATGGTATTTTTTGAACATTTACCATGGCAATTGTATGGAATGTTTTGAACATCTACCAATGCAATTTTATGCTATTTTTTTAACATTTAACATGGCAATATTATGGTATTTTTTTTAACATTTACCATGGTAATACAATGTTTATTTTAACATTAACCATGGTAATATTATGGTATTTTTTGAACATTTACCATGGTAATAATATAGTATTTTTTGGATATTTACCATGGCAATATTATGTTATTACCATGGTAATATTATGGTATTTTTTTGAACATTTACCATGGTAATATTAGGGTCTTTTTTGAACATTTACCATAGCAATTGTATGGTATTTTTTGAACATTTACCATGGCAATTGTGTTATTTAATTGAACATTCAACATGGAAATAGTATGTTATTTTTTGAACAATTAACATGGCAATTATATTGTATTTTCTAAACATTTAACTTGGCAATTGTATGGTGATATTATAGTATTTTTTGAACATTTATCATGGTAAAATTATGGTATTACCATGGTAATATTATGGTATTTTTTGAACATTTACCATGGTAATACTATGCTTCTTTTTACATTAACCATGGTAATATAATGGTATTTTTTGAACATTTACCATGGTAATACTATGTTTTTTTAACATTTACCATGGTAATATTATGATATTTTTTTTAACATTTACCATGGTAATATTATGGTATTACCATGGTAATATTATAGTATTTTCTGAACAATTTACATGGTAATATAATGGTATTTTTTTAACATTTTCCATGGCAATATTATGGTATTACCATGGTAATATTATGGTATTTTTTGAACAATTTACCATGGTAATATAATTGTATTTATTGAACATTTTCCATGGCAATATTATGGTATTTCTTGAACATTTACCATGGTAATATTATGGTATTACCATGGTAATATTGTGGTATTTTTTTAACATTTACCATGGCAATTGTATATTATTTTTTTAACATTTACCATGGTAATTTTAGGGTCTTTTTTGAGCATTTACCATGGCAATTGTATGGTATTTTTTGAACATTTACCATGGCAATTGTATGGTATTTTTTGAACATTTACCATGGCAATTATATGGTATTTTTTGAACATTTACCATGGCAATTGTATGTTTTTTTTTTTAACATTTAGCATGGCAATTTTATGCTACATTTTGAACATTTACCATGGCAATTGTGTTATTTTTTGAACATTCAACATGGAAATAGTGTTATTTTTTGAACAATTTTCATGGCAATTGTTTTGTATTTTCTAAACATTTAACTTGGCAGTTGTATGGTGATATTATAGCATATTTTAAATATTTACCATGGTAAAATTATAGTATTACCATGGTTATATAATGGCATTATTTGAACATTTGCCATGGTAATACTATGTTTTTTTTAACATTAACCATGGTAATATTATGGTATTTTTTGGACATTTACCATGGTAATATTATGGTATTACCATGGTAATAAAATGGTGTTTTTTTAACAATTTACCATGGTAATATAATGGTATTTTTTGAACATTTTCCATTGCAATATTATGGTATTTTTTGAACATTTACCATGGTAATATTATGGTATTACCATGGTAATATAGTGGTATTTTTGAACATTTACCATGGCAATTGTATGTTATTTTTTTAACATTAACCATGGTAAAATTATGTTATTTTTTGAACATTTACCATGGTAATTCTATGTTTTTTTAACATTTACCATGTTAATATAATGTTATTTTTTGAACATTTTCCATGGCAATATTATGGTATTTTTTGAACATTTACCATGGTAATTATTTGTTATTTTTTGGAACATTTTTTCAACATTTACCATGGTAATATTATGGTATTACCATGGTAATATTATGGTATTTTTTGAACATTTACCATGGTAATACTATGTTTTTATTACATTAACCATGGTAATTTTACAGTATTTTTTTGAACATTTACCATGGTAATATTATGGTATTTTTTTGAACATTTACCATGGTAATATTATGGTAATACCATGGTAATATTATTATTATTTTTAACATTTACTATGTTAATATAATGGTATTTTTTGAACATTTACCATGGTAATTATGTTATTTTTTTGAACATTTACCATGTAATATTATGGTAGATAGAGAGTTGGTTAGACATGGGTTTTCTTGTATTTTTACATTTCAGTTTATATTTTTAGTACATTTTATATAAATGAAATATAATAAATATATTCAATTTACCTTGGATGCCCTCTATTCGACATTTATTGTAATTGCCACTCAGATAATTGATAGACAGTGGGTTAGATATGGGATTTCTTGTATTTTTACATTTCAGTTGATATTTTAGTACATTTTATATAAATAAAAATAATAAATATATTCAATGGAGCTTGGATGCCCTCTATTCGACATTTATTGTAATTGCCACTCAGATAATTGATAGACTGTATGTTAGACATGGGTTTTCTTGTATTTTTACATTTCAGTTGATTATTTTATTATATTTTACATATAATAAATATATTCAAGGTAGCATGGATGACCTCTATTGGACATTTATTGTAATTGCCACTCAGATAATTGATAGACAGTTGTTTAGACATGGGATTTCTTGTATTTTTACATTTCGAATTATTTTTTTATTATATTATATATATATATATATTCAATGGAGCTTGGATGCCCTCTATTGGACATTTATTGTAATTGCCACTCAGATAATTGATAGACAGTGGGTTAGACATGGGATTTCTTATATTTTTACATTTCATTAGATTATTTTATTATATTTTATATATAAATATAGACAATGGTGCTTTGATGCCCTATATTGGACATTTATTGTAGTTGCCACTCAGATAATTAGTAGTGGGTTAGATATGGGTTTTCTTGTATTTTTACATTTCAGTTGATATTTAGAGTATATTTTATATAAATAAAAAATAATAAATATATTCAATGAATCTTGGATGCCCTCTATTGGACATTTATTGTAATTGCTATGCAGAAAATTAATAGACAGTGGGTTAGACATGTGTTTTCTTGTATTTTTACATTTCAGTGGATTTTTTATTATATTTTATATATATATAAATATATTCAATGGAGCTTGGATGCCCATTATTCAACATTTATTGTAATTGCTACTCAGATAACAAATAGAAAGAGCGTTACACATGGGTCTTCTTTGTATTTTTACATTTCAGTTGATATTTTTACTATATTTATAAATATAAAGTATAATAAATATATTCAATTGAGTTTAGTAGCCCTCTTTTGGACATTTATTGTAATTGCCATTCAGATAATTAATAGACAGTGGGTTAGACGAGGGATTTCTTGTATTTTTACATTTCAGTTGATATTTTGAGTATATTTTATATATAAAAAAATAATAAATATATTAAATGGAGCTTGGATGCCCTCTATTGGACATTTATTGTAATTGTCACTCAGATAATTTATAGACAGTGGGTTAGACATGGGATTTCTTGTTTTATTACATTTCAGTTGATATTTTTATTATATTTAAAATATATAAAATATAATAAATATATACAATGGAGCTATGATGCAGTCTATTGGACATTTATTTTAATATCCACTCAAATAGTTAATAGACAGTGGGTTAGACATGGGTTTTATTGTATTTCTACATTTCAGATGATATTTTGATTATATTATACATATATATATCAATATAGACAATGGTGCTTGGATGCCTTCTATTGGACATTTTTTGTAATTGCCACTCAGATAATTAGTAGACAGTTGGTTAGACATGTGTTTTCTTGTATTTTTACATTTCAGTTGATATTTTTAGTGTATTTTATATAAATGAAATATAAAAAATTTATTCAATGTAGCTTGGTTGCCCTCTATTGAACATTTATTGTAATTGCCACTCAGATAATTGATAGACAGTGGTTTAGACATGGAATTTCTTGTATTTTTACATTTCAAATGATTTTTTTTATTATATTATATATATAATTATATTCAATGGAGCTTGGATGCCCTCTATTGGACATTTATTGTAATTGCCACTCAGATAATTGATAGACAGTGGGTTAGACATGGGATTTCTTGTATTTTTACATTTCAGTTGATATTTTTAGTATATGTTATATAAATGAAATATAATAAATATATTCAATGTAGCTTGGATGCCCTCTATTGGACATTTATTGTAACTTCCACTCATATAATTGATAGAAAGTGGGTTAGACATGGGATTTCTTGTCTTTTTACATTTCATTTGATTATTTTATTATATTTTATATAAATGAAATATAATAAATATATTCAATGAGCGCCGCTCTCCATTCGTCAAAAGCCCTGCTCGTCCGCTCTCGCTACCCTCGACTGCGGAGAGGCCCACGGGTACACGGCGATTCCCCAGGTGGATAGGGCAGTTGCGCTCCATCTTTGTCCCGGTGACCCTCCACTTTGCGCGGCCGCCCTGTACCCCCTTCCAAGGCCTGTAGGACTTCATCCTCGCTGAACAACAAAGCCTACAGCGCCGAGGGACAGGCCACCTCTGCCTCTCACGCCATGGCCATCCTGCAAGTCCACCAGGCCAAGGCATTCAGGGATCTGCACGAGGGTAGCCCTGACCCCGATGTGCTGCAGGAACTGAGCTCAGCGACCGACCTCGCCCTCAGAGCCACGAAGGTCACCGCGCAGGCACTAGGGCAGGGGATGGCCACCCTTGTGGTCCAGGAACGTCATCTTTGGCTCAACCTGGTCGAGATGTGTGAGGCCAACAATGTTTGCTTCCTTGACGCCCCTGTCTCCCTGCTTGGCCTCTTTGGCGACTCCGTCAAGGACTTTGCCCAGCATCCTGCTCTCCACAGTGAAAAAACAAACGGAGGCCATATCTCACATCCTGCCTCGCCGCAAACCTGCCGCCAAGGCCACTGCCCCGTCTGCTCGCTGAGGGCGTCCCCCTGCGGCTAAGAAACCTGCTCCGCCTCAACCCAGGCCCAGCTCTCAGCCCCTGCATCGAGCACACCGCAGGAAGCAGACGCCCCCTTCTCCCAGACTCCCTCGAGGACCCGGAAGGCTCCCAGGCGGTCCTGAGACGGACGACCCAGCGACACAGATGTTAGCTCCGGAGGTGGTAAGACCGCTCCGTCCCCTGGTGGAGGGCCGGGAGGAGAATCTTTTGTTTTTAAACAATTTCATTTGCCACCCCCCCCTTAGATGGGGTTGCGGTACCCACATTCTCAATAAAAGAGCTATTTCCTATGTCTCTGGGTCACCTGGCCCGCAAATGCCGTTCTCACGGCACTTTGCCCTCAGATCTCAACAGTCCTGGCCTCCTGGACATGGACCACCCGTCTTCAGCCCCATGACTGTCCTCCGGCCGGCCGGTTCTGACGAGTCTAGAGGACGCCAACCCAGGACCTCCTCCTCAATCGCTAACCCGCGCCCTGCCAGGTGTGTGGAGCAAGGTAAGTGCTTTGAGTCTTTTCTCAGCACCTCAGCCGCGGGTCGCCCCGTCGCCGCCCAACACTGCCCTACCTGCCCTGCCCCGCTGCGAAGCCCCGCCGGGTACGTCCAAATTGATCATCCCTTTGGTGCCCCTAGCGCAGAGGTTGGACTCGTGGCTTTCACTTCCCAACCCGTCTCGCTGGCTGGCCCGGACCATCCGACTCGGTTACGCAATTCAGTTTGCCAGCACATCTTAACCTGCGTCCGGCATCTAGATTGGTTCGCAGTGGTAGACCTGAAGGATGCGTACTTCCACGTCTCCATCCTGCCTCGCCACCGCCCCTTCCTGCGGTTTGCGTTCGATGGCCAGGCGTACCAGTACAAAGTCCTCCCCTTCGGCCTGTCTCTGTCCCCTCGCATCTTCACGAAAGTTGCAGAGGCAGCACTTGCCCCGCTCCGAGATGCCGGCATCTGCATACTCAACTACCTCGACGACTGGCTCATTCTGGCCCACTCGCAAGATTTACTATGCGCTCACAAAGATCAGGTGCTCAGGCACCTCAGCCGTCTGGGGCTTCAGGTCAACTGGGAAAAGAGCAAGCTTACTCCAGTTCAGAGCATCTCTTTTCTCAGGATGGAGTTAGACTCGGTCACAATGTCGGCACGTCTCACCAACGAGCGTGCCCAGTCAGTGTTGAACTGCCTCACCACCTTCAGGCCGGGCACAGCGGTCCCCTTAAAACTTTTCCAGAGGCTCCTGGGGCATATGGCGTCCTCCACAGTGGTCGCGCCGCTGGGGTTGATGCATATGAGACCGCTCCAACACTGGCTTCAGACCCGAGTCCTGAGACGAGCATGGCGCCACGGCACGCACCGTGAAACAATCACCCCCTTCTACCGCCAAACATTCAACCCCTGGACAGACCTCTGTTACTTACGGGCTGGAGTACCCCTACAGCAGGTGTCCAGACGCGTCCTGGTCACGACCGACACCTCCAGATTGGGTTGGGGTGCCGTTTGCAATGGGCACGCAGCCTCAGGCTGTTGGAAAGGGGCCCAGCTGCGTTGGCACATCAACTGCCTCGAGTTGTTGACCGTCCTTTTGGCCCTGCGGAAGTTTCTCCCGTTAATTCGGGACGAACATATACTAGTCAGGTCAGACAGCACCACTGCGGTTGCGTACATAAATCGCCAAGGTGGCTTACACTCCCGCCACATGTCACAACTTGGCCGTCGTCTCCTCCTTTGGAGCCAGCACCGACTCAAGTCGCTGCGTGCCACTCACATCCCCGGCAACCTCAATGTGATAGCGGATGCACTGTCACGACAAAGCTTGCCTGGCGGAGAGTGGAGGCTTCACCCCCACTCGGTTCAGCTGATTTGGGAACGGTTTGGCAAGGCCCAGGTAGACCTGTTTGCCTCCCGAGAGACCTCCCACTGCCCGCTCTGGTACGCCCGTTCAGAGGCTCTTGCTGGCCCAGTCCACTACAGGTACCCCAGGCTACCCCTACTGGGATAGGTGCTCCACAGATCAGGCCTCCTACGGGACTCCTCCTGTGTGTACTTCCGCGGTACGGTCACCTTACAAGCTGACCCATGTCTCCCTTAGGCAGTCCTTTGCTGCCCTCCAGTCACCGTGTTTTAGCAACTCCCCCCTCCTCGAGGTTGGATCTACCACCGTGACATTCTTCCCATATGTGACCCAAGAGGCCATGTGATGTATTTTGCCACCTCTACCTCCCCTTCCGGGTGGGTGTGGCCTCCGCAGGTTCTTGTCCCCCTAAAAATATAGGAATTCGGGATAAGACCCCCTTCCCTCAATGCGGTAAGGGCCCCGGCTGCTCTATGCCGAGAAAACAGAGAGAAAAGAGGCCCAGCCAGGCTTGGCCCGTTCCCTATTTGGGAGTGTCACCTTGTTTCCCCCCTAGGGTAACCAAAAGGATTCTGACGACTTTTTTGGGGCATTGGGGAAGAGTACGTGCAGCCTGAACACAGTTGGTTGCTTGTGCACGTAGAAATACCTGCCCGCTTCTGTGTAAGCAGTACACGTACACGGCTTAGCGCATGGACCCCTGATTTGAAGTGGACCCCTAGTGACGCTTCTTCGACACGACGTGAAAAATCCTGAATGAACGAGCGTATTTCCCTCACCTTTATATCGGTATCCGGAGGCGGGGTATGCAAATACTGTTCGCCAACTCTCATTGGCCTTATTTCATAGATCAGAGGCATCTTTTGGCGCTCAAGAGAGACCCCTAGTGTTGCTTCTTCGACACGACGTCTCGTTCCCTCCAACAGGGAACGGAGGATATATACGTAATCGAGACGTTTTTGTGCATATTTCACGTGTTTTGTGGTATTCGGCAAAAATGAATTTTATAGTTTAAATGTTTATAAACATTTTTATTATATATATATATATATATATATATATATATATATATATATATATATATATATATATATAATAAAAATGTTTATAAACATTTAAACTATAAAATTCATTTTATATATATATATATATATATATATATATATATATATAAAATTCATTTTATATATATATATATATATATATATATATAAAACAAACTAAAATGTAAAAATACAAGAAAACCCATGTCTAATCAACTGACTATTAATTCTCTAAGTGGCAATTACAATAAATGAAAAATAGAGGGCATCAAAGCTCCATTGAATATATTTATTATATTTTATATATGTAAAATATACTAAAAATATCAACTGAAATGTAAAAATACAAGAAATCCCATGTCTAATCCAATGTCTATTAATTCTCTGAGTGGCAATTAACATAACATAAACTGAGGAATACAAAATATAATACAGATTAATGTCAAGACATTATAAATTTTAAACTATGAAGGTGTTCTTGATATCTTAAATTCTGCTGGCATGGCAACACATTAAATGTAATCATTTGTTTTTGTGCATATTTCACAAGTTTTGTGGTATTTGAAAAATTTTTATTTTATAGTTAATATGTTAATAAACATATCAGCTGAAATGTAAAAATACAAGAAATCCCATGTCTAATCCACTGTCTATTAATTCTCTGAGTGGCAAATACAATAAATGTCCAATAGAGGGCATCCAAGCTCCATTGAATATATTTATTAATTTTATATATGTAAAATATAATAGAAATATCTACTGAAATGTAAAAATACAATAAAACCCATGTCTAATCCAATAGAGGGCATCCAAGCTCCATTGTTGAATTATTTCCAACAATTCTGAGTCCAGAATGGGCGGGAACTGAGTTCATGAGTTTGTTGAGGTCTTTTGCAGTTGTATCCCATAAAAAAATGCAAAAAATGTGTCTCCACTCAATATATACATAAACTAAGGAATTAAAAATAGAATACAAATTAATATCAAGGCATTGCACATTTTAAATTCCGAAGGTATTCTTGATATCTTAAATACTGCTGGCATGGCAACGCATTAAATGGAATCATTTGTTTTCTGCATATTTCACGTGTTTTGTGGTATTTGGCAAAAATGAATTTTATAGTTTAAATGTTAATAAAGATATTTATTATATTTATATATATAAAATATTGAAAAAATATCAACTTAAATGTAAAAATACAAGTAAACCCATGTCTATTCCACTGTCTATTAATGATCTGATTGGCAATTACGATAAATGTCCAATAAAGGGCATCCAAGCTCCACTGAATATATTTATTATATTTATATATATAAAATATTGAAAAAATAACTGAAATGTAAAAATACAAGAAAACCCATGTATAATCCACTGTATATTAATTCTCTGAGTGGCAATAACAATAAATGTCCAATAGAGGGCATCCATGCTCCACTGTATATATTTATAAAATTTCAAATATATATAACATAAATTACAATGTAATAATACATGAAAACCCATGTCTAATCCACTTTCTATTAATTATCTGAGTGGCAATTACGATAAATGTCCAATAGAGGGCATCCAAGCTCCATTGTATATATTTATAATATTTTAAATATATAAAATATCAACTAAAATGTAAAAATACAAGAAAACCCATGTCTAATCTACTGTCTATTAATTCTCTGAGTGGCAATTACAATAAATGTCCAAGAGAGGGCATCCAAGCTCCATTGTTGAATTATTTCCAACAATTCTGAGTCCAGAATGGGCGGAGACTGAGTTCATGAGTTTGTTGAGGTCTTTTGCAGTCGTATCCTATTGAATAAAATGCAAACAATGTGTCCCCGCTCAATATATACATCAACTGAGGTACAGATTCAATCTTTGTTAAGAACATCTAACTCTTTCCAGCCATTTCCGGCCATTTCCGTTCAAATTTGGGAACAATTATTCCCATGATTCCTGTCTCAGTGTCCAATCACCAATTTTATTTCTGATATCTGCCCAGATACTCATGACAATAAGCTAAAAGCACATGTGATTGGATAAAGGGTTACTGGGCGTGAATAATAAATGTATCATCATCATCGTCATCCTTCATTTGTTTGGGAGGAGCCAGAGGAGATTTAATTCATGGGAGATTTACTCCAGTGTTGGACTTACTGCTTCAAATTGAAAACGGAGGCTATCTTTCAAGGTAAGCCACGTTATTTAACATGTGTTCTCAATATTGTCTATTTAAAGTCAAAAAATTTAGTTACGAAGCATTTATTTGTAACTCATACATACAATGTCTAATCTGCCCCAATCTTCACATGTTTGATTATGAATACATCTACATGCCAATAGTCAGGTATAGCTCCATCAAAATATAAGTCACATGATTTACAAGCAGTAATGTTTAGATAGTTGTGATATTCTGATACTTCTACAAAGATTTTATGATGCTCAGCGTAATGTGTATTGTTTTTAATCTATCAATATTCTGCTTCACATGTGCCAAAGGCTCCATCCAAGGCTTCTCTGTCTGGTTTTGCCAAAGTAAGCATTTTGTTTTCACCTTGCAAATATACATGGTGCAGTTACATTAGTGTCATTGCTTTGTTCATTCTTAATAAAGTGTGTAAATGTTTTTTTTAAAAAATACTATGAATTCGGACATACTACCATGTTGGCATACCATTTTTCGAATACTGTATAGTAGAGAAGTATTTGATTTTGGATACAGAGTTGATAAAAGGAAAATATACTACAAAAATTCAGTTAAAGGGTTAGTTCAAGCAAAAAATTAAAACCATAATTTACTCACCCTCATGTTGTTCCAAACCTGTAAGACTTTAGTTCATCTTCGAAAACACAAGATCTTTTTTTTATTTATTTTTTTTGATGTTTTATGAATTACATTTTTGAAGCATTAAATTGATAGTTAAATTGGCGTGGACTGTCAATGGAGTGATATAAATCTCTCAAATTTCATGAAAATATCTTCATTTGTGTTTCGAAGATGAACGAAAGTTTTATGGGATTGGAAAAACATGAGGACGAGTAATTAATGACAGAATTTTCATTTTTGGGCGAACCATCCCTTTAAAATATAGCTGTGATTTTTGTCTCTTACAGTGGCAGTGAAGTTGTTTCCCAGTGTGTACTGAGGAGCTTTGTGTTTTGCAGTGAATTCTAAGATGGGGGAACTGAGATGGCTTGAAAGGGAAAAAAAAAAAGTTAATTTTTTGAAATTTCAAGTATGTTCCTTGCTTGATTTTTATTCAAATGCGTTACACACATGTTCACGTTTTAGACATCATAAAAAGATTTTCTTCAAATGTTATGTGTGCATATTTCTTGTATTGAAATATATGGAGAGCAAAATCTATTTTTAAATGCTTTTAAAATATATTTTCAAAAATGCCCAAAAAATGTATTTATGTAAATGTATTTTGACAAATATTTGAGCAAATATATTTTTTGGCCATTTTTTTGTATATTTTTTAAAAGCCTCTACAATAGTTTTGGGCAAATGAGGACAGAAATTCGATTGATACTGCAAGTCCGCCCATAAAATATTAATTAAAATTAAAATGACCAACTGGTTACCAACATACAACTATCGATTCACGATAATTGCCACAACGTTGTGACGACAAACAGGCATCGTCATAAAGTTATGTTGTGTCGAAGAATCCAGGAATTTCCCTTTTCCGGTTGTCACGATGTAACCATTTACGTTGCCACGATGAAAGGTTCGTAATGTGATTACGTTGCCGTTACATAATGGTCACGTAATTTGGCTAGCAGGGTGTCTTTTAAACCATCTGAATGCCCGGATTCTTGCTTTATGTTCCAACTCTTTGTGTTGGCACAGGAAAATTAATAATGAAGAAACATCACCTGACACTCGAAAATAAGCTGTAGAACAAGAGCGAAAAGCACTTTGTAATTATTTTGGATTCATTGCATAATTTCACAGCTCACTTTGAACTTTAAAATATAAAAAAAAAATGCAGAAAATTAAAAATATCGAAATTGAGCCAAATGTTTGTCCTTGCGGGCTGATCACATTGTTGTGACTATTGTGGGTCACGGTCGTAGCGCCACCATCTGGAACTGTGTCACTTTTAACAGACGCTGACAAATCCCTATTATGTTTGCCTGAATTGCTTAATATATATATATATATATATATATATATATATATATATATATATATATATATATATATATATATATATATATATATATATATATAAATTAAAACAGATTAATGTCAAGGCATTGCACATCTTAAATTCCGAAGGTATTCTTGATATCTAAAATACTGCTGGCATGGCAACGCATTAAATGTAATCATTTATTTTGTGCATATTTCACGTTTTGTGGTACTTGGCAAAATTGAATTTTATAGTTTAAATGTTATTAAACATATTTGTGTGTGTATATATATATATATATATATATATATATATATATATATATATATATATATATATATATATATATAAAATACAGTAAAAATATCAACTGAAATGTAAAAATACAAGAAAACCCATGTCTAATCCACTGTCTATTAAATTCTCTGAGTGGCAATTACAATAAATGTCCAATAGAGGGCATCCAAGCTCCATTGTTGAATGATTTCCAACAATTCTGAGTCCAGAATGGGCGGGGACTGAGTTCATGAGTTTGTTGAGGTCTTTTGCAGTCCTATCCCATAAAAAAAAAATGCAAACAATGTGTCCCCGCTCAATATATACATCAACTGAGGTACAGATTCAATCTTTGTTAAGAACATCTAACTCTTTCCAGCCATTTCCGGCCATTTCCGTTCAAATTTGGGAACAATTATTCCCATGATTCCTGTCTCAGTGTCCAATCACCAATTTTATTTCTGATATCTGCCCAGATACTCATGACAATAAGCTAAAAGCACATGTGATTGGATAAAGGGTTACTGGGCGTGAATAATAAATGTATCATCATCATCGTCATCCTTCATTTGTTTGGAATAAGAAACTTTAACCCTTTCCAGCCGGAGCCTTCAAATTTGGGAATATTTGTCCTTGCAGGCTGATCACTTTTTTTAATTTATTTTTTTATTGAAAATATCAAGATTTACAGACAAACATGGCTGCATAAAATCCGATTCTTCAGAATAGGATACAGAGAAATTCTACATTTGTGAATGAAAAATTTTGCAAGACATACAATTGTATTACTACAGAGCTCATCACCCTTGCTTTGCAATATCAATCCAAATGTTATGTCGTCTCTGGAGTTAGAGGTTGGGAATGAAGACATCTGTTGCTTAACCCATTTATGTATATCACACCAAAATGTCTATATCACATTACATGAAAAAAATACATGGTCCGTAGTTTCGACATCATTTTCATAGAATATACGTGTTATCATCTATACCAAAGCAAAGTCTAAGTAATTCTTTAGAGGGGTAAATGTTGTTCATTACTTTGAAGTGTGGTTCTTTCACTTTGGGGGGTATAGGGAGTGTTAGATACATTGTTCTTAATTTAGTAATTGAATCTTTATAAAAATTTTGTAGGATGTTATTTTTATTTTGCCTTTCAGGGTAAAGGTATTCAGTAAAACAATTTCTAATAAAGTGATTTTAGTGCAATTTCTATCCAGAACAAAGATACCTTGAATTGATAGTGGGGCCAATTGTGGTTGTATTGGATGATATGCCAAAATATTTCTTGTTAGAATGAAAAATTCTTGGGGTAGTGCTCTATGTAATTTAGTAAAGTCTGATTTTAAGGGTATGAAATTATATTTGATGCAAAATTGTTCATAATTTAAAAAATGTCTGTTGGTATCCATTAAGTCAGCTATGGACCATATATTTCTCCCATACCAATCTTCAAAGAACAGAGATCTGTTGCGGTGCAAAACATATCAGTTGTTCCAGAGTACAGATGTGTGGGGTGAGAAGTTATGTACATGTAACATTTTCCAATACAAGAGTAATTGTCTGTGAAACTCCAACAATGATATAGGTAATTTGTCAACATTAAAGTCCACTCTAAGGAGAAATTCTAATCCTCCAATTTTCTTGAATAAGGTCTTTGGAATACAATACCAAAAGGAGTTGCTGTGTTTGATCCATGATTTTAACCAATTTATTTTGAAGGTACCATTAAGGCAGTCAAAATCAATAACTTTTAGTCCTCCATCCTTTGTGTCTTTAACCATACTGCTTTTCTTCATAGTCTTCTTTCTTCGTGGTCTGTTTCTCCAATTGAAATTTAGGTTGATTTGGTTGATAGATTTAATCAATTTGTTTGGAATGGCATTGGAATAGGCTGGGTAAATGCATCTCGATAGACATTCCATCTTAGTTAGGTAAATTCAACCTAGTATTGATAGGTCCCTCTGTAGCCATATATTTAGTCTTGACTTGCATTCTTTAATTTTATTTTCTACATTCAGAATTTGACTTTGTTTTTGGTCCTTGGAAAGGTAAATCCCCAGGTATTTAATTTCTGATTTAATAGGGATATTAAATCAGATATTACTTTCAGTGAAGTGTCGTGTACAGCCAGCAATTCACACTTTTTAAGTTTAATGTTAGGCCTGAGGCTTTGGAGAATTTTCCAATTTTGGCAGTAGTTGTTGAAATTTGGTATCTATCTTTTAAGAATATTGCTGTGTCATCTGCTAGTTGGCTGATGATTATGTCTGTGCCAAGTACATTAAGTTTTTTAATATCATTACAGTTTTTAATATAGATTGCTAGCATTTCTGTGGCTAAGATGAACAGGTATGGTGAGATGGGGCAACCTTGAGGAATACCCACATTAATCTTGAAGCTTGGGGTGGTACCACTAGGTAATAGGACACAACTACTAATATCTCGATATAATCCACCAACCAATTCTCTAAACTTAACTCCAAAGCCAAAGTGTTCGAGCGCCGAATGAATAAATGGATGCTCCACGGAGTCAAATGCTTTATAGAAGTCTAGAAAGAGAAGGAAACCATCATCCTCTATATGGCTTCTATACTCAATGTGTCCATTACCAGTGGTTAAATTGGCTTTTGTAGAGAGGGGAGCCCTTATTTACGGTGAACGGTCATCATTCAAAATCCCGCCATAAAATGACAATGTGTTTTTACACCAAAGGGGCTCTTTTTCAAGTATTAATGTGTAAGGTAGGGTTGAGTAGTTATTCAAACAAAGACAAATACTTTACAATTCACTTACTTTATTATTAGTTTTTACCTTGATTGTTAACAGGCTGTCAACGGTTTTCACCCTCGGGAAATATTTGCAAGCACAAGCTTTGTTGGTGATAATGAGGCAGCATAAACACTAGTTAAAATATAATCTAAACATTCGTATTATTTTTATATCATATTACATATTATATTTATATCATACAGCATACAATTGAAATGCCTGCTTTAGCCGAAACAGCATTTAAATGTAACTAAAACTTGCTTATTAGGACATATTTCAAATTGCAATACTCTGAATCCTGGCTGGCAAGTCTAGAAAACACTAGTAAAATATGTTCAAGTTTATATAAAATAGCATGTCAACTATTTTACTTACTCGTCTGAAATTGTATCCTCGACTGGATCAAGTCTCTCTTCAAAATACAAATGTTCATCGGAGTTCCGCTCTTCTTCTGAGAAAAATGTTAACTCTTCCATACATTCCTGGAGCTTTCTCGCCTGTGTATCATTGCAAAAGCGCAGAAAAATTTATGAAATGTGTTTACAACCTCACAGTCGGGGGCGTGTACATTTGCAATGATCGTCTCAGCACTTTAGCGTATGAATGGCGCGCTCTGCTGGTGGGTGGGATCACATTACAGTTAATTAGACCAGTAAAATCTGTACATCGCTTTGTTTCAAACAGATTGCATTGCAGGAGAATATTTGTTTTAAATTTGAATTGGATTATTAAAAAGTAGACATTTAAATCTTTCTTTAAACATATGTTTCATGTTTGTGTGATAAGTATTCGCAGAGTTTCAGTTCATCTTAGTGATGTGTTTCTGAAATATGCTCGTGAACACTGACTGCTGAATGCTCACCCTTTTTATTTTCTTTATTTTACAAAAGCACAATATTTCATTGTTATTATGAGTGTACACAAATAAAAGTAGACCCTTGTAATCATTGGACGCAGCTGGCGCAGTGGCTATAAATAGATGCTTCACCAGTGCATTATCAGATTTTTCGTCTTCAGAGCCATTCTGTGCTGTGTGTTATCACAAGCCTGACAAACTTTCTTTTCCTCTGTTAGGAGTTAGATTTTGTTAGGCAGTGAGCAGTGTACCTTTTCTCCTTTCTATTTCCTCTGAAAAAAAAAGAAAAAGAATGATTGATTGATAAACAAAACAAGTGGTGTGTGTTCCCATGTTTATGCTCTACGGCTGAAACAGACCCACACCAGTTTTTGTTTTGTGTGTTTGGGGAAGAGCATGCTGCTCTTGCATTGGGGCGGGGCAGGTGCGAGCTTTGCAATCTGTTTACAGTCGAAATGCTTCACGCTCGTCTCGCTTACTTCCAAGATCCAGCGCCCAATCTTTCATCGTGGGGCTCTTGCATATATCTGGCTGAGGAGCGAGAGACGGGTCTGTCCCAATCGCTCGCTCTCTCCCCAGATCCAGCTGATCCTTCTCGTAAGCCTGAAGCGCGCCTCGGTGTCTCTTCGTTTCATGAGGGGGGCGCTGAACCTCTGTACATTCCACGCACAATAATAAAACGGTTGAGAAATTACTTGAGGTGGTTACTTGGGCTGTAGCCAGACTACAGCTAGACTGGCCACGCGAACAAGAGACCCCCCCCCCAAATGCTCCAAACTATAAGACAGATTTCTGTCTGGTGGCTAAAAAGAAAAAGGAAGGAAACACTATATTAGTCCCTTCCTTTCTTTGATGACCTCCATAACAAGCTTTTTCGTTCATGAAGGAATCTTTTTACTTCCTGTGTCTTCGTGCCCTCGATGTCGACATATTCGACTACCGTATGTGCTGAGACACGGGGCTATTTGTTGCTGCCGCCGGTAGAAGAGACACCTGCGGGCTATCTCTCACCGGGCTCGGCATCGTCATTTAAAAAGCCCTCTTTCCCCTCAAAGCCTTGCAGGATGGCCTCCACTTTAGTGGGAAGGGCTTATCAAGCAATTGGTCAGGCTGGTGCTGCTCTGCACACAATGGCTGTATCACAGGCTTACCATGCTGACCTGCTGGACGACCTGAGTGTGGGTGCTGCGCTCGATGAGCAAGCTATTTCTGAGCTTCGTCGAGCCACAGATCATTCTCTCCGCGCGACCAAGCAAACAGCCCGTGCTATTGGCAGGTCTATGTCTGCCTTGGTCAGTGTTGAGAGGCACCTTTGGATCAACCTTTCGGGTATTAAGGACAAGGATAAAATTTTCCTCCTTGATGCCCCGATTTCGCCCACTTTCATATTCGGAGACACCATGAGCAGGTTATCTCCAGGTTCCAGGAGGTGAAAAGCCATGAGGAAGCCTTCAGGCAGTTCCTCCCTCGCCGCACTCAGGGGGCGGGTCCTTCGGCCACCCAGACCCGCCTCAGTCCTGTTAGAAGGGAGGCTCAAAAGCAAAGCGTGGCGAGTCGTGCTCCTCCTCCCAGGTCTTGGGGACAGTCTCGTAGCCCTCGGCAGCCCCTAAAGCAAGACCTCAGGACCTTAATTTCCAGGTGTTTCGCTGCTCCCTGCATTTTTCCAGGACGTGAGACACTTGATACCCCCTCAACAGGAAGTGTTAAAAGATTAATACCCATCTCAGAGAACCTGGCAGCGTAGAAACTTCTGCCAGATATATATATTTTTTTGTGGGTCCTAAGAACAGTTTGAAAAGGCAACAGAATTTAATTCACTCGCCTCCTTCCATGTTTCAACGGCGTGATGAGGCACTACCGTAAACCGTTTTGCCAAAACACAGGAAGTTCCTGAGGTTCGCTTTCAGGGGCGAAGCTTTCCAGTATCGGGTTCTTCCATTCGGCCTAGCCCTCTTAACCGGCACATTCATAAATGCAGGAGGCAGCGCCGGCTCCTTTGTGACTCCGAGGCATCTGCATTTTGAATTATATAGACGACTGGCGCCACAGTCATAGCACAGTTCCAGTGACTGCCAGTTCAACACAGAGATACCGTCTTAGCTCATCTAGTTTCTAGAAAAGCATCCTCTCTCCCACTCAGAATGCTGTCTATCGGGTATGGAGTTCGACCACAATGCGGGCACAACTGTCTCCTGCTAGAATCGAGTCCATTCAGAATACCCTGAGCAAAATCAGATGAGGTCAAGTTTGTACTAGGTCTCAGGCGACTGCGTCCTCGGTAATCCCTCTGGACTGTCTGCACATGAGACCATTTTTATTGTGGCTCAAAGCCAGGGGATTTCTTCCAAGGGATAAATCCCCTAGGCTGATAAGGGTTAAGCGCCATGGGCTTCGTTCCCTTTTTATGTGGTTCAGACCCAAGGTTTCTTACCTTGGGTCCCACTCTTGTTGGGTGCATCTTGTTGTCTCAGGCTGTTAACGACAGACACCTCCCTGACGGGCTGGGTAGTGGCCTTAAGTGGTCATCCAGCTTAAAGAGATAGGAGGGTCATCAGTTCGGTTGTCACAGTAACTGTCTCGAGCTGATGGCTGTATTTCTGGCTCTGAAATACTTCCTCCTGAGGCTGCCATGTCTTGGTGCGGGTGGGCAATACAGCGGTAGCCTCTTACATAAACCATCAGGGGATCCACTTTTATGTCAGCTGAATTTCTGGCACGTTGGATCCTCCTTGGGGCCCAGGGCAGCTCCTGTCCCACAGGACAGTTTCGTCCCTGGATGCCTGTGTGTGGGAGAAGATATACTGTCCTGACAGGAAATACTACCCTGAGGTAGTGAACAAATCTGGGTGAGATTTCACAGGGCAGAAGAGGACCTCTTCACCTCTATGGACAGCGCAATGTCTCCTCTACTTCTCTCTGAGTCACCCATCCCCCCTTCGGGTCTGGACACAATGGCACATACATGACCCAGAATGCATCTGTACGCGTTTTCTTTCCCTGGTTTCTCTGCTCCTGGGAGTCTTGGCAAGGTTCGCCAGCAAGGGTCTTGCCTCCTTCTGATAGCGCCATGCTGGCCGAACAGGGTATGGTTCTCGGAGCTAAATTCTCCCCTCGATAGCTCGCCTCGGGCGATTCCGAACAGGTATTTCATCCCGGCCCGAATTGTGGAACCTTTTCATGCTTGGCCCCTGTTGGGTACCAACTGAGGTACACAGGGCTTTTTCCTGAGGTTATCAAGGACATTTTAAGTGCTAGGGCTCCCTCCACTTGGAACAGTTCTGGGTAGATTTTACAAGGCAGAAGAGGACCTCTTTGCCTCTAAGAACAGCGCAATGTCTCCTCTACTTCTCCCCGAGTCACCCAGCCCCCCCCCCCCCCGGTCTATGTGGACCCTGAGAGCCCGCCACGCCTTGATGGACGGGGTGCCGTTGGGGAGACATCCTCTACTCGCTCGCTTCATTCGTGGAGCTAGGCAACCTAGGCCTCCTGCCAGGACCAGGACCCCTTCATAGGACTTAGCAATAGACCTGGAGGGTCTGGTTGAGACATCCTTTGAACCTCTAGAGTCAGCATCTGACAGACTTCTGACTCTCAAGATGGTTTTTCTTATGGAGATTACCTCTCTAAAGAGAATTGGGGACCTACAGGCTCTGTCTGTCTTGCCAGCCTGTTTAGAGTTTGCCCCAGGAATTACCAAATTAAATTTGCACCCTCATCCTGACTACCTGCCTAATGTACCTTTCTCAACCTTAAATCCGGTCACTCTCGAAGCCTTCTGCTCCCCGCCGTTTGTAACGCCAGAGCCGGAAAGACTTCACAGACTTTGTCCAGTCTGTGCCCTTCAGACTTATGTCCACCGCACTAGTGTAGTGCGCACAGGTTGTTTAGATCAGTTTTACTATCAGATATAATTAATAATTAATGTTTATTAATTATTAATTAATAATTAAATTAAATAATAAATAATTCTATCCTCGGGGCACCACTTTTTTACAAGAGAAAAATGATAGTAGGTGACTGATCAAGTCTCATAAAATTCTACCCTGAAGATTGAGTATCTTGATTGATAATCAAAATAATCAAAAAGGGGAAGATACTAATCAAATTATTGCCATACGAATCCAGTAATCTACGAATCCACAGTAATCTGGTTACAGTTGGCTTCTAACAACAACAATTTAATGATTCTGAAGTAATACGGGAGTTCTTGACGTGGCAGAGGCTGGCTTCAACACACTATTCAAACAAAACAACTAGGAGTACTTATTATAATATAACAAGATTTATTATAATCAAACAGCAATGAACACTGTCAATACTAGATGAATATAATACAAAACATACAAAAATGGAAATCCTAACTAAATTGTGGAGCTATATGCTAGTGTAGTCTGTGTGTGACTAGGTTCGGTAACAAAGACACAAAATGGCGGACTAAACTCCACGTGTGGGCAAGTTTCAAAATGGAGGATCAGTTCCAAAATTGGGACCGAAGTTCCAAAATGGCGAACTGAATTCAAAATGGAAACTATTCTCCCAAAGGGAGGATTAGACCGAAAGGGGCGGAGCCAACGATCATTTGAAGGTGTGGGGAAAGAAAGATGGCTGGATCAGTTCCAGAACAATAGAGCTTTTACCACGTGTGGGTGGTAAATGAGCAGACACGCAAAGAACTGAACGAAACAGGCGGAAGAATTTGGAAAACACCAGCCTGATTCGACCAAACCGTGGTGCTGCTCGCTCTGTGAATTTCAGTGAGTGAGAGAGAGAGAGCGAACAAACAGGGGCTCATGCAATTTAACAGAGGATACACGCTGGTAACAGCGCGATTGAATCGTTAGTTCAGATCACTCAATAAAATAACATTTCACCCAAAAATGACGATCTCATGAATCAACACGACAATCAGCGATCGTAGTTTAACATACAAATGTAAACAAAAACATAAACATTCAGCAATCAAATACATAGGATTTAGTTTTATAAGAAAAGTCACAGTTTCTAAACTAAATCTGCCCAGATATCAAGCCTTACTTGGGAAATCCTGTGTGATTTCAGCAGGGTTGTCCGTTTGAATTCCTGTTGCAATGAGCGGTCAGGAGAAAACGATCTGGATTTGGTCCTTAGTCTTACGCTCGTCAGCGAAAAGACGTGTATCTGCGTTATTTCTCGGGTCCGGTGATGGAGAGAAATGCAGGCGATGGTCAATGTTGATAGAAAACAATTGAAAAGGGAATCTGGTCGCCTTTTCCGTATTCTAAACAAATTCACTGATGTTTCACGGTGAAAATGAAATTAACCGGTTGTAATACTACACGACTGGAACAAAGCTCAGTTAATCTTACTCTACCGTGGCCAAAGGGGGAGGTTAGAAAAACGTGGTCTCTCTTTGTCCAGAAGGAGGATTCCTTTGTGTAGATGCGTCTCTTTAGAGCACAGCTCGTGCAGTTGTAGCCCGCGAAGCTTTAGCAGAGAGAGAATGAAATCAAATCTGAGCGCTAGTTTTGTTAAGAAGATGACGTCATCGGTCATAGGCCACTTTTGACCAATGACGTTTGAGATCGAGTCCATGGGCGGGACTTCCGTCCGACTGTGAAGCATTCTGGGAAACTGAGTTCAATGTTTCACCTTTGATCATAGAACAAAGGCCATGCTGTCTCTGCTGCCATTTTCAGTGGGGCAAGGCCCTACACTAGCCAGTGGCGTAAGTCAGGGCAACAATTTTTTGCCATGGGGGCCGCAAAAGGAGAGCGCCTGCCTCCAAGCAGACTATGTCGCATTGGGTGAGGGACGCTATTGCCCTGGCCTATGAGGTATGTGGTCAAGCTTCACCAGTAGGTATCAGGGCTCACTCTACCAGAGGGCTCGCCTCCTCTAAGCCTTGGCCAGAGGGGTCCCTCTGCAGCATGTCTGTGATGCGGCAGGCTGGTCCTCTCCGCACACACTCATTAGATTCTACAGCTTGGATGTGCATGCCACTCTGGGCTCTTATGTCCTTGAGTCAACATCTTAAGCCCATGTCTGAGCCCTGTCACGCTCTTGTGAGCACACTGCACAACCGTGGGGTGTCCGGACAACCACAGTGCGGCGGCGTGGGTTCCCAAAGCGCTCTTCAGCACAGTATCATAGTGAAGCTTTTTGTAAAGGGAATGTGCCTGAAAAAAGCAGAACAAGATGCTGCGCTTTTCTGCCGCACTGGTGGAGCATCTATTTATAGCCACTGCACCAGGTGCGTCCAATGATTACATCGGCAGAGGCTATAAATCCCGGTCAATGTTCATTGATGTGTTGCATACATATTCACAGCTGGCCACAACTGAGACGTTTTCCCAAAGTGCTCTTCAGCGCAGCATCTCGTTCCACTTTTTTCAGGGAACAAGGGTTACATACGTAACCCCGAGACGTTTCTGCTGTAATGACAAAAATATCCAGCAGGACGCGCCGGTACGTCCATCGACCCCAGAGGGTTAAGAAAAGCCATTCATTTGACATATGAATGATTTACAATAAATTTGAAGTTTACAAATACTTGCAAAAGATGTCTAACAGGAAAAATACAAACTATGTACCTGTTCATACCATACAATGATTTTTAACCCTCTGGGGCTGACGGACGCGCCAGCGCATCCTGCTGGATATTTTCGTCATTACAGCAAAAACAACTTAAAATACTCCATCATTTATGGGTATACAGATAAGTGTAAGACATCATTAGAGCTATAAAGGGTCTACTTTTATTTGTGTACACTCACAATAACAACAAAATCTTGTGCTTTTGTAAAATAAAAAAGGGTGAGCTTTCTGCGCTCTCTGTGTCACGAGCATATTTCTGAAACACATCACAATAATGAACTGAAACTCCACGGATACTTATCACACAAACATGAAACATATGTCTAAAGAAAGCTTTAAATGTCTACTTTTTAATAAATCAATAAAAATTTTAAACAAATATTCTCCTGCAATGCAATCTGTTTGAAACAAAGCGCTGTACAGTTTTTACTGTTTCATCTCATTATCTGTAATGTGATCCCACCCACCAGCAGATCACGCCATTCATTAATGTACTGAGACGATCAATGCAAATGTACACGCCCCCACTGGGAGCTATAATGTAAACAAAATTCATTCAGTTTTCTGCGCGTTTGCAACAATACACAGGCGAGAAAGCTCCAGGAATGTATGGAAGAGTTAACATTTTCCTCAGAAGAAGAGCAGAACTCCGATGAACATTTGTATTTTGAAGAGTGATTTGATTCAGCCGAGGATACAATTTCGGACGAGTAAGTCAATTAGTTTTCACTAGTTTATATGTTATTTTATATAAACACGTACATATTTTACTAGTGGAACCGTTTCCAGACTTGCCAGCCCGGATTCAGAGTATTGACATTTGAAATATGATTCATATGAAATATGAAGTTTTAGTTACATTTAAATGCTGTTTCGGCTAAAGCAGTTATTTCATTTGTAAGCTGTATGATATAAATATGATATGTAATATGAGTTAAAAAAAAATTAAATTATATTTTAACTAGAGGTTATGCTGCCTCATTATCATCAACAAAGCTTGTGCTTGCAAATATGTGTTCAGGTTAAAAGGAGTAAAATGCACTTTAAACATGCCCATATTAGAAAATCACCATATTATTATGATTTCTGAAGGATCATGTGACACTGAAGACTGCAGTAATGATGTTGAAAATTATGCTTTGATCACAAATTGCATTTTATAATATATTTAAATTAAAAGATTAAATTGTAAAAACAGTTCAGAATATCAATGTTGTTTCTGTAGTTTGGATCAAATAAATGCAGTCTTGGTGAGCAGAAGAGACTTATTTTAACAGTAGTGTAGGTCTAAAATTAAGTAAAGTCTTTATGTAAAGAAAATATATAGTCAGATTATTTCTTTTAACTTAAAACTTGTTTTGGATCATTAAGTCTCCTCATATTCATTCTCTTTCTGTCACATTCCTCATTGATAGGCTCAGGTGTGAATCACATCAATATTCATGATCATTCACGCCTCCTTGTATATTACCTTTCAACACTAAAATTGTCTTACAAAAGTTAAATTACTATATTGTTTTGTATGAATGAGTGATCAGGATGGTTTTCACATCAGTTATCAAAAGGTTTGTGGACAAATGTTTAGGATAACACATACTAAACATTTGTCCACAAACCTTTTGATAACTGGATCTTCCCACCTAACAGGGAACGTTCCAACAACTTTGGCTAACATTATTTAAAGGTTTGGGGGGAAAAAAATTATATAAAACGTTAATGGAACATCCTTATAACGTTATTAACCTTAAAAAACGTTCTGCTAATGTTAAGAAAACTGGACATTTTCATGTTCCCACAACCAAATACTAACGTTCTTAGAACATAAAATTGTTAGCTGGGTTGTACCCTAGAGTTTTTGCTACAAATCAAATCAAATCACTTTATTGTCACACTACTGTGTTCACCTGCTGTTGCACTCGTGTACACAGTAGTGTGACAATAAAGTGATTTGATTTGATTTGATTTGATTTGTAGCAAAAACTCTAGGGTCTAGTTATCAAAAGGTTTGTGGACAAATGTTTAGTATGTGTTATATGGCCTTATTTCAGTGACTTAAAATTTTTGTTTTTTTCAAAAACCATGTATAAACGTTATTTTCTAAAAAATACAAACATGTACACACATGTTGCTCGCATATTATTGTAGCCCTGTTTGTGCTGAATACAGTGTTATCAGACTTTAGCCATTAATGTGTTTTTAAGCAAATGAAAAAAGCACAAATGTCAAGGCATGTCAAAACTTCTCCAGGGCCCAAAATACCCTCAGACCCCAGAGGGTTAATGTAAGTTATTCTGCTTAAAATCTTTATATTACAGCAATGTTTTTAAAACATGCTGATTTTATATATATAGTTTTATATGTCCAGTTAAATGGACATATAAAGCCTATGTTGGAAAAAAAAAAGCCTATGGACATATATAGCCTTTGCTGTGAATGTCTGTCTCTCATCCGTATCTAGAAAAGTGCTTCATAGTTTAAATTAATTATTATTATTAATGTTATTATTATTATTATGGTTGTTCTTGTTATTATCCTTATTACTCAATCAATAAAACTTTCCTCGTGTAATTGTATAATTCCACCTGAATTATTCACATACTTAAGACATACTGTGCTTGCAAAATTCAGAATGACAAAAAATTATTTCTGCAACAGTACACCTCAGATATAAAAAACTCTTATCCATAGACTCACATTGTATAGACTGCCACCCAGTGGGGGGAAAATTTGAACGCCTATATCTCCGCAGCCATTGGTCGTAGGCCTGCAGCGCCTTCACGTATCTGGACTGCCATTGGCCAACTTCATCCTGGGCAACACCCAGATATGTCTTTTGGATCCCAAGGGTGTATCCTGGTTCATAACTCCTGCATTAGTCAACTGGCTTCAGCGGTGCTCAATGGCAATGCCCTTTACACTATAGCGCCCCCTAATCACTTCAAAGTGAGGAATTGTTTTCGGAGGGAAGGAGAGGTTCCATTCGGACACAATTCAGTGGGCCACCTCAGGGGGGCGCCCATGGCACCCCGTTCGAGTTCCGGAGCCGAAGACACCACGGTGCAGGAAAACGTCAGCCGAGCGACCCGAGACCTGGGGTGCCGACTCGGGGCCTCAGAGGGACCAACATATCCGAATTAGGGTGGCAAATCAGCGCATTGCATAAATAGGCTTTTGGATCCCCAACTCATATCCCGGCACTGTACGTCGGATTTTAACGCCAGAGTAATAACGGTCAAAACTTTGCTCGGTTGGCAGCGGTGGGCAGGAGTGACCGATCGAGCAGTATGAGCAGCATGAGGGCACTCGCCCCAGTTGTCCGCCGGAGTTTTGGCCCCACCGTGCGCAAAAACGGCAACAGAGGCTCTGACCGGCCCGCAAATCCATGTGGCATATCAGTGGGAGAGCGGGACGCTGCCTTGATTACTTCAGAGCCGCTGCGCCCAAAGTGTGGCAAAATGGCAGCCGAGCAACCGAGCCACCCAGAGCCCGGAGTTCTGCCTCGCGGCCCCTCAGGGACCAACATGTCCGAATTTGTTGCGAAAAGGAGGGCAGGGACCTGTTTGAACAGCCCCCGGCCTTTCTATTTAGCTGTAATTTGGATCCAAATTTAGCTGTAATTTTGGATCCAAAATCCTTCTCCCGACCACTGTTATACAATTTTGAATGCACCTTTTACCGAACAGGGGCCGGGAGAAAACTTGTGGATCCAAAAGCCTATTTATGACTATCAAATATCAGAGATATGAGGTATCTTTTGGGGCATCAGAGCGGGCAGAAAGGGGGTACTGCCAGGACACTCCAGGCACTCTCTCATGGCCATTAGACGATACTGTGCACAAACTTTCATACGGTCGCCACCTTCCTGGCGGGCACTGCACCATCAAGAGTATATTTTATATATAGGCCCATATGGCTGTGACCTTTATTTACCGTGGTTTTACCCTCCTAATGTAAGTTCCTGAGGGGCTAGGACCACCAAACTTTAAATTGTTTGTCTTGCCATGACTCTGATATAGTGTGTAAAGTTTCGTGTCACTGGCATATTTCTGGGCAAAGTTGCAGTGTTAAATGTACGCTTTTTACTGTTCTTGACCTCTGTGACCTTTACTATCTTTCGTGGCATCAGAGCGGGCAGGAAGGGGGTACTGCCAGGACAATGCAGGCACTCTCTCGTGGCCATTAGATGATACTGTGCGCAAACTTTTGTACTGTTGCCTCCTTCCTGGTGGGCACTGCACCTTTAAGAGTACGTTTTACATGTAGGCCTGTATGGTTGTGACCTTTATTTACCGCAGTTTTACCCTCCTAATGGAAGTTCCCGAGGGACCAGGACCACCAAACTTTACTATGTTTGTCTTGCCATGACTCCGATAGTGTGTGTAAAATTCCCAGGTGATGTTGCATTGTTAAATGTACTATTTCTACTGTTCTTGACCTCTGTTACCTTTATTATCTTTTGGGGCATCAAAGTGGGCAGTAAGGGGGTACTGCCAGGACAATGCAGGCACTCTCTCGAGGCCTTAAGACGATACCGTGCGCAAACTTTCGTACCAGTGCCCCCTTTCCTGTGGGCACTGCTCCTTTTTTAATAGGCCCATATGCCTGTGTATGGCTTGGTAAGATATGATTTTTGGATCCCAAGGGTGTATCCTGGCTCCCAACTCGTGCATTAGTCAACTGGCTTCAATGGTTCTCTATGGCAATGCCTGTGTCCTCAAGGACTCTATAGTACCCCCTAATCACTTCAAAGTGAGGAATGTTTTTCGGAAGGAAGGAGAGTTCGCACTCGGATGCAATTCGGAGGGCCACCTCAGGGGGGGTTCTGTAGCACCCCGTTCGAGTTCCGGAGCCGTAGCTGCCACGGTGCATGAAAACAGCAGCCAATCTACCCCAGACCTGGAGTGCTGCCTCGGGGCCTCAGGGGGACCGACATATCCGAATTTGGTGCCAAGGGGTGGTCAGGAACTAGCCGGAACGGGCCACGACTCCAAAACTGCTTCGCCACGTCCTGCCGAGTTTAGTGCACCTGCGTCCTTTCCTTCTCTTTAAAATAAAATATAGCTTTTGAGACCATAGGTGGTGCTATGGGGGCCCCAGGGCATGCCTGTGGTAACAGAGGCACTCTATGGTCAATTGACCCCAGTTGGAGTTAGGGGGCTTGATACACTTATTGTTACAGAGATATCGAGCCCTGAAAAGCGGGTGGATGATGGCAGCCATTTTTTAAGCCAATCTGTGAACAGAAGGCAGCCATTTTGTGAACCAAAGGCAGCCATTTTGTGAACCGACCATCAGCCATTTTGTGATGCACCGACAATCAGCCATGCGGTCAGACACGGGCTGTGAGTAAGCTCAATCAGATAAAGTGACTCCCTGACTCGGTAGCGCAGCAGAATACGGATGATGAGAGCGTTCCCGACGTTTAGCGGCAGCAGGTCGTTCGTGACTGCAGTGGTGCCGAGCAGAATTGGCAGAGAAATCCTTCTCCCGGTCCCTGTTACTAAATTTTTCAAACACCTTTTACCAAACGGGGTCTGGGAGAAAACTTATGGATCCAAAAGCCTATTTATGACTATCATATATCAGAGATATGACGTATCTTTTGGGGCATCAAAGTGGGCAGGAAGGGGTACTGCCAGGACAATGCAGGCACTCTCTCGAGGTTTTATACGATACTGTGTGCAAACTTTGGTACCACGGCCCCTTCCTGGTGGACACTGCGTCTTCAAGCGTACCTTTGACCTGCTCTTTTCCTTTTAATATGTCTTTGACTTGCTTGGGACTCACAAAACTGTAATATGTTTCTTGTGGGAAGACCCCGATAGGGTGTGCTAAGTTTTTGAACGATCGCTCATTCGCAGCCAATACGGCGGCTTAAAACGTATTAATTTCACAAAGGCCCATTAAAGGACAACCTAAATTTTGCATGTTTTTACCCTATTAAAATTTGTTCCCCCGGGGTTAGGCACACAAAACTGTAATATGTTTCTTGTGGGAAGACCCCAATATGTTGTGCAAAGTTCCGGAACGATCGTTCGTTTGTAGCCAACGCGCCATCTTAAAACATACTCAATTCGCAAAGGCCCATTAAAGGCCTACCTCAATTTAACATGTCATTGTACAGGTTCCCCTGGGGCTAGGCACACAAAACTGAAGCCAACGCGGTGGCTTAAAACGTACTCATTTCACAAAAGTCCATTAAATGCCTACCTAAATTTAACATGTTTTAACCGTAATAAAATGGGTTCCCCTGGGGCTAAGAACACAAAACTGTCACATGTTTCTCAAGGGAAGACCCCGATAGGGTGGGCAAAGATTCGGAACAATTGCTCATTCTTGGCCAATGGTAAATCTTTGAATGCCTAAATCCCTGCAGCCATTGTCAAAAATTTTCCAAGGAAAGGTCCTACAGGGTCAAGTGAGGTATCATAATTTTTAGCATGATGAGCAGATGAAGAATATATAGGTTTTATTTCAAACAAATAACACATTCCAAGACCCCAGATAAACTTTTTGGATGAGAAACAAGTTTTAGATCCAAACCCTATATCTTGCCACTAACAAGATACTGGTTTTGGATACAAAACCTATATCTTACCGCTAACAAGATATAACGTTTTGGATCCAAATATACTTTTGGATCCCAAAGTTGTATTCTGGCACATGTATGTCTTTGGATACTGGTTTTGGATCCTCAAACATATCTCTCTGTCACTAACAACAACTATGTTAGGATTTTGAATTAAACTATTGGGGCCATAATCAGTATCCAACGATGACCCCCTAGAGGCCACACAGGGTACTGCAATTTTAACTTTTTCATACGAAAGGTCCTACAGGGTCAAGTGAGGTATTATAATTTTCAGCAGGACCAGCAGATTTAATAAAGTGTTTTATTAAAAAAAAAACACTTCACTGATTTTTAAAGACCTCAGATAAACTTTTGGGCCGAGAAATTTATTTTGGATCCAAAAGTAGTCTCCAAATCCCTGTAATTACCTTAGTTATAGAGGTAAAAATGACTCCCACCCTCATTTGCATATCGACTCTGATTAGCTGGATTGTTTCACAAATAAATCTTTAGAACGGTCGGTCCGATTTTGCCAAGCTTTGTGTCATCGAATTCAGAATTCTGCCTTCATGTGACAAGGAGAGATGAACAGAAAAGAGAGCAATAGAAATGTAGCGCTTAAAAAGGAAACAATCATTTGCTTATAGGTTTTGAGTGGTGGAAAAAGTCACATGCACGCCTTAAAATTTGCATGAATACGACTGTAAAGGAGACATGGTAATGAACGCATTTTTCACAAGATCAACACTTTTTTTCCTTTCCTGTGCATTTTGGCAGCATGTAGGCCTACAGCACATTAGCTTTGGGCAACAATAATGCTTAATTTGATTTGTAAACAGCCCTTTGTGGTTTAAATACTGTTTAGATTTCAGTTGAGCAGCTGAAATCAGTTTCATATCCATGTATCACTCCTGAAGTGTTTTTGTAGGAATTGTTGGGTGGGATAAACTCAATTATTATCATTTCACAAAATTTATCGGACCATTCTTGTGAGAAGGAGATTATTTTGTTGTGACCAAAGCAGACTTGAGATCAGTAAATATTAAAGACATTGTTCCAAAAATAAATGCATACAAAAATAACCAAAGGACTCAAAAAACTTTTAATACAAACGGTATCTTGCCATGATAATGAGATGAAACACTTGTTAGGAGGGTAAACACTCTTGAAGGCGTAGTGCCCGCAAAGAAGGGGGCACCAGTACAAAATTTTATGCACAGTATCGTCTAAAGTCCTCGAGAGAGTGCCTGCAGTGTCCTGGCAGTATCCCCTTCCTGCCTGCTCTTAATGGCCCAAAATATAGTCACAGAGATCAGGATCATTAAAAAGAGTACGTTTAACACTGCAAATTCACCTGGGAATATGCCAACGACACCAAAGTTTACACACAATATCGGTGTCAGATATAAATATAATTTATGTTAGGAGGGTAAAACCACAGTTAAAAAAACCCTCAGGCATTCTGGCCTACATAAAAAAAAGAAAAAAGTACTCTTGATAGCGCGTTGCCTGCCAGGAAAGGGGCACCTTTATGAAAGTTTACGCACAGTATCGTCTAAAGTCCTCGAGAGAGTGCCTGGAGTGTCCTGGCAGTACCCCTTTCCTACCCACTCTGATGCCGCAAAAGATACCAAATATCTCTGATCTCTATTTGATAGTTGTAAACAGGTTATTGGATATTGAAGTTTTCTTCCGGCCCCTGTTCTGTAAAAAAGCGCATGCAAAATTTGATAACAAGGGCGAGGAGAATATTTTTGGATCCAAAGTTACATTTCAAAGACTTTACAGCTAAAACTCCACTCATGGAGTTTGGGGCTGATCAGTCGCTCCTGCCTTCCGCCGTGCAGTCTGAGCAAAGTTTTGACCATTAAAACTCTGTTGTTAAAATCCGATGTACAGGGGCCGGGATACATGTTTGGGATCCAAAAGCCTATTTAAGCAATGCACCGATTTGCCACCCTACCGAGGTCGTGGGCCGTTCCGGCTGGTTCCCGACTACCCCTTGGCACCAAATTCAGATATGTTGACCCGGGTCTTGGGTCGCTCAGCCACTGGGATGCCATTTCCCACACCGTGGCAGCTATGGCTCCAAAACTCGAACGGGGGGGGGTCCGGGTAGCCCCCTAATGCGGCCCACCAAATTGCGTCCAAGTGCGACCTCTCCTTCCCTCCGAAAAAGATTCCTCGCTTTGAAGTGACTAGGGGGCGCTATAGAGTCCCTGAGGTCACAAAAAAATACTCCTCACTCCCCATATTCACTTGCCAACTATCATTTATACAAATTGATACAAACCTTTATATGTGAAACAGACATAATACTAATTATATAACGAGACCGAGAGGGGAAACTTTACCATTCTCGTTTAAAAGATAGTTTAAAAGTATCAGATGACTCTGGTAGTGCATTCAAAGTCTCAAGTTCACTCTCATGTTCATAAAGTACAGCATACCAAGTACATAAATGAAACAATCCAACCAATCAGATTCTATATGCAAATGAGGGTAGACATAATGAGGGTGAAAGTTGTTTTTACCTCTATACCCTACCTACAGATTTTTTAACCCTGGATGTCTAGGGGTTAGTGTCATCTAGCGATTTAACCCATTAAATCATTGCAAGATTAGATACCATTTGTATTCTTAATTTTTCATTTATTTTTGGAAAAATTTCTTTAATATCTACTGGACTCAAGTCTGCTCTGGTCGCAACTAAATAATCTGCTCCTCACAAGCATGGTCTGATAAATTTCACGAAACGATAATAATTAAGGATTGAGTTTGTCCCACCCAACAATTCCTACAAAAACATTTCAGGAGTGATATGTATACGAAACTGATTTCAGCTTCTCAACTGAAATCTAAACAGTATTTAAACCGCAAAGGGTTGTTAATAAATCAAATTAAACGCTATTATTCTTGCCCAAAGCTAACGTGATACAGGCCTACATGCTGCCAAAATGCGCAGGAAAGAAAAAAAAGTTGTTCTTGTGAAAAATGCGTTACAACGTCATCTTTTCAGTCGTATTCATGCAAATCTTAAAAGCGTGCATGTGACTTTTTCCACCACTCAAAACCTACATGCAAATGATTGTATTCCTTTTTAAGTGCTACATTTCTATTGCTCTCTTTTTCTGTTCATCTCTCCTCGCCACATGAAAGCGGACAGAATTCTGAATTCGATGACACCAAGCTTGGCAAAATCGAACCATCCGTTCTAAAGACTTAACTGTGAAACATGATATACCTCTATACCTAACCCTTACCCTAAACCTAACCCTAACCCTAACTTTTCACTAACCTTTCTTAACCCCTTAACCTAACCCTATAACCTAAACTTAACCTCTTTACCCCTTAACCTAACCCCTTTACCCCTTAACCTAACCCCTGAACTTAACCCCTAAACTTAACCCCTAAACCTAACCCTTAACCCATAACCGCTAACCCTTACCTTAAACTTTACCCTAAACCTAACCCTTAACCCTTAACTGCTAACCCTTACCCTAAACCTTACCCTAAACCTAACCCTTAATCCTTAACCCTTAACTGCTAACCCTTACCCTAAACCTTACCCTAAACCTAACCCTTAACTGCTAACCCTTACCCTAAACCTTACCAGCCCGTGCCTCATGTTTGCAAGTTGCTCGACTGTTTACAACTTCCTTCTAATTATCATAATAAAACTAAATACATGGAAAACATGGGTCATTCATACAATGCTATAATTATAATGATTATGAATAAATATAGATAAGGCTGCATCTATGCAATATACAATTAAATTATATATATATTTCATCCTTTTAAATCCACCACATAATATAATTATTATTTAAAATTAAATATATATCACATCAATATAAGTATAATTTAAAAGTAAATATTTACTAATATAAAAGAAGTATTTCTATAATTATATTTTTTTTTTTTGAAAAGACAACTAATGTTCTGCTGGCTGAAATTGTTTATTTTTAAACAAAAATATGGGAAAGGCTCTTATTGGTTAATTCAAGCTGAGTCTCACATCCATCACTGTTATTTACATTCAATTTTTTTGAAAAAAAAAGCCTTTCTGAAATTGATTTGAAAGGACAGCTTCTTTTCCGATTGGCTGAGAGCTGTTTCTTTTTAAACCAGAGGTATGGGAGAGGCTCCTATTGACTCTTTCAAATTTAGTCCCAACCCCACACTATATAAAGGACAACTGAGGATACAGACACTCATTCACTGCTTCCAGCTCTTGATGAGAAAGCCTCTGACACTCTTTGCATTTTTTAGAAAACTTATTCTGATCCTCAACACATTTTGATCTCTTTATTTCATTTCTTTATTTGACTATTTGTTTTATTCATTTTAAGATTGATTTATTTTTCATTATTTTATTTTATTTTGAGATTTACATTTTTCACAATTAGAACAAGCCTGCCTGAAGAAGGTTCCAAGAGAACCGAAACGTTGCAACGGCTTGTTCAGTTTACAAAAAATATTATTAATTCACATAAAAAAACTTACCTTAAAATCTTTGATTTTGTTTTCACATTTAAAGCAACAACCTGTTCATATATAAAAACATAAAAACATTTTTATTTGATTAGATTTTAATAGATAAAATACAAAAAAAGAAAGACTACTTTTTAGATTTACTTACCTGATTTTAATTACTTCAAGAAAAATCTTTACCTTTTACATTTATAAATTCAGCACAATAGTTTCTAAAACCATGGTTTGGCCAGAAAGAGACGGTTGGATGGTGGTCACAAGTGGGCGCAGGCTTGCCAGGCGTGGCACAGTCTGGCCTATGCCCCGTTCTTACCGTGACACTGAACATCAAGCACGGGGAGAAAGAGCATTCTCCTATGCGGACGCAGTTAAATATGGTGGCTATCAGAACCAGCGTCATGCACAAGGAGAAAGAGCATTCTCCTATGCAGACGCAGTAAAATATGGTGTCCATCAGACCCAGCATCATGCACAGGGACAGAGAGTGCCTTCCCATGCACGTGCAGTAAAATTTGGTGGCCACATGAGGGCAGCCCCGACTCACTATTGTCAGTGGTCTGGCAGACCACAATTTTTTGAACCCCGGGCCCGTTTGGGGCCCGGTACATTTATGCCCCAACAAAAATCCTTCACAAAGGAACCACGGGGATGGGTGCAGAACAAAACACAGACAGTTCGTTCACACCTGCAAAATAAAAACAAACATCAGAAACAAAACACAAAGCCCAAGCATTCGGATGACCCTGACTTTGTCACAAAAACCCGTACTTTATTTAAAATCATCAAATTGATGCATCATAAAAACAATATAAGCCAGGACCAGCCACCTGCAATTCACAAAATTGAAAAACACCTGTCAGAGGCCATCAAACCAGCTTTACCAAACTCCACAACACAAGCCCTCATTGAAGGAAATGCCAAAAACTGGGCCTATACCACTATGCTGATTCTTAAAAATCACTATGAAGACGCATTGGTGGAAGAAATGGCCAAGCTCCAGCACATTCAATCCCAGGGCTGGGAGGAATGTTTCAATACGGCCACTTTATGGGCTAAACGTGGTATTGGAAAAAGACTAAAAGACAAAACAATACACGAGGCTCACAGGTTGGTAGGGGAGACATGGCACACCACCGTTCCTGCCTTAGATTCGGGAGAAACGAGGAGACCCAAAATCTCTCTCCCGTTCCTCCTCTCCCAGAAAACACAACGGCTAATACCGTCACGGTGCAGGCTTTGGTGCACACCATGACTGATGCACAATCTCTATCGGAGACATCCACCCCATTAATAACAAAACCAACCAAAACAGCATGCACAATGACAGACCCACCGAACGATTGGTCTCATATTAGAAAGGAGGACTTGGACAGCGATTCGGAGACTATCTTAAAGATTCCTGCCTCCCAAAAGAACAACGCATTCCTCACATTCGTTCCAACCCCTGTGTTAGACAGGAACAAGATCCTTATTGAGGATCAAGGGGAGTGCGAACGAGATAATCTCGGCTCACAAAGAGTCACCTTAAGCCCTGAAAAAGTCACCAGCCTCAGGACAGCCACACAAGCTGGTTTAAGTGTCGACCTCAACAAACCTTCTGGTGCACAACGTGACTCCCAAGAGGACGGACCGAATAGACACCTAACAACGTCCAGGAAAATGATAGAATGGAAGCTGACGGTGCGAAAAAAATGGCTCATTATCAATGACTCCAATCTGTCCAGAATTCCACCTTTTAAGAATCGTGACCTCCAAATAGAAAGCTATCCAGGGGCCACGTTTAGACACATGGAGGCTGTGATCAACAAAACCACAGTATCCACAGAGGTAGAACATGTCATTTTATCATTAGGGATCAACAGCCGGGCACAGAACACCAAAGACACTGCTATCAAACAGATGCAGGCAGCTTTAAGAGCAGCAAAAGATAAATTTTCACTGGCGGAAATTTGGGTTCCGGAGGTGAACTTTTCAGGAATGCTCCCAACAAAGGAGCAGACACAATTGACCATCCTGAACGCCCATATTACCGCCAACCTAAAACATATTCCGGCCCTGTCCAGATCTGAGTTTCACACCGACAGCGATCATATACACTGGACGGTGGACACAGCCAAAAACATGCTCCAGCACTGGCTTCGGTATTTAAAATAAATCTCCCCACAAGCCTGCATGCGCAGGAGGGGCATCGAAACGTTGTTATTCTTACAAAAACATTCCACATCACTCCCCCACAACGTTGCCTGCTCAACAGGGGATTGTCCTTTATCCCATCGGGTACAACGAGCAGAAAACGCCACGAAATGCAGACACGATACGATCTGCAACAATACCACAGGAGACTTAAATTGGCAGCCTATTTTCAAAATGAGACAGACTCAAATCCCCCTCCGTTCACACCCAAATCGGACTGGATCCCACCCGCAGACAAACTGCCCACAGATCTATGCACGTTATTCAAAAGGGATCTGGAATACTTTAAAAAAACATTTTAGACCGTCCCAGGAAGAGCCTAACCTCACTTTGGAGGAAACAAATGCTCTAAAACAGTTAAAAAGCGCTAAACAAATAGTTATTAAACCTGCAGACAAGGGCAGTATGATAGTCATATGGGACCGAGAACAATATTTATGGGAGGGATATAGACAATTGAATGACCCAAAATATTACAAGAAATTGGATGGACCATTTATTTAGATACTGTACCTATGGTAAAAAATTTAGCCCAAGCCCTATATAAAAAAAACACATCAACGCAAAACAAAACTCCTACCTGTTGGGTAACGCGGAACCTAGAAGCAGGAGGTTTTACATGCTCCCCAAAATACACAAAGACCCAGCCAAATGGAGCAAACCGCACGAAATTCCCCCAGGAAGGCCTATAGTATCTGACTGCGGCAGTGAAACGTACTATACGGCCGAATTTTTAGATTTTTACTTAAATCCTCTCTCGACGGGCCACCCCAGTTATATAAAAGACACATGATTTTGTCCAGAAAGTCAAAGGACTAAAAATTCCCCAAAAGGCCATCCTGTTCACTATGGACGTGGATGCCCTTTATACAAACATTGACATCAAAGAAGGAATTCAGGCCATTAAAAATATCTTTCAAAAAACCCCAGATACCTCCAGGCCCGACAAAGAACATCCAATTATTAGAAATAAATTTAAACAGAAACGATTTTGAGTTTAACGGGTAATTTTTCCTGCAAATTAAAGGCACGGCGATGGGCAAGAAGTTTGCCCCGGCCTACGCCAACATATTTATGGCAGAATGGGAGGCTTCGGCCTTATCTCGATGCCACAAACAGCCCCTTCACTATTTTAGGTACCTAGATGATATCTGGGGAGTGTGGACTCACTCTGAAGACGAGTTAAAGGAATTTGTGGCCACACTAAATAATCATAACACATCTATAAAATTAAAATCCACCACCAGTCACCTATCGGTAGACTTTCTGGATACCACAACTTACAAGGGTCCAGATTTCAACACGTCACACAAATTGGACATTAAAGTCTTCTTCAAAGAAACTGACACACATGCCCTACTACACAAAAGGAGTTTTCACACCAAACATACTTACTCAGGCCTGGTCAAGTCGCAACTTCTGAGGTTCCGTCGCATATGCACCCAGGAACGGGACTTCAGAGAAGCGACTCAAATACTCTTCAAAGCACTCCGACCCAGGGGATATAACAGGTCCTTTTTGAGAAAGATTTTTAAATCATACTTGACAAGCAGGGCCCAGGCGGAGGGGACATCAAACTGACCAAAGAGGTAAAGTCTAACTTCCAGAACATATTGGGACAGACACAATTATTGAAGAACCACAAAGTTATTGCAGCATTCAGAAAAAACAAAAGTTTACAAGACTATCTAATTAGAGCCAAACTTCATCCTCTTCACGATACGAAACCCAAACATCAGGGACAATATTTGGAACAAAAAGGATACGTACAAAACAAGTTCTCAAAAGAGGTCTTCAATACTTGCCAATCAGTAACGATATACTGTAAAAACTGCATTTACCTCATCACCTGCAAACAATGTGGAGCTCAATATGTGGGAGAGACGGGCAACACCATTTTGGTCAGAATGACACAAAATAAATATAACATTCTGAAAGGACAACAAAAAAACACTTACCTGGTCCAACATTTTCTTCAACACGGATGGGAATCCTTCCGGGTCACGGTCCTACAGGCCAACCCGCAGTGGTCCGTGCCTCAGAGAAAAAGAGCAGAGAGAATTTGGATCAATAAATTAGGTACTATATATCCACAAGGCCTGATATAGGCCTAACCCTAACCCTAACCCTAACCCTAACCCCTTAACCTAAACCTAACCCCTCAACCTAACCACATTACCCCTTAACCTAAACCTAACTCTTAACCTAACCCCCAACCCTTAAACCCATACCTTAAACTGTGGTCAATTTTTATCAAGTTGTGTATACATTAATCAAGTATAATCGATGCCATTTTATTCTACAATTATTTCTGTTGGTCATATGTGTTTTTTGTGTATGTGAGTGGTTCAGCATAAAAGTCTGGGAATGGAATGTCAGAGGTACATGGACACTCACACATAAATGACATGCAGATGTTTCCTATTTACTTTTGTTGAAGCTAAAGAAGATATATGATGGGCCCCCTCTTAGTAAAGTGTTTTTACATAGTGTGAAAATGGCTCACAGGATGTAACTGAAGACTTCTGGTTTAAAGATAAAGAAGATTTGATAGGGCTCCAAAGATGTTTTTAGCTCAAAACAGGATATTCATTGTTTTAGCCACGCCTTGTGAGACCTATGTAAGCGTGTGCAAAATTCAAGACACTTCAGTTGTTTCTGCAGGGGCAACTCGGCTTTATGGTCTGATAATAGAGTCTATTCTTCTGAAATCAAAAACTCCAAGTCTTTAAGAGTGAGTTTATCACAAATAAGGCAGGAACCACAACAAAACCCAACCCCTAAACCTAACTCCCAACCCTTAACCACTAACCCTTACCCTAACCCTAACCCTCCACACAAGCATGGTTCGATTAATTTCATGGAATGATAATAATAAAGGATTAAGTTCATCCCACCCAAGAATTCCTACAAAAACATTTCAGGAGTGATACATGGATATGAAACTGATTTCAGTTGATCAACTGAAATCTAAACAGTATTTCAACCGCAAAGGGCTGTTTACAAATCAAATTAAACGCTATTATTGTTGCCCAAAACTAATGTGCTGCAGGCCTACATGGTGCCAAAATGCGCAGGAAAGAAAAGAAACGTCGCTCTTGTGAAAAATGCGTTCATTACCAAGTCTCCTTTACAGTCGTATTCATGCAAATCTTAAAGGCGTGCAGGTGACTTTTTCCACCACTCAAAACCTACATGCAAATGACTGTTTTCCCTTTTAAGTGCTACATTTCTAATTTCATCTTTCTTTTTCTGTTAATCTCGCCCCGTCACATGAAAGCAGACGGAATTCTGAGTTCGATGACACCAAGCTTGGCAAAATCGGACAGACCGTTCTAAAGATTTATCTGTGAAACAATCCAGCCAATCAGATTCGATATGCAAATGAGGGTAATGAGATAATGAGGGTGAAACTCGTAATTACCTCTATACCTACAGAGTTTTTAACCCCCGGGGCTAGGGGTTAGGTTCATCTAGCGATTTAACCCCAACTAACCCCAGCAGACTGGGGTTAGCCCTAGTGGACTGATGGAAAATTGCACTTTCCAACTTAAAACTTTAATCCTATGGTAACTTTATTTTATAAAGTTATAAGGGCAATATTTGGTGCAGTTTGTTTTCTCACAACAACAACAAAATGTTTACAAGTCCATCTGTTTTTTTTTTTTATTTACTTCATTTTTGGAAACATTTTTTTAATAAAATGAACTGGACTCCAAAACATCCTCCTCACAAACAAGTCAAATAAATGCAAAGGGTCTTGCTATATTTACTTGGGTTCATTTCTTTCATTTGTCACAGTCTTACAGTAGGAATCAAATATAGCAGTCTGTTTTGGACAGAGTATATAGAGTAGAATATGAAGTTGCTGTAAATGTCCACCAGATGGAGACTCGATACCACAAAACTAAACATCCTTCTGTTATTTGTTTTTTATTTATTTCATTTTTGGAAACATTTCTTTGATAAAATTAACTGGACTCAAAAATACAAGTAAAAGAAATATCATGAAATAATAATAATAATGATAGTAAAAAGTTTAAACATTATTTAAAAGCTTCATTAGTTACAGACAGAGAAACAAATAGACACACAGACAGAGAGACAGACAGACAGACAGAAAGAAAGACAGCCTTTAGGGGGCGTACACTTAAAAACAGCCGTTCATTTGAAATATGAACGATTTATCAATAAAATTAAAGTTTACAAATACTTGCAAAAGAAATCTAACAGTAAAAATACAAACTAATGTTCCTGTTCATACCGTACAATGATTCTGAACGCAAGTTATGCTGCTTAAAACCTTTATTTTACAGCAATGTTTTTAAAACATGCGGATTTTATATATATGGCCAGTTAAATGGGCAGCCTTTGCTGTGAATGTCTGTCTCTCATCCGTGTCTAGAAAAGCACTTCATAAATTAAAGAATTATTATAATTATTAATGTTATTATTATTATTTTGGTTATTCTTGTTATTATCCTGATTATTCCGCCAATAAAACGTTCCTCGTGTAATTGTATAATTCCACCTGAATTATTCACTTTAACACTGTGCTTGCAAAATTCAGAATGACATTAAAAATAATTTCTGCAACAGAACACCTCAGAGTAAAAAAAAACAACTCATCATTTGTGAGCCCTTTTCCATAGACTCACCACCCAGTATAGACTGCCACCCAGTGGGGTGGGGTACAATAATGGTCCTCTGTGAAACAAGTATTTTTTAAGCCGCCGTGTTGGCTACGAACGAGCGATCGTTCCCAAACTTTGCACAGACTATGGGGGTCTTTCCACGAGAAACATATAGCAGTTTTGTGTGCCTAGCCCCAGGGTAAACCGTTTTATTTCACTAATAATATGTTTACTATAGTCGGCCTTCTATCAAGCCTCTGTGAAACGAGTACGTTTTAGGCTGCTGTGTTGGCTACGAACGAGTGATCGTTCTCAAACTTTGTACACTCTATCGGGCTCTTTCCACGGGACACATATTGCAGTTTTGTGTGCCTAGCCCCAGGGTAACCCGTTTTATTACACTAATAACATGTTTATTCTAGTCGGCCTTCTATAAAGCCTCAACAACACACAAATTGGTAGACACTATTGATGCTGAACTATTTAAAGAATTGGAGCGTCAGGTACCAAATAAGTTATGGTCTCAGCTTGACACAGATGTAGGACTGGTAAATTCAGCCAGTCCAATAAGAATACAACTTAAACCAGGTGCACGTCTTCCAAAATCACAGTACCCTTTACTGCCTGAGGCTGAAACAGGCATAAAAGTCACTATAGATGGTTTAGTAAAAGCAGGAGTATTAATAGAAACAAACAGTTACTGTAATACTCCAATTTTGCCTGTGATCAAAGCAAACAAATCTAAATGGCGCCTTGTTCATGACTTACGAGCAATCAATGATATAGCTGAAAATTGTCCGGCTGATGTTCCAAATACGCACACGCTGCTGACAAATGTCCCTCCTGATGCCAAATTCTTTACTATGATTGATTTATGCTCTGCCTTTTTCAGTATTCCGGTGACAGAGGAAAGTAAACACTTATTTGCATTCACGTATGCTGGTAAGCAGTAAACCTATACCAGAAAGCCACAGTGGAAATGCTAACATCTCAAGATAATGGAAAGAGAAATTAAAAAGAAGGATTTTGTAACAGGAGTATGAAAAGTAAATCTTAAATGAGAAAACTTCACATTCACGTATCTGTTTTAAATGCTGTCTATTCAATTTTATGAGAAAAAAATGTTTATTAATATTAAATTAAACACTATAATGTGTTAATATCTAAATGTAAAAACCCATGATTATATGTTTTGTTTTTGATTTGTTTAAATAAGTCTAGAGAACAATTTACATGTGAGTGCAACTTTGTCAGTGTAAACTCAACCAACAAAAATGAGACAGGTAGTGTTTATTATTTTTGCTTGGGAATGTCTGAATGGAGAGATTGAGTGAGATCTGCGAGGCTCTGTAAGGAGAGAGAGCAGGAGGGGTTATACCCTGCACTAAATAATCTCGTCTCTCTTGATGTCTCCACTCAAACAAAGGTGCGCCCCGAATTTAGAAGAGATAGATAGTAGATTCTTTTAAAATGAGATATTTTTCTTTTATATATACAGTGTAGGCATTGGTTGATCATGGGTACACTGAGAGCTGCCACTAAAACTAGATTTAGAGGAAATACATTTAAGAATGAGTTAGATAATTTCATGTTCTCTACTTTTAAAATTTGCTGTTTTGAGAAGTTTTTTCTTGGGTTTGTTCTATGAACAATCATGCCAGATAAAATTTAAATAAAGTCCCAATATGTGATATATTTAATATAAAAATAATTGAGAATGCTAATAAAAATTGGTCATTGGTAGCAGGTGAAACCCATGCAGAAACACTGAGATTAAATTGAATATCATTAAGAATTTCAAGCTGTCATCATTATGTGTATGCTGTTCACTAACTCATTCTGCAACTAGTCTCTCACCATTGTAGATGACCTGGCCAAATGATTTATTGAAGCGGCTAATCCTGCAGGAGGAAGTCAGAGGAAAAAAGACTGAAAGATGTGGGCTATTATCTGATTGGCCCTCACACTAACATGACTGCTGGTAATCATTACTGAATTGACATTACAAATGTGGATTAAATTTCTCTGGATAAGTTGACTTTGATCATATATGACTAATTGGATGTTTGATTCTCCAACTGCCATCCATGGGTTCGATACCCATGTCTAAATTGTTCCGAGGGTCTAAATTTAAATCCAGCATCTTACCACTGAGTTATTGATTTAAAGAGTAAAATATATGGCAAAGAGTTACCTATTGGATTGGTACTGTCGTGGAATATTCACGATGTTTCTCTCTCTAAGTTGTAAGAAAACTCTCGGAGTCCCAAGTTCCAGATGCCAAAGTTATAGTTTATTGAACACCAACAAACTATATGAGACCGGTCAGCTGCCCGTTCTGACTTCACTTAAGTTCCCAGTTATATACCTTTTTTGTTGTCATTCTGCTCCTTATCTCTAGCCAATGGGATTATTTCCCTCAATTCTTTCTCCTGACACCAATATGTTTTATGTTCCTTGTTAATTAAATATTGGTGGAAAATCCCTCACTCATCTTTTTAAAAACGTATATATTTTACATTCAGCTGGTAACTCCTCAATTTTTGACAAAGTCACTGTTCAAGGAAAGAATGCTTTTAACTTAGAAATATGCGTGGGAGAGAAAAACAGCCGTGTCCTCAGCACACATCCCTAGCCCTTGATTTAAACATCTGTGTACGAGAAATAACAGCCATGTCCTCCTCACACTCTATGTACCCTCTTACTGAGGGGGCTTCTTTTGCTCACACGCACAATGTTATTAGATCAAATGAAAAGGAGTACAAGCTCTAAAGATATTCATTATACTTTCAGTTTGCTAGAGCAGACACCATGACTGGTCAAGAGATATACAACTAGCCTAATTAAAAGAAACACAGAAATACACCATATATCTGTTTTTAGAGAAGTACACAAAGAAATACACCATATACTCCCCCCTTTGAGACTTACAAAAAGTCTCACACCCTATTTCCCTCGACCAGAGTGCAGTCACACAAGCCAGCCTGACTTATTCAATCATGTGGCCAAAATAGGCCACGCAATTTCTTTATCCAATACTGTCTCTATGGGGCTGTACTCTGCAGGACTTGGGTCCAAACATCTCCTTCCACATTTGGCTAGAAAGGAGTAAAAGAACCCAATCCTCTAACTATCACTGTTCTTGGGGAGGGTGACAACAAATTAACTTTGTGTTATAAGCATGTGCATGAAATTGTAAAGCCTTGCGTGATGTAGAATACAATTGATTACATACTGTCCAGATACAACTGATATAGTAATATGCATCCATCGGTGCCAGAGGATCTCACAGACATTTCCGGTAGCCTGGAGCGCTATCTGGTGGCGTGTTGGAGCAGACAGCGGGTTTTTAAACCACCAGTTGAGTCTATTTGCTCTTGCAGCTAAGCACTGAGGTGCTCGTCGCTCGATCCTTCATGTCTTCTTGTTGTAGCCATTCTTGTTCTCTCTGGGCAAATATTCACAATAACAGTTGTCATACATATTGAAACATAAGTAGTAATCCCACTATCTCTACTTGATTAAATCTATCAAGGTGTTTTACAGACCGCTTCCTCTATATTATTAAATCAAAGGATAACTTTAATAAAAGAACAAAAAGATGTCAAAAACAGAAAACATATTCATAATGCAAAAGAAAATACAATTACCAAGAAATGTCCCTCTTTAACAATCACATGAGAAAAAATGTTAAGTACTCAGGCTCTTTTTGTAAGCTTAAATATCGCTTTTGTTTCCCCCTTTATTTATTTATTTATTTATTTATTTTTTTAATGGTCTTCAGGATTTTTTCAATGGCTTTTAAAAGCCGTCAAGTTCATCCAATCCCTGCCCTAAGCTATATTGTCTAGTTTCCATACTTGTTTCCAATGGTGTCATTGAAACAATCACCATTTGCTTAGCTACTGTTTGAGTCATTATAGATCTTAGAATGGGAATAACGCAACAGAACAATAAGCCAAATAAAGTCACTCCTACAAGTATCATTATCCCTATCTTCATGAGCCCCATCTTCCATGATCCAAAAAGCTCATCAAACCATCTCCCCAGTGACTGATCTCGTCCAGCATTAACTTTAACTTCTGTGCGCAAGTTATGCAGTTTCTTCATTGCTTGTGTGTAAAGGTTCCTTCTGGAGATGTATTATTTGGTATGTAGGTGCAGCAATCTACTCCAAACATAACACATTCTTCCCCTTTATCTGCTAATAACCAATTTAGTGCTTGACGATTTTGCCATGCCATTTTACTAATGGCTGCTAATTGATCTCCTAACGCCTTTAATGCCTCATCAGTATAATTGATAAATCTCTGCTGATTATAGAAAATATAATTGATCCATTCTACATTTTTGTTAATTGTAACCCATGGGAGTATCGACTCAAAGCCTGATTTTATCTCATCTCCGCTTTAAACTCATGAGGTATTCCTCTTGGTTGGTCAATTGGTAGACCTCAGGATCTGGGGTGTATGCTCTTTTCACCCTTACTGTGTTATGAACTATGGTCTTTGGTGCAGCTTGGAAGTCATAGGGGTCCCATTTTACCATAGTTACTTCTTGTAGTAGCCTTACTCTAGCACACAATCCTTTCCAACCTTTAGGTAGTGCGGTTTTAAATTGAACTCCTCCACATAACCAAAAATAGTCTGCAATAGTCTCCGTTTGTTCTATATGTAGCAGTATCGCAGGCGATACTATAGTGTGATTTTCACATCCTGTAATGCATTTGCCAATAGCTACACCCAAACATTCCGGAATTATATGCGCAGTAAAATTTTGTCCCAATGTCGCTGTTGCATATTGGAGTCCACTAAACCTGATCACATCATTAGTAAAGTACATTTCTGTATCTAAATGCCATATTACTGCGCAATTTCCCTTAAATGTCCTACATTTGTTGTCCCTTTTGTTAAAGCATTCGTAACTCAGTTGTCTATTTATTTTATATAACGATGGGCTTTCTTTTTTCTTATTATCCACACGCACATCGAATCTCTTACATTCATCTCCCCATCTTATTTTTGTATAAAATTTTTCATAGCCTAGATTACTCAACGATGCCAAACATTCTACTGGACAAAACACAATTTCTGTCTGAGTCACCACAATTTTTGGCATAATGTGCAGCACAATGCTTATAGTCATATTGATTTGGAACTACTATCAATTCCTTTAGCGGAGAGGGCGAGCACATTATACAATTTGTCATGCCTGCTTGCTTAGCGGTATATTTAGCCCATTTGTACCAGAATTTTGTTGTGCATGTTCTAACAAGTCCTCTGTTCCTACTGACTCTGTGTGTTCCATATTATTATCTAAGTCGATCTGTGCCGGCATGTTTTGGTTAATTATCTTGTCAGGTATCTTTGTAGGCTTATTATATTGCTTGGTTTCATAATGTGGACTTTTGGACCAGGATCCAGGTGCACGTTTCTGTCTACTTTCTTGTTTTATGTTATCTAGTCTTTGCTCAGTTTGGGAATTAGAATGCAAGGTCTGAGGTGTTGATTGTAGGATATTCATTATACCATGGTCCTGCATCTGAGAAGTGTGGTCTTTCCTTGCTTGTTTCTCCGGTAGGCCCTGTGGAGGAGGCAATATCTGTTCCAAATACGTTAGTAACAGCATTATCCACACCAATACCTTCTTGAGTGTCTAGTCTTTCTTCTGCCTCCCGCAACACCTCGTCCAATGGCTGCGTTTGTTGGTCTGTTTCATTTCCTTCACGTGATTCTGTGTCTGGTTCAGTAAAATGAACACTTTCTGCCTCTCCTTCCGCACTTTCTGGTCTCTGTTCCTCTGTAACATGTACTTCCGTCTCACTTTCTGTGCTTTCCTGCTCCGCTGCGGCACGTACCTCAGTCTCTCTTTCTGCCTCAGCGTGCTCTTCCCCTACGTGCGATTGTCCTTCTTCTACTTCCGCTTCACTTTCTTCAGATGCTGTAGCCGGTACCTGTGGATCTGCTGCGTCCCCAGGTTTTTGGGCTTGTTTTTGCTGTTCTTCTTCGGCTGCCTCAAGTTCTTGAGTGTGTGGCAGATTTCTTCGGCGTATTCTGGTACAGTGATTTAAATGATACCACGTGTTACTGCCTCTTACCTTTACTGCTGTTGGGGTTGCCTGCACTACTTCATAAGGTCCTTCCCTCCTGGGCTTATTCCACTTTCACCGAAACACTTTCAGTTACACAAGGTCTCCAGGAACTATTGAAAATGTGCATTCTCGTTTTGTCTAGGATTTCTCCTTTATTCCTTGATAGGTGAATGCAAAGAGTTGTCTGCTTTCTTCTGCTAGAGGAATACTGACGCCTGTTTTAGCGCTCCTTTGCTGCCCATTGCGCTTAGATCTGGAAGAACATGCTTTCTTAATCTTGTTCCATTTTTTACACTTTTCATGCTTTCAGACAGTCTTTGTGTCCTGCTTCTGAGTTCTTGTAGCTCCCGTTGTCTTCTGCCAGTTGTGTCAGTTCATCATCATCATTGAAGTGTATCAACTCTTCAGTCTCACCAGTCTTATGATCAAGATCTTCTTTGATGCCACTGGCCCTTGCTTGTTCTTTTCACTCCATTTCCTGCCTTTTTATATTCTGACAGCCCTTCCTGTAATGCCTGATGACAGGCGTCTTTTACTTGTTCACTAATTTCTTTTTTTGTCAGCATTCCTTCCTTTATGTCACTGCATTGTCCACCCAGTTCATCTTGTAGTTTAGTTTCACTTGGTGTGCTGTCATCTGATTTTTCTCCATCACTGTCTTTGTTTAGTCCCAACAGCCCTGGATATACACGTGTCTGGAGTGACTTCTGTCAGTGATTCTGACTGTGGTATTTCATTTATTTCTATTTCTCCTTCCACCTGGAGTTCTCCTTTAAATCCTACCAGGGGCATCTGCATCTTTTCTTCATTCTCCATTAGTGGCGCATAGGGAGGAGGCCTTTCCACTTTTTCTTCATCCATCTTTTTCCCTTCCCTTTCCTGTTTTAATATTTTTATCCCTTTTGGTTTTGAACATTTGTAATATCATTAGTTCCCTATCTCGTTTCATTATCCTCACCTGGCTCTTTTCTTTTGGTTTATTGTGCTCCCATCTCCCTGCCTCCCTCTGCTGGCCATTTTGTGTTCAGCCCTTTTGTTCTTCTCTCCCATTTTTTAGACATTTCTTTTATCACGTCTCTATACATTGGAAACTCCATGCATATTTGATCTATTGGTGTTGGTTTCATTTTGTTATCCCTATATGTTTATTATTCTTATTAATTCAGTACCTCTTTAACCCCAGCGTGTTCTTAACTTATTATGCTAATCTTCACCAGGCTGGTCAGACGAGGACCACTAAAAGTATCCGACCCCTGACTTCCCCTGGGCTTTCTCTGGGTTGAGGACTTTTTCTGACGAATGTTTCTTAACTTTTCTTAAATACTTCAGTACTGCCTTCACTTGCTTTCTGCTTAGTGGCCTTTTATTGGGGGCAGCACGTATCCCTAGTTTGTTAGTATTAACATCATCCAAATTAATATGTCTTTCTAATTCATTGGTATTGTAGGCCACAATTGTTTTCCACCTTCTCTCCTTCAACGGGTCATCCTGTCCCAACTTGCTTCAATGATGGCAACAGCATTACTATTTCATTTTATATGCATAAAGCACACTGTAATCAACTCATATGGTTAAATGTTTTATATTAACTAACAATCATTACTTTCTGCATTCGTTTGATTAGAATATTAAATGATTTCCCTTAATTACAGTCATTGGCTACACACATTCTTGTAAAATAGTAATGTGTGCACAACAACATACATTTGTTTCATCCCGCTTTTAGCAATAAATAACACACGGGTCCTCTGCCTCCTCCAGGCAGAGCCTGACTTTGCTCCAATTAAGAACATTACATCATCCCTTTAGTATCTCTACACAAAATTTACAGGGTCGTTTACCATAAGGCTATAATTCTCCTCAGAGGAGGAAAACTACCACGGGTTTCCTTATCTTAAGACTCCCTATTCATTCCCTTATCACACACATTCCATTCCCTCCTGTTTCAAAAGTTATCTCACTCTCTGTATCACATTAATACATTTTACCTTAACTCTGAAAGTCCTTACAAACTGCGAGCTACGCTGTTTTCCATAGTTTCAGACTGCATCAGAGTAATTCAAAGTATCAAATCAATAAAAAACAATAAAAAAAATCAAATATATAACATATCATTCATATCTCATTGGATGAATCAATTTCCTCCCAGTTTGGTCTTTCTGTTGCATTGGACCATTCACATTGATCAATGTCATGTACTTAGTTATTGCTTTGATAAAGATTAATTTTATCAATGTTAACACACAATACAATATTATTCCCCTCACAAGAATTGCTGTTTCAATCATTATACCAATTTTAGTCAACCCTGCACCCTATTTCTTAAACAATTCCATTTATATTGTTATAACCAAACAAAACAAGCAATCTTAACTTTAGTCACCAACATGTTTCTTTTTCCATACTTCATTACTTTTAAAATGTCCTTTTAATTGAAATGAGTTCAATTAAAGCGTAAGTGATAAATCATCTTCCAGTCAGTTTGTTTAATACTTTTGTAAAAAGTCAGGCACTCCTTTGTCTGCAACGGTTCTCAAAACTTTACCCCCAAAACCAATCTATAAATAATCCTCTACACAGGGTATGATCCCCTGATAACACAGTGACAGAATGCTTTGTTATTAAAATGCAGTCGGGTTCAGTGGAACTTTCCATTTTCGAGCAGGTCTCTTCTAGACCTTCCTTCTGATCTAAGAGCATTCATCCACTTCCTTAAACCCCTTTCAAACCTTCTTGGTTAGGTTTCCAGGGCGGTGACGCCCTTGCCACTGGATATTCTTACCCCTTGCCACTGGTCTTGATACTGTTCAGTCCTCAATCCTTATTAATTCGGAATCAGTAAACAGATATTTTCTTTTTCAGGGAGTATCACCAGAGAACCGACACGACCAATGGGACCATCTACAAATGCTTAAATATGGGGACAATTCAAAACATAGTTAAATTCAAAAAGCATTATTAAAAAATCATCAATCTATTATAATTGTCCAAATTAAAAATATGCTAAAATTGAACTCATTATATCAACATGGTTGGGAATAACATCAGAACAAAGCCCTGTCAAGCTTCTAGGAAGCTTAATTTAAAAACATCACCTTAATTCAATAATAGTCTCTAGACAGTTTTTTTTTAACCTACATTTATTCTTTCAAATGAATTTTCAACTAAATCTCCTATCTTTAGTCCAATCTTCATATCACTCTATCAAACATTATTGTCAAAGCACATCATTTTACATATAAAAATAAAATAAAACAACTTGAGATATTTCTTAAAAATCTGCTCTTGTGTTTCTATTCCAAACAGACGCTTATCAATTTTAGACCAAGAGTGAGGAGTGATGGGGGGCATTCCAATCCCTCACACTGTTTCTAATCTCATTACAGCTTTCGTTTTAGAATCTCACAATAATATATATTTGATTTATTATTCAACAGTAAAAATTGTGATATTTATAATAATTGATTATATTCAATAATCTGCTTTCAAACTTTCTCAGCTCACACCATTTAAAAACCAAAAACTACTCTCAACTCACTTCTTTACGTTCAAACAACATACATAACCTTCAAGTCTTTAATAAAACAGAACACAATGTCTTTTTTTGACATTCTCTATATAATCAATTCAACTTACTTAGCCTTCTGTTCAAGCGGAGCTATACATTTTACAACACATATCTTATTATTGATTTATTATAATCCCCTTTTTACTATTAAGTAATAACTCACTATTACTGCTTTCTCCATGTCTTACTCTTTCTCAGGTTAAGGAACTTCCATTCTGTCTAATAAAATAATATAAATCAAGTCTTTAAACAATCAGAAAAGTAAAAGTCTAAACATAATAAAGTCATAAAGAGGCACAATGGAAATTCAAACATATCTCTTTTCTTGTGTTTTGAAATAATTGCTCAGTAAAATACATTCTAAAATACACTGCGCTCTTTTAATTTCTCATTACTCTTTATCCAAATGTTTCAGCATCATTTTAACAGTTATCATTATTATACCTCTAAAAATATACTTTCATGTATTAACTATGGCAAATAGACACTCAAGCAACTCTTTTTAGAATCCACTAACCTTTTTTTTTTTTTTTTTTTAATTATGAGGGTACTCTCTGGAAAATTTAGGGGAGTAACCAATTCGATAGGTAACTCTATAACTTTGCCATACGTTTATAATATTTACTCTTCAAATCAATAAACCATTGGTTAGCTGCTGGATTTAAATTTGGACCCTCAGAACAATTTAGACACGGGTATCTAACCCCATTGATGGCATTCTAGAAAACCATAAAGTGATCGTATAAGACTGAAATCAATTTTTTCCAGAGAAATTTTAATCCACATCATAAATGGCAGAGCAGCAATGATTACCAGCAGTAATGAGCGCAGGAGGATCAATCAGATAATAGTCCACATCATTTTCAGTTTTTGTCTCCGGATTTCCTCCTGCAGAATTAGTAACTTCTATAAAATCATCTTGCACAGCCGTCTGCAATGGTGAGAAACTAGTTCCAGAATGAGTTAATGAAACAACATACACATAATGATGACAAAAGAAACACAGAATAGACATATGAATATGAAGTTATTAACATTCATATTTGAGGACGGTATGATGTTCAATTTAATTTTAACCTTTCTCCATGGGCATCACCTGCCCCATAGACCAATTTTTAAATGATCCAAATCATTCTTACATTTATTTTTCTTTAATTTTAACCAACTGATCAACCAAGACCTATTCTGTGTATACCAAACAAAACAAAAATCAAATAAGAGAAAAATAAAATAAAAATAAAATATCTATCTGCTATCTATCTTTTTCTAAAGTCGGGGTCCCTTTCTGTCTGTCTGAAGACACCAAGAGAGGCCTGTTTCCCCTCAAACTCATCCTCAATGCCTTCATCAGACAGTTCCTAACAAAAATAAAAAATCTCTGTCTATCTTTTGTTGGTTGATCAAGTCTACACCGACAGCGCTGCACTCACATTTATATTGTTCTCAAGACACTTTTAAAATCATAGAAAAATCTAAAACAACTTTCTAGTGTATAATTCAATAATGTTAAAATAATTTTTTTCTCATAAACTGGACCGGACAGAACATAAAACAGACACATGACTTCATAAGATGCAAAATATAATTTTCTTATTAGTTATTTTATCATCATATCATTGGCCCTTTTTTGCCATTTGCTTGAATATAACAACACTTATCTTATACACAACCTTTGTTTAAAATCCAATTACTTATTTGACTTTAGTTTAATGCAATACACTTGACTCAAAGCTTTATTATTTCTCCAGATAATGTGATTTCCCAAATAGAATTCAATCGCTTTAAAATGATTTAATTTTTTATATAATCTAAATATTCTTACTCGTCACCTAGATATAAAACGAGTTATGATCTGGCACATGTCTATTCAACAGCTGCTCCCTCTCAGTTTAATAAATCTCACATCAGGCTTCCTTCACGGCATGAAAAGAACAGCCCAACAATAAACATCGTCCAGTCAGCTAAGAGTTAACTTTTTGATTTCATGCACATTTTTGTTTTACATGTATTTGTTTGTTTATACTGTATTATATTTATCCTTATACATACATACACATATACACACATACATCATCATACATACACATACACACAATTTTTATCATTGGTTTTAATTCTGCAACCAGAATATTCATTAATTGCCCTTTTTGTTTTTAATAATCAGATCTCTTCTGCCTCTCGTATTGATGGAAGTTTGAAAATAGCCTAAACAGATTTTCTTTGCTGTAAATTGCACACATACTCCTCATCAATTACACAGCAGAGGATCAATCTCTCTATCTGGATCCCAAATTCTAGAATTTTAATTATACTAAAACAAACCTATTACTTCTGCCCCTCCTTTTGCTCTCCTCTTTTTATCCCTCTCCTTTATTTCCATAAAAACCACTAAAAATCTGTGCATGCTCACAGCCCTCCCTTTACAGCTCTGTTTCTGCTCAGCCCCTCCCCTACAGCTCTACACAGCACTCAGTCTCTAGTACTGTATATGAGAGATGTTACCTGCTGCAATTTCTTTCCAGACAACAAACGGATAAAACTCTCCTGTCTCTGCATTTTTCTCTAGTCTTGTTCACTGCAATGGAAAACATTTTGCCTTTTCTTTATCTTTTTCCAATTATTCAATTTTTCTATTCTAAGTTTCCTCTGACTTTATCTCCCTCCCAGGGGGCTGTCCGGTCAGCCCCCAGTGAGTGAGAGCAAGGCAAGGAAAAACAGAGAATCAGATACCATTTGTCTCTAATTTTTCAACAGTCAATTTGTTGCAGTTTATTTGTCCCATTTCACTCTTGGGCATTTCTTTATTGTATCTGATTCTCTGCTCCACTCCGCCTCTGCACACAATACCTCATCAACACTAGAATCATGCATTTAAACAAACACACAAAACCAGCTCAATTAGTATTTGTAAGTACACACGCACTAACAACATAGTTAGTCATGCACATTATTCATTATTTCAAACACACACAGAGTACAACAATTCCCCGTTTTCTGCTCAGTCCGAGTTCCGTCAAAACACTGCAATAAATAATCTAATCTAACACCTGGAGGAATTATGACGCGAATTTTCTACTATAAATGCACCCGCGTTAGGATTTTCACACCTGTAGCTACAGGAATTTTCCACTTCTTGATTATATACCTAAACACGGGATTTAACACGCGCCGTCGCACACGACACACCTCTACAGGCCTTTTATCTTCTTCTCTAAATAACTACCCCCCTCCCCAATTTTGAAATCTGGAACTCACCTCTATCTTAGCCAATTAGTCCAAATTATTCTATGTTCGGACCGGCAAGTGTCTTAGGGAAGCTACTCACTGGGACTTGCTATTACAGATCACACAAAAACACCTTAAGCAAAACGCTTACCTCGATTTATGGCGCCGGTGTTTTTTGTGCGATCCGTTCAGCATCCTGTCAGTAACCTCTGGCCCCTTGACCTCAATGCCGGCCCCACGTTGGGCGCCAAAGAATATGTCGTGGAATATTCACGATGTTTCTCTCTCTAAGTTGTAAGAAAACTCTCGGAGTCCCAAGTTCTAGATGCCAAAGTTATAGTTTATTGAACACCAACAAACTACATGAGACCGGTCAGCTGCCCGTTCCCAGTTATATACCTTTTTTGTTGTCATTCTGCTCCTTATCTCTAGCCAATGGGATTATTTCCCTCAATTCTTTCTCTTGACACCATGTTCCTTGCAAATTAAATATTGGTGGAAAATCCCTCACTCATCTTTTTAAAAACGTATATATTTTACATTCAGCTGGTAACGCCTCAATTTTTGACAAAGTCACTGTTCAAGGAAAGAATGCTTTTAACTTAGAAATATGTGTGGGAGAGAAAAACAGCCGTGTACTCAGCACACATCCCTAACCCTTGATTTAAACATCTGTGTACGAGAAATAACAGCCATGTCCTCCTCACACATCTCTAGCCCTTGATTTAAACATCTATGTACCCTCTTACTGATGGGGCTTCTTTTGCTCACACGCACAATGTTATTAGATCAAATGAAAAGGAGTACAAGCTCTAAAGATATTCATTATACTTTCAGTTTGCTAGAGCAGACACCATGACTGGTCAAGAGATATACAACTAGCCTAATTAAAAGAAACACAGAAATACACCATAATACTCACCTAAATTTCCAGAGCGTACCCTCACTTTAAAGAAAAAGGGTAGTGGGTGTTACAAAGAGTTGATAGAGTAGCTTTTTCCAGTGTAAATATTTCCATTTTGAGATGAATCTATGAAAGTATCACTTTAGAGGCATACAGTTTCTGCACAAGTGATGTTTGTCTCTATGATTTAACTGAATCATTTATAAGGAAATGCTGAGGAATATGAGAGAATAATAATAAACAAAAATCTTATGATGCTAAACATTAGGATTGAAAAGATGAGTTATGAGAAATTAGAAGGATTTAATGTATTTTACTGAACAATTATTTTAAAACACAAGAGATTTGATTAATTTTAATTGTGCTTTTTTTATACTTTATTTTGTTTAAACATTTACTTTTCTGTTAGTTTAAAAAGGTGATTTTTGTTGTTTCATCAGATAGAATGGAACTTGCTTCTCATGAGAGAGTCAGAAAACAGATAAAGGAATCATTAGAGAGTTATTCAACAGAAAGAAAAAAAGAAGGGATAAGATGGGTGTTGTAAATGTAAAGCTCTGCTTGAACAGAAGGCTAAAGTTAGTTGAATAGAATGTTGAAAAAGAGAGGAAAAGCTTGTGTTGATGAACTTATGAACATACTATGTGAAGAAAAAAAAAGAGAAAGAGAAAAAGACAATGTATATGGCGTTTTCATGAAGTATAGATGGTTGAATAAAACCACTCAGAGCTCATATGCCAGTGCCAGAAGGACCATTCAAGCATGTGTTTATGTATTATATGGACATGAGGACGATAGATTTAGCACATGTCTGGAAGCAGTGCCCTCAGCAGGTCAGGGGTCAGGAATAGTAATCAAATTTCTAACAAGAGAAGAAGGTGGAAAGTTCTGGAAGAGGTTTTTTCCTTGAAGATGGTTTAAAATGGAAAAGTTTGAAAGCAGTTAATATAATGAATTCTAATAATGATCACTTTTTTACTGTTGAAGGGTAACTTAAATATATTATTGTGAGATTCTAAAATGAGAAAGAAGGAACAGCTGTAATGAGATGGAATGTCCCCTCAGAACTCCTCCCCTTTCTCACTCTCTGTGTGATAAGTGTCTGCTTGAAACAAGAAACTCAAGAGCAGATGTTGAAGTATATGCTAAAGGCACATCTTTAAATTGTTGAATTTTCTTTTATATGGTAAATGATGTGATGTGACACTAATGTTAGATACAGTGACATGAAGGAGAGGTTCAAACCGCTTTCCTCATGATTAAAGATTTTAAGGGCAATTAATGAATATATCCCAATTCAGAGGACAATTTGATGTTAGGTGCTTATATTAAAGATAAGAGATTGAGTTGAACATTCATCTGAGAGAATAAATGTAGGGTCAAAACTATCTAGAAACCATTATTGATTAAGGTGATGTTTTAAATTAAGCTTCCTAGAAGCTCGACAGAGGCTACCCTGTATTTGTTTTATTCTGATATTAGTTCCCACGATTATACAAGGTTTTTTGTGACATTTGCTAAAGGAGCAGAAATACAATTTGAATGAAAATGAATGTTCTGGAAATGAGTTAAATTTTAGCATTTTGTTTAATTTGTTGTTTTAATAGACTGTTTAATTTTGAATAATGCTTTGTGAATTTAACCATGTTTTGAACTGTCTCCATATTTAAGCAGATTTAGATGGTTCCATTGGCTGTGGCGGTTCTCAGGTGATACTTCCTGAAGCATAAGAAAATATCTGTTTACAGATACCAAATTATTAAGAATTGACTGAGAGGACTGAGCGGTATCAGACCAGTGGCAGGAAGTGGTGACCCAATGACGGGAAAGACTCTCCAATGGCAAAATGAGAGCAGCCTAAGACAGGGCGCCACCGTCCTGGAAACCTGCCCAAGCTGGGAGGGTAATATGGGTTTAAGGAAGTGGATGGATGCTTTAAGGATAGAAGCATCAAAAGGGAGGTTTAGAAGAAACCTGCCCGAAGTTGTGAGTTCCACTCAACCCAAATGTGTCTTAATAACCGCTTTATTAATATGTTTCATCACAGCGATAAATACTAAGCATCCTATCACTGTGTTATCAGGGGATCACACCCTGTGTAGAAGATAAGTTATAGATTGATTTTGGGGGTAAAGCTTTGAGAACCGTTGCATACAAAGAGGTGCCTAAATTATTAAAGAAGCATTGAACAAACCTGAGACTGTTTGTATGATGAAGAATTAAGATTGAAAAATTATTTTTGATTATGCTTTTATTGAACTCATGTGCATTTTAATAATAATGAAGAATGGAAAAAGAAAACATGGTGGTAACTAAAATTGACATGGTTTGACTTGTTTATAGCGATTGAAATAGATTACTTAAAGAAATGGGGTGCACAATAAGCTAAAATTAATATAATGTTTGGAATAACAACATTGTGGAAGTAATAAAATTCTGTTGTGTGTTACCATTGGTAAAATCATTCTTGATTTGAGCAACAGTAAGTAGATTACCTTGACCGATGTACACTCACCTAAAGGATTATTAGGAACACCTGTTCAATTTCTCATTAATGCAATTATCTAATCAACCAATCACATGGCAGTTGCTTCATTGCATTTAGGGGTGTGGTCCTGGTCAAGACAATCTCCTGAACTCCAAACTGAATGTCAGAATGGGAAAGAAAAGTGATTTAAGCAATTTTGAGCGTGGCATGGTTGTTGGTGCCAGACGGGCCGGTCTGAGTATTTCACAATCTGCTCAGTTACTGGGATTTTCACGCACAACCATTTCTAGGGTTTACAAAGAATGGTGTGAAAAGGGAAAAACATCCAGTATACGACAGTCCTGTGGGCGAAAATGCCTTGTTGATAGTAGAGGTCAGAGGAGAATGGGCCGACTGATTCAAGCTGATAGAAGAGCAACTTTGACTGAAATAACCACTCGTTACAACCGATGTATGCAGCAAAGCATTTGTGAAGCCACAACACGCACAACCTTGAGGCGGATGGGCTACAACAGCAGAAGACCCCACCGGGTACCACTCATCTCCACTACAAATAGGAAAAAGAGGCTATATTTTGCAAGAGCTCACCAAAATTGGACAGTTGAAGACTGGAAAAATGTTGCCTGGTCTGATGAGTCTCGATTTCTGTTGAGACATTCAGATGGTAGAGTCAGAATTTGGCGTAAATAGAATGAGAACATGGATCCATCATGCCTTGTTACCACTGTGCAGGCTGCTGGTGGTTGTGTAATGGTGTGGGGGATGTTTTCTTGGCACACTTTAGGCCCCTTAGTGCCAATTGGGCATCGTTTAAATGCCACGGCCTACCTGAGAATTGTTTCTGACCATGTCCATCCCTTTATGGCCACCATGTACCCATCCTCTGATGGCTACTTCCAGCAGGATAATGCACCATGTCACAAAGCTCGAATCATTTCAAATTGGTTTCTTGAACATGACAATGAGTTCACTGTACTAAAATGGCCCCCACAGTCACCAGATCTCAACCCAATAGAGCATCTTTGGGATGTGGTGGAACGGGAGCTTCGTGCCCTGGATGTGCATCCCACAAATCTCCATCAACTGCAAGATGCTCAATGGCTCAAAGATCAATATGGGCCAACATTTCTAAAGAATGCTTTCAGCACCTATGAATCAATGCCACATAGAATTAAGGCAGTTCTGAAGGCGAAAGGGGGTCAAACACAGTATTAGTATGGTGTTCCTAATAATACTTTAGGTGAGTGTATATGGTCCAATGCAATGACAACTAACCTGGATGGACAGAAAGACCAAGATGGGAGAAAATTGATCTCTCTAATGAATATATATAAGAAGATATGAAGAACCATGCACTGGGTGTAAGTGCTAGCCTAACCTCTCCCCAAAGGGTGACCCTCTTCGATGCGCAAAGTATCTGGGTTGAAGACATCTACACTAAAAGCAAGAACTCTTAAAATGATGATGAATATTTTGTATGATACAATCTACATAACTTTGACAACCAAACACAAGGCTGAACCAATTGCATGCTCATTAAAACAATTTTGTATGTTTTATTTTTTGAATGAATATAGGGACAGAATCTTTTACTCTATTCTTAAGCAAAGTTGAGTGGAGATGTTTGGTTCTGTGACCTGCAACGGAGTGTGGTGGCATAATCTGGTCATTGGTAGTGAAGCTGTGTTTTATTCATAATTGAGGCGACTGAATTGTGAAACTGCACTCTGAGAAAAAAATCGAAATGTGACTTCTGAAAGTCACAGAGAGGGGATATGTGGTGTATTTTTATCAAGTTGAGTATACATTAATCAAGTATAATCGATGCCATTTTATTCTACAATTATTTCTGTTGGTCATATGTGTTTTTTGTGTATGTGAGTGGTTCAGCATAAAAGTCTGGGAATGGAATGTCAGAGGTACATGGACACTCACACATAAATGACATGCAGATGTTTCCTATTTACTTTTGTTGAAGCTAAAGAAGATATATGATGGGCCCCCTCTTAGTAAAGTGTTTTTACATAGTGTGAAAATGGCTCACATGATGTAACTGAAGACTTCTGGTTTAAAGATAAAGAAGATTTGTTAGGGTGGAGATAATGAGGGTGAAACTCGTAATTACCTCTATACCTAACCCTAACCCTAACGAGGATCAGCTGGGGAGAGAGCGAGCAAAAGGGATGAACCCATCTCTCGCTCCTCAGCCAGATCCATACGAGAGCCCCTCCCAAACATAGCAAAACCTTCCCCTTCAGATATAGAGCAAGAACAGGGGAACATGCATCGTTTACGGCTTTCAGTCATTCTCTCTTATCTTTTAAAAAAAAAGTTGTTGTTTTGACTGTTATTGCTTTCTTTTGCAAAAGAATGCTGCAATTGAGTGACATTAGTGAAAAGTCATGATTAACTGAAAAATAAGTTATTTTGACTGGTAATGCTTTTGATGTTGTGTCGAAGAAGCGAGAACAAGGGGTCTCTCTTGAGAGCCTTGCACATCTCTGAATTTGAGAAAAGGCCAATGAGAAATTGGCAGACTATGAGGTTTGCATGTCCCGGACATACGGTTAATAAAGGGAGCCAAGCGGTTGTGTGATCAGCTGTATTCACTGACTGTTCCATTCATCTCTACAGAGCATATGCTGTTGGATCAGCATTTTGTGAATGGTTCATGTTTTCAGTGTGAGAACATAGCCATGGCAATGTTGTGGTCGCAGCTTTCTCAGCCGCCCCCCGCGCCGCACCTCCTTCCTATGGGATTGGGGCCTGTGTGGCTGCCGGTGAAGGCGATTTGGGACCAAAAAAGAAACGCAGTTCCATCTAAGTTGTATTCTAATCTGCTATGCAAATTCTGTATTTTCCATCTTCTGCAGAGTTGTGATTTTATTTTTATTTTTTATTTTGCATACAGCGGGCTTGATTTTTAAATCCCCATGAACCACCCGCACCCCAGCATGCTCGTTTTCTTCCGTTCGGGCTCGATTCACAGCCAGTCTGTTTACTCCCTGAGCCTGACGCGCAGATGTCTGCTATGCTTGCCCGGACCACCATGAGCACGGGGCGGGACAGGAACCCTCCACCCCCACCCCCTCACCCCTTACAGCTATACGATTGGTTCCTCGGGTCTGGGCGCCGCTCACAGCCATGCCCCACCCACCGGATCCTTTCTTCCCGGAGGTGTATGACAAGTTGAAGAAGCCATAGAGGTGCTGCTCCAAGCAGTCTCCGCTCTGCATGCCTTAGCCCCCTGCAATCCAACAGGCAAAGGCACTTGAAGATCTGCACTTGGGAAGACCTGATCCTGATGTGCTGCAAGAACTGTGCTCGACAACCGATCGCTTCTCCCGGGGCCACGAAGGTCACAGCACCGGCATGCGGACAGGCGATGGCCACCCTCGTGGTTCAGGAGTGTCATGTATGGCTGGACCTGGTCGAGTTACGGGAGGTAGACAAAGCACGCTTTCTCAACGCCCCCATCTCCCAGCTCGGTCAATTCGGCAATACCGTTGACAACTTCACCCAGCAGTTCTCAGCGGTAAAGAAACTGATGGAGGCGATATCATGCCCCATCGCCGTACCAGCGCGGACCGTGCTCCGTCTGCTCACTGCACCCCTGCAGCTTCCAAATGTCAGGTTGCTCCACTTCATCCTGGACCCAGCTCTCAGCCCCAGCGTCGAGCGTTTAAAGGAAGAGGGTTAGGGTTAGGGTTAGACCTGACCCGGAAGGCTTCCAAGTGTTCCTGAGACGGAACACCCAGGGAACGAGATCCCCTTTGGGCTGCGGTTCCCACATTCTCAATAATATAGCAATTTCCTCTCTCCCTGGGTTACCTGGCCCGCAAATGACATCCTCAAGGCAACCCAGTGCCACATTCAGTAGTCCCGGCACCCCGGACGTGGAACACCCACCTCCAGACCCATGACGGCTGCCCCCCAGCCGGACGGTTCTGATGAGTCCAGAGGACACTTACACGAGGACCTCCTCCTCAGTCACTAACCTGCCCCCTGCCGGGTGTGTGGAGCAATGTAAGTGCTTCGAGTCTTCTCTCAGCAACAGAGCCTGGGGATGTGCTTTTGCCTCCCGACGCCACACTACCTGCCCCGCCCCGCTGCGAAGCCTCGCCAGGTATGTCGAAAACGATTGTCCCGTTAGTGCCCCTTGCATGGAGCTTGGATTCCCCACTTCCCAACCTGTCGCGCTAGTTGTCCAGGACCATCTGACTCGGCTACGCGATTCAGTTTGCCATGCCCTGCCCCCTTTCGGCGGTGTCCGCTTTACCTCTGTGCACTGTGAAGACGGCAACACCCTGTGTGCGGAGATCATGACCCTTCTCAAAGACGCGATAGAGCCTGTCCCTCTATAAGGGTTTCTACAGCCCTTACTAAATGGTACCTAAGAAAGGTGGTGGCTTACGATTGATCTTGGAGTTTTCAACCGGGCTTTGCACATACTCCCGTTCAAAATGCTCAAGCAAAGATACATTCTAACTTGCATCCGGCATCAAGATTGGTTCGCAGCGGTAGACCTGAAGGACACGTACTTCCACGTCACTATCCAAAATGTCTTCACGAAGGTTACAGAGGCAGCCCTTGCCCCGCTAAGGGAAGTGGGCATCCGCATACTCAACTACACTGACGACTGTCTCATCCTGGCCCACGCTCAGGCACCTCAGCAGTCTATGGCTTCAGGTCAAGTGGGAAAAGAGTAAGCTCGCCACTGTTCAGAGCCTTTCTTTTCTAGGCATGGAGTTAGACTCAGTCTCAATGACGCAGACTCACTGACGTAGTCAGTGCTGAAATGTCTCCTTTTTCAAGCCAGGCACAACGGTTCCTCTAAAAGCAATTCCAGAGGCTCCTGGGGCATATGGCATCCTCCGGGGCGGTCGCGCCACTGGGGTTGATGCATTTGAGACTTCAGCACTTGCTCCAGACTCGAGTCCCGAGATGGGCATGGTGCTGCAGCACGCACCGTGTGTTCATAACCCCTGCCTGCCGCCAGACTTTCAACCCCTGACAGACCTCTGTTTTCTGCGGACAGGAGTACCCCCTACAGCAGGTGTCCCGACACGTTCTGGTCACCATAGATGCCTCCAAACTGGGTTGGGGCACCGTGTGCTATGGGTACGCAGCCACTGGCTCCTAGAAAGGGCCCCCGCTGCGTTGGCACATCAACTGTCTAGAATTGCTGGCTGTATTCCTTGCCCTGCGGAGGTTTACAAATTCTTTGAAATTCAAATTTTTTAATTAAAATAATAGGTAGTGCTTATAATGCATGTTGTAATGCTTTCTTTTGCAAAAGATTGCTGCCAATGAGTGACATTGGTTGTAATATTTATTAAAAAGTGTATTAATTCTGATGAAAAACAATGGTTTGCACAGTTCTGTGCTGACATTCAGTTTCCTCCATTAAAATGACTGTTTAGCATTCATAATGCATGCAAAAATGTTGTAATGCTGCATTTTCACTGTTAATATTATCTTTTGCAATTCAAAGCTGCAAGCAAGTGACATTACTGAAAAGTCATGTTTAATTATAAGAGTGAATTCTGATCAAAACAGCTATCTGAGCTTAAAATGTTTCTTTTCAGCTGTTTAGAGCAGTTTCATGAAGTTTGCACATTTCTGAGCTGACTGTTACTTCCGTAACCTTCGTACACTGATGTAGGAAATGAGACACTGTGTCAATGGCTCTTGGGAGCCCAAGACACCTTCTGATATTTATAAAAGGCTGATGGGAATTAGTGCGTTGTTACATGCCACACTCCCGAACATACAGGTATAAAGGAGCATACCGCTCATTCAGGTTTTGTGCTGAGCAGCGGAGAGAGAAGGTCCCGGCAATTTCAGCGGCTAGAACAGCCACTCATTCCCTCCATAAGGGAATGGAGGTTATGGAAGTAACCAGGACATTCCCTGGTTAAAAAGGCTTGAATAAGGGCAGGCTAGCCAAGTTGTGCCTTTTCCCTCTTTTTTTGTTTTTCTCCCCAAAAAGAGTGAATTTAACCGACTGGGACCACCAGTGTTCACATCGGGGGTGTCACTCCCAAGGGGAAGACACAGCGGAGACTACACTCCACCCAGAGAGGGGGTGGGGGTTAGAGTGGAAGTACGTCACATGGTCTTGCCGAATCTTTTTTGTCAGAAGTGAGTCATGTGGAGAAGTCCCATGGTAGGGCCTACCCAACAGGGGAGATGATCCAGTAGGCGATCCTCTGCTTGGAGACAGCGCTTCCTTTCCTCTGTCCACCAAAGCAGACAAAGAGCTGCTCAGAGATTCTAAAGCTCTGCATGCGGTCCAAATAGATGCGTAAAGCACGCACCGGACACAGCAACGACAAGGCTGGGTCTGCCTCTTCCTGAAGCAGCATTTGTAGGTTCACCACATGATCCCTGAATGGGGTTGTGGGAACATTGAGCACATAGCCCGGTCTGGGTCCCAGGATCAAGTGAGAGTAGCCCGGACCAAACGCCAGGCACGTTTCACTGACAGAGAATGCTCGCAGGTCACCTACCCTCTCAATGGAAGTGAGCGCAGTCAGGAGGGCAGTCTTTAAGGAGAGTGCCTTAAGCTCAGCTGACTCTAAGGGCTCAGGGGGCTCACCGTAGACCCTGAAGGACTACAGAGAGGTCCCATGAGGGAACAAGGTGCAGTCTGGAGGGATTCAACCTCCTAGCGCCTCTCAGGAACCTGATGATCAGGTCATGCTTCCCTCAGGACTTACCGTTCACTGTGTCATGGTGTGCTGCATAACGGCTACATACACCTTCAAGGTGGAGGGGGACAGCCGACCCACCAACCTCTCTGGCAGGAAGGAAGGCACCAATCTGACTGTGCATCTCTGGGGGTCTTTGCATCGGAAGACCACTGAGTGAACAGACACCACTTCAAGCCATACCTCTTAGAGGGAGCCCTAGCCTGAGTGATTGTGTCTTCCACAGCGGGTTGTAGGCCACTTACGTCTTCCGCGTCCCATCCAGGGCCAGACATGGATATTCCACATGGAGAGGTCTGGTCACAGGTGCCAGATGGTGCCTCGTCTTTAATAAAGAAGGTCCTTCCTCAGGGGAATTCGCCAGGGAGGAGCTGACGCAAGGAGTGTGAGTAGGGAGCTACAAGGATGACTTGCTCCTCATCCTCCCTGACCTTTACAGAGTCTGTGCAAGTAGGCTCACTCGGGGAAACGCATATTTCCCAGCTGTGTGCCAACGCGTCTATACTGAGGGGTGCCTCGGTCAGGGAGTACCAGAGTGTGTAGTTGGACGATTCTGGGGAGGCGAACAGGTCTAACTGTGCCTACCTGAATCGTCTCCAAATCAGCTGGACCCCCTGAGGGTGGAGTCTCCACTCTCCCTTGTGCATAACCTCCCGTGACAGTGCGTCCGCTGTAGAGTTGAGGTCGCCCGTGATGTGAGTGTCTCGCAGCAATGGAAGACGGGAGCATAACATGCCTTGGCAGTTGATGTAAACAACCATTGTCATGTTGTCTTTCCAAGCTAACACATGCTTGCCCTGGATCAAGGGCCGGAACATCTGCAGGGTAAGCAGTATTGCCAACAACTCAATGCAGTTGATGTGCCCGTTGCATACAGCACCCCAGCCCATCTTGGAAGAGTTATGAAGTAGGGGCTGTAAAACCCGTTCTTCATGTTGGCTGGATGGACAGGCTCTATCGCACCTTTTCATAAGAGGGTAGCGATTTCTGCCCACAGGGTGGTGGTGTGCTCGACCTTCACCGAGGTGAAGTGGACACCGCTGAACCTGTGTGGGCGCCTGGCGGACTGTATCGCGTAGCCGAGTCAGACTGTCTGGGCCAGCCATCGCGACGGGTTGGAGAGTGCGGGTTGGAGAGTGCAAGCTCCGGGCGAGGGGGACCAAGAGGACAATCTCGTTGGCAGGTGGGGCCTTGCGGCGGGGCGGACCCAGAGATGCCACATTTATGGGGATTGAGCCCTGTGGCCATGCTGAGTTGAGAGACATCAAAGCACTTACCTGACTCCTGATACCCACCAGCAGATTGGTCAAGGAGGGGGGAGGAGGTACCTTGTCCCCACAGTCTGTCGAAACCGTCCGGGCATGGGTAAGTTTGTACCACAGCTTGGCACACAGGGGCAGGGGGCACACCACTGTAGTGCCAAACCTGCCAAAAAGGAATGGTGGACGGTGGTCATATTGTGTGTGTACCACAGCTACATGAGCCTGTTGCGAAAAATGAAAACAGAAAACAAAGGTTTCTCCTACCGGCCCTCCACCGGGGGATGAAGTGGACTGTCTACCAGCTCGGCAACAGTGGGTCTCCTGGTCCATGGGTCACCCATCTTCGGGGCGCTTTGAAGCCTTCTTAGTGGCCGGCTGTGAGACAGGTAGTGTCTAAGACGGGGGACATGACGTTTGTCGCCCGGCAGGTGAGGTTAGTCGCCGAGCGCAGTTCCTGCATCAATCCCAGGGCAGAACTACCCTCATGCAGCTCTTTCAGCGCCTTGGCTTGGTGGACTTTCAGGAGAGTGGAGTGCAGGGTGCAGGGCGGAGGCTGTTGTCCAGTGGCACAGTAGGCTTTGGCCGCCAGGGACGACGTTAAAATACAGGCGCTAGACAAAGAGCTTCAAGCACCCATGAAACCCATGAAACCCATGAATGGGACCCCATTGGGGTCCCCAAATCGTGTGGAGCCACTGAGGTGGCGTGATTTCTTACAAAAGCGAGCTGTGACCGCAACGTTGCCATGGTCATGTCCTAGCAAGGAGGACATGATGATTCCACAAAGGATGTCTCCACTTGGGCAGTGTCCAGGCATGAAAGACAGAGATCATGGCCATCTGAAGGTGAGAGATAATGATCGCACCCAGGAATAGCACACAAACAGAAGGGCATCATTAAAAAGATGCATCATTAAAAAGACGTTCCGTTTTGTTCCGCTCTTTTTGAATATACTCTTTTAGTTTGTTCTACCAAAGTGCCCAGGGGCGATCTCTGCAGTGCACCAGTGCAGAGAGGGGGAGAAGCCGCTGTAATGTAGCATCAGAATCCAGCAGAGGTGAATGGAAGCTGTGGGATTCTCAATGAAATAGCGACTGCTTGGCTCCGAAGTGAAAATCAGAATAAGCGGTATACATCCCCCTACTTTATACCCATATGTTTGGGGTAGTGGAATGTAAATACCACTCGCCAATTCCCATTGGCCTTTTATAAAAGATCAGAAGGTGTCTTGGGCTCCCAAGAGTGACCCATAGTGTCACTCCATCCACACAACACAGAGTGAGTTACAGATATTCAGTTTAATTCAGTTTCCTCCATTAAAATGACTGTTTAGCCACTATAATGCATGCAAACATGTTGAAATGCTGCATTTTCACTGGTAATGTTTTCTTTTGCAATGCATAGCAGCAATCTAGTGACATAAGTGAAAAGTCATGTTTAATTGAAAAGAAAGTGAATTAATGACTCTAAATAGCTGTTAAAATGTTGAGCTTAAAATGTTGGTTTTGGTCTTTTGAGAGCTGTTTCGTGAACTGGACGGAAACCAATGAGGAAGTAAAAAGGAAATAATATAAAAGAGAGAGTGAACTGGAAGAGGGGAGTGAAGAAAATTAAAACGTACAGGTTATCAAAGCGGTACACATGCTACCTGAAGGCCGGGCACTGCCACTTGTTTCTGGATTCTATGTGTGTGCTGACCGGGTGCGATCGCAAAGTGATGGAGGAATTGAGCTCTGCACAGTTCGCCAGCCTGGTGCAACATAACTCCTTCCTGTCTCACCTGCCACAGTTATTAACATTGTTGTCCAACATCTTTTAAACCCACTTAAAGACTCCAAACGTATTTTTCCAGGCTCTGAATGTTCAGTGGTGGGGTCGCTACGTAGCCTGCTTCATGCAGTCAAAACACACACATACACGTTCACTACACACTCACGCACGCACAAATGTATTGTCAGGGACTCTTATGGTGAAATGAAATTCTAAACTAACTTTAAGCCACAATCTCCTTGGTATGGTTTGTGTTTTCATAAAAAAAAATGTTTTGTCATTTTGAGAATAAGGGAAAAAAATACATGCTGTTTGAAAAGTAACTGTTGAGTAACTGTTTTTTCTATGTTTTCTTAAATAGATTAGGTTTTTAGATTTTTCTGGTAGGGGGAAATCTATAGTTATTGACGGTTTTATTATTATTATTATTATTATTATTATTATAATTATTAGATTCCTGTAGAAGGAGAAAATCAATTGTTATTGACGGTTTTATTATTATTTTTATTATTATTATTATTATTATTATTATTATTATTAGATTCCTGTGGAAGGAGAAAATCTATTATTATTGACGGTTTTATTATTATTATTAGATTCCTCCGGTAAGAGGAAATCTATTGTTATTGACTGTTTTATTATTATTATGCTCCTTGAGCCCCAATATCTCAAAGTCACTGGTCAAAAATGTTGTAAATTGGCACATTGATAATCCATGCCAACGGGTACCCCCTGCCCCTGTGTGCCACACTGAGGGCATTTCCACCCCATTTGTCCAATTCTTCTGAAACTTGGTATACATGCCTCATTTCTCAGGGGGAACAAAAAAGCCTCAAGGACACATAACTTCCACCATGATGGATTTTCCTGTACAGTTAAAATTTGGGAAAACCTACAAAACTCTTCTTCTCCTGATCTGTAGCTCAAATTAACTTGAAATTTGGTACACATCTGTAGAATTGATGTCTTAGCAAAAATGAATACAAAATGGATGAAAGGGGTCGTGTTTATGTAAATGTCCACATTTTATCAATATATATGTGTCAGTAAATCAAAAGTAATCTTTGACTGATGGTTTTTCAAACCTAACATGCTTCAAGATGACATCACTCTGAAATACTAAGGAAAGAATTTCCCACATTCCCCTTTAGGGGGCGTTACAGGCCACGCCCTAAATTCTAATTTTCTGTTAAAATGTTTTCTAAATTGGCACATTGATACTACATGCCAACATTCGCCAATAGGGGGCACTACAGGCCACGCCCAAACAAATTATTTTCAAAGTGATGGCATTTCCACCCCATTTGTCCAATTTGTCTGAAACTTGGTGTACATGTCTAATTTCTCATGGGAGAAAAAGCCTCAAGGACCCATCATTTTGACCATGATTAATTTTTCTGGGACCCCTCTGGTAGAGTGAGTCCTGATACCTACTGGCGAAGCTTGACTGCGCACCTCATAGGCCATGGCAATAGCGTACCTTACCCACTGTGACAATGTGGTGGCTACACCCCTTTTGTGGCCGCCATGGCAAACAAATAGTTGTCCTGACTTATGCCACTGGCTAGTGCGGTGGACATAAGTGAAGGGCACGGACTGGACAACTTGAAAATTGGTATCCATGTGTAGAATTGATGTCTTTCAATTTGTTACTTAGTAAAAATGTATACAACATAAAATGGCTGAAAGGGCGTATTTATGTAAATGTCCACGTGTCAATAAATCAAATGTCATTTTGTCTGATGTTTTTTCAAAATCTAAAATGCTTCAAGATGACATCACTCCGAAGTACCGTGCAAAGAATGGCCCACATTCGCCCTTAGGGGGCGATACATGCCATGCCTAAATGTAGTATTTTCTGGTCAAAATTGTTTACATTTTGTACATTGATATTACAGGGAACAGGAACCCCTACACCAAGAATGGCCCACATTCGCCCTTAGGGGGTGCTACAGGCCACGCCCAAATGTCCCATTTTCAAAGTGATGACATTTCCACCCCATTTGTCCAATTCTTCTGAAACTTGGTGTACATGTCTCATTTCTCATGGGGAACATTTATTTATTTGGAACAAAAACGCCTCAAGGATCCATAAGGTCTGGCATGATGGATTTTCCTGTACACTGAAAATTTTTAATTTAGGATTCAGACAGAAAGACATGTTTTTAGGATTCCTGCATTGGGAGGGTTTAACCTTTGCTCTTTGCTGGTCAATTTTTTAATGATTTGGAATTTTGAGGAATCCGCATTGCTGATTTGCAGCTATTTTTATTTTTTTTGTTTTTGACCTGAAACCCTTCAATTTGTGACTGACATTTAAGTCCATATTCAATGTGCTATTGTGGGTATTGGACAGCATTCATTTTGTGTATCGGTGATTTATGAACTATTTACTGTGTGTGTGTGTGTGTGTGTGTGAGTGTGTGTCTAGATATGGTAACAAAGTAAGCAAAATGCCAGACTAGATTCAAAATGGAGGACTAGATCCAAAATGGAGGACCAGGTCCAACATGAAGGACTCGATCAAAACGGCGGAGCCAAATATCATTTGTATGTGGAAGGAAAGAAGAAAAGAAAGATGACTGGATAATTTCCAGAGCAGTGGAGCTGATGCCACTTGAGGTTGGAAATGAGCAGGCACACAAAGGAACTGAAGAAACAGGTGGGAGAAACACCAGCCTGACTCGGACATAAACTGCATCACTGCTCAGTCCATGAATATCAGTGAGAGAGCAAGAGAGTGCGAACAAAGTGGTGCATGAAATCTAATTGAGGGTGACTGCTCGTAACAACGGGACTGAATTACTAGTTCAGATCACTCAACAAAACGATGTTTCACCCAAAAATGACAATCTCCCAAATCAAAACTGCAAACAGCGATCAGAGTTAAATTTATACTCAAAACATCAGAATTTAGAATCAAATATAAGATTTAGTTGCGCAAGAAAAATTACAGTTTCTAAACTTAATCTGCACAGATATCAAGCCTTGCTTGAGAAATCCTGTGTGATCTCAGCACGATTGTCCGTTCTAATTCCTGTAGCATTGAATGGTCAGGAGAAACATCTGGATTGGTCCTTTGTCTTACGCTCGTCAGCAAAAAGACATGTCTCTGTTTTATTCCTTGGGTGATGGAGAGAAATGCAGGGGATAGTCAACATTGATAGAAAACGAGGGCCATATGGTGAGGTTAGAAAAATGTGGTCTCTCTGTTCTTTGTCCAAAAAGGAGGGAAAACTCCTTCAAGTATGTACGCAAAAACAGATGTTTATCAGCAGTTGGAGCTAGCTCAGAGAGACCGAGCTACATCTGTCCACTGGTTTTATTGAAAAGATGACATCATCGGTCATAGGCTGCTTTCGACCACTGTCATTTGAGACTGGGTCCATGGGCCAGACTTCACATCCAGCTGTGAAACCGTGAAGGACCCTGGGAAAATGAGTTCAATGTCTCTCCTTTGATTATAGAACGAAGGGCCATGCGGTTTCCACCACCATTTTGATTGGGCCAAGGCCCTACAGCATGTAAATATTTTGCAGCCATCCATAGTAGCTATTCTCAATTTTCCTTTGCTCTTCGCCTCACGCAACACAACATCTTTATCGGATGATCTCAGAAATTTTGCCTGAATTGATCAGGGTCTGTCTCCCTCAGCTGATCTGTGAGCCAGTACCCTGTGAGCTTGCTCGATTTCCAGATTGTGGCCTGTGATGTCGAGTAGACTCAGAAAGAGCTTGCTTAAGAATTTCACCATATCTACTAAGTGCCTATGCTTGAAACATGCATAATATGCACTGGAATGCTTATGTGAATGTGTGTCTTTTAAAGAGTCCTGTAACGGAGAAAAAATATGTATCAAATACAGAGACAATGAATTTCCTTTTGGTGGTCAACTTTAAAATACAACGTCTAATCAACGTTAAATAAATTAGTCATTTTCTAAAGAGGTAGTCATCCATTTTATTACAACAGATAAGGAGGTTATGCTATAGCTAATCATGCTATTTAGTCATGCTATAGCTAATTGATGCAATTGTAGGCTTGAAATGTCCAGAAATGTAAACAAATCAGTCTCACTGATGTGTCAAAAGCACTGGGATGATAAGCCTTTCTGGGCTTTCACTGCAGAGATCTATCCATGAAGTGGGTAGAAAGGGAGGGGTTGATTGATGGTTGGGCTTGCATCTCTACATCAGGAGCAAGAGATGGATGAGTCACAACTGGCTGATATAACATATTCAGTGCTACCACATCCTCCAGCTAACCGCCAGTAAAACTACCCACACACACATTATTTGTGTGGACAAAAATATATCCATACTGTTTTCCAGAAAAGGAGTATATACGTTTTCATATAATAAATCTGACAATCTATCTTCTATCAAATGCATGTTCTATAACGATCATGTAAAGAGACAGAGGAAGGGAAATTAAGTGGGGACCATTCATGGTTTTCAAAAGGATGTTACTTTAGATTGGTACAGTAATAATTATTACATTGTAACGAACATGTGCATACCCATTTGTTGATATGCACATTTTCGTTGATAAAAGCTTAAATGTGTATAAAAAATGCTTGCTTGGAGACCAAATCTTCCACCAGATCTTTTATCCCAGGCTTGTAATAATGCGCATCTCTATTTATTTAATAGGCCGTCTGATTTGAAATAATATCTATAGGCTGTCGTCTGTTTAGAACGGCGGTAATGTCGTAAACATACGGCGGTAAACATACGTGTGCGCGCACTTGACATCTGTTAACTCGCGCTCCCAGTGCTTTTGATATGCACCATTGTTGTGGCTGCGCGCTACGTGGTCTAACTTAAAACTCTGACGCCAGGTCGCCATGGAAACTGCTTTACGCTCTGGGCTCTGAGAGAGCAGAGAGTGTGCTATATTTAAGTTTCAGAACCACAATCAGCCTGAACAGCGACCGCGCTCTCTCACCGCTCTACCGCTTTGGATTTCAACCTAATGAACACTAAAAGATCGAGCAATTGACCCAATCACAGTCGGATTAACTCTCTGGAAATCAGCATTGACGCGCCACTCTGACGTTTGTGATCATCGTGATTACTGGTGAGTTGAAGAAGTCCATCTTTGCGAGGACTGAAACTAATTTGACTTTAAATGTCCATGCAACAAGACTAGATAGATCATTTTTCAATTCATATTGTAATCATAAAAAAGGAAAATGCTTTAGGTGATGACTCGATCAGTGTCCAATTATCACACCTGTACGCTTTCATTCCAAAAGTTTGCAACACCTCTGAATAATGAAGTATTGGTAACGCAGCAGCTCCATAGCATCCAGAAAGAACAATGAACTGGACATATAGTGAATACTTTAGGATAGCCATTACGACACCATGACATTATTGGCATTACTAATATTTATTGTACAAACTGTTATTCACTAGCACCATACAGCCTATATACATATGAGGATACATTTTTTTCCCTCAGAGATTTTAACTGATGGTTGGTTTAGCTTTGTTTATGTGGATGCATTCATACTTAAAAATCTTGCGGGGAGTTGAGGCTGTCATGCGGTCACGTCATAGTGTTTAAACTTTTGAACAGTCCATAGCAAAACAATTAGTCTGTGTGCAGCGATAAATACTGAACAAAGATAATGATCTATTTTAGCACAAGACAGACAAATATGAGGTCAATATACAATTTAGTTTAGAACGTACAAAACGGGTTGAAATACACAAAGACATTTATCCATTAACCGGACTTTAGTGTTTTCTGGAATCCGCTTGCGTATATCTGTGAATGAGTCGATGACTCACACCGGTTGAGTTGCGGGTGGGTGAGCGCGAGTGGGGTGGGGGAGGAAAATATCATCATGCAGCGTCACAGCTCTGTCCATATACATTTATCTTTGTTTGTGGAAAGATGGTACCATAAAACACTGATAAAGCTCGTTTGCTGAAACTTATAACATTCGGAAATTTGGCGAGAATTCACTTTTTCCATCTTTCAAATTGAACTGCCATGTGGTGTCATTAATGATGTCACGGCCATCCTTTAAACAAAAGATGAGATAGAATGTTTTCCTAAATAATACAGATATTTAATATAAAATGTTGTTCTTAATTCTCTGACCATTATCAGTCAAAGAACCTCATAGGCCATGGCAATAGCATCCCTTACCCACTGCAACATAGTCTGCTTGGTGGTGGCCACACCCCTTTTGTGGCCGCCATGGCAAACAAATAGTTGCCCTGACTTATGCCACTGGCTAGTGCGGTGGACATAAGTGAAGGGCACGGACTGGACAAAGTCTGTGAAGTCTTTCCTGCTCCGGTGTTGTAAACGGCGGGGAGCAGAAGGCTTCGAGAGTGACAGGATGTACAGTCAAGAAAGGAACCTTTAGGCAGGTAATCAGGATAAGGATGCAAAATTGCTTTAGCCATTCCTGGGGCAAAATCTAAGCAGGCTGGCAAAACAGACAGAGCCTGTAGACCCCCAATTCTTTTTAGAGAAGTAATTGCCATAAGAAAAACCATCTTGAGAGTCAGAAGTTTATCAGACGCTGACTCTAGAGGTTCAAAGGGGGTCTCAACCAGACCCTCAAGGACGATTGCTAAGTCCCATAAAGGGATCCTGGTCCCAGGAGGTCTCAGTCGCATGGATCCATGAACAAAGCGAGCAAGCAGAGGATGTCTCCCCAACAATACCAATACCAGTCAAGCGTGGCAAGCCGATAAAGCGGCCATGTAAACCCTGAGAGTGGCGGGGCATGTGCCTGCTTACATTTTTTCCTGCAGAAAGTCCAGAACTGAAGCAATCTGGCAGTTGACTGGATCTGCATTATGTGCACTGCACCATCTTTCAAAGACACCCCATTTATTGGCGTAATTTCTTCTAGTAGAGGGAGCCCTAGCACTTAGAATGGTCTCGATAACTTCATGCGAAAGCCCAGTGTCCCTCAGTTGGTACCCATCAGGGGCCAAACGTGAAGGTTCCACAGCTCAGGCCGGGGAAGTGCCTGAGACAGAAGGTCCCCCCTGTCCGGAATCACCCAAGGCAAGCTGTCGAGGAGAGACATTATCTCCGAGAACCATACCCTGTTCAGTAAGAGGCAGGACCCTTGCTGTTGAACTCTGGCCAAGACTCCCAGGAGCAGAGAAACCGGGGGAAACGCATACAGGTGCATTCTGGGCCATGTATGCGCCATCGCGTCCAGACCCAGGGGGGCTGGGTGACTCAGAGAGAAGTAGAGAGGACATTGCGCTGTCTGTTGAGAGGCGAAGAGGTCCACTTCTGCCCTGTAAAATCTCACCCAGAGCTTCCACTCCCCCGTCGGCATTTTCTGTCTGGACAGTAAATCTGCTCCCACATTCAGGCATCCAGTGATATAAACTTCCTTGACTAAAAGGAGCTTGCCCTGGCCCAAAGGAGAATGTGACATGCCAGAGTGTTCTGCTGGTGTTAACGTAGACCTCCTTGATGATTTATGTAAGAGACTGCTGCTGTGTTGTCCACCCGCACCAGGACATGGCAGCCTCTCAAATGCTGGAGGGGCCAGAAATACAGCCATCAACCCAATGCAGTTGATGTGCCAATCAAGTAACCATTATTAGCCTTAGGGGACTGGCCCTTGGATGAAATCCCCTGGCTTTTAGCCACAACTGGAACGGTCTCATGTGCAGAAGGCCCAAAGGGATCACCGAGGATGCAGATGCCATGAGACCTAGTATTCGTTGATATTGACGAACAGTGCTACCTTGGCCTAGCCTGATTTTGCTCAGGGTGTTCTGAATGGACACGATTCAAGCGGAAGACAATTGTGCCCGCATCATGATCGAATTCCATAAAACACCCAGATAGGTAATTCCCTGAGTGGGAGAGAGAACGCTCTTTTTGACGTTGAGTGTCAGACCCAGAGAAACCAGATGAGCTAAGACGATATCCCTGTGCTGAACTGCCAGTTCTTGAGTCTGCCAGTCGTCTATGTAATTCAGAATGTGGATGCCCCGGAGTCGCAGAGGAGCAAGTGCTGCATCCATGCATTTTGTGACCAACCAATCGTGATGTTGGATTTGGGACACGACCGTCTTGATAGTTAGCATCTCAGATAGTCAGCGATTTAAGCCTCGAAGATCTATATAGGACGCATCCCCCCACCCTTCTTGGGAACAAGGAAGTATCTGCTGTAATAACCTGACTCTTTCTCTGGAAGGGGAACATGTTCTATGGCCCCTTTGACCAAGAGATTTTGCAGTTCTTTCCACAGTAGTCATGCTTGCTCCGGTTTCACGGTAGTTGAAACCATGCCATTGAAACGCGAGGACAGCGAACAAATTTAATTCTGTAGCCTTTTTCTACTGTTCTTAGGACCCACATAGAAATACCTGGCAGAAGTTTCCAGACTGCCAGGTTCTCTGAGATGGGTATTAATTTTGACACTTCCTGTTGAGGGGATGTCTAATGTTCCATATCCTGGACTAAGGCAGGAAGCAACAATACACCCAACATTTCGCTGGAAGCCTCTAACTCCTGAAACACCAGGACGGCGTCCCCGGCGGGAATGGAGAGGTTTCTTGGGGGTATCGGGAGGGTCGAAGTGGATAATACACACGCCCCATCCCGAGGGGGCTACCCCCACAAGGCTGGGCGAAAGACCGTCAGGGTTTTTTCCTTTTAGAAATGACTGCCCTGAGGTCTTGCTTTGGGGGCTGCTGAGGGTGATGAGCGTGATCAGGCTGGTATGCCTGTAACACTGCCATAGTGTTATGCCTTCCCCACAAGCGTGGAGGTGGTCCCCTACTTTGTGGGGATTGGGTCTTTTTAACAATGATGCTGAGTCTCTTCAACCAGCGGCATCACCGAATACCCCCATGCCTCAGCACCCACGATAGTCGAATATATCGACGTCGAGGGCACGAAGACACGGGAAGTATAAGAGAGAGCTCGTCATGGAGGTCATCAAAGAAAGGAAGGGACTGATGAGGTGTTCCCTTCCCTTGGCCACCAGACAGAAAACTGTCATCCAACTTGGAACGTTTGGGGGTCTCTTGTTCGCGTGGCCAGTCTAATTGAAGCCTGGCCACCACTCGAGTAATTCCTCTGATGATTTATTATCATGCTCGGAATGCTCGGAGGTGGGTAACTCTAAGTCCGCAGACTCAAGAGATTCATGGCCCCCCTCATGAATCAAAGAGGTGCCGGAGCGCACTTCAGGATCACGGGAAGGACCAGCTGGATCTGGGGAGAGAGCGAGCGATATGGACAAACACGTCTCTCGCTCCTCAGCCAGATTCATACGAAAGCCCCACGATGGAAGTGTGGGCGGACTCTCGGAAATAAGCAAAACGAGTGCAAAGCACTTTGACTGAGAACAGATCGCACCTGCCCCACCCCAACTCAAGAGCAGCATGCTCTTCCCCCAAACATACAAAATAAAACTGATGTGTGTCCCTCTCAGCCATAGAGCGTAAACAAGGGAACACAAACCGCTTGCTGTCTTTCAGTCATTTTCTTTCTTTTTTTTTTTTTTTTTTGAGAAAAGAGAAAGGTTTCTGCACACTGCCTAACAAAATCTAACTCCTAACAGAGGAAAGTAGAACGTTTCTGACAGGCTCATGAAGCACACACATACACACAGAGTGAGCTGAAGACAAAAGATCTGACGATGCACCTGTGACACATCTATTTATAGCCCTGCTACAGGTGCATCCAATGATGTCACCAGCAGAGGCTATAAATTCTGGTCAATTTCATTGACGTGTTGCACACATATTCACAGCTGATCACACCTAAAGTTGTTCCCCAAAGTGCTAAGTCAGCACAGCATCAAAGTGTAGTTTTTGACAGGGAACAACAGCAATAAACAGAGAATAGTCAAATTAAATTAAGTTTTATTTGCTTTGTGTAGTTGCGGAATTGGAGTAAGTTTAGTTGTTTTAACATTGTACTATTAACCAGGCAGTCATTTGAAACTGTGACTGAATGATGGTTTAACTCTGAACTTTTCAATGAATTTTGTATTACTGGTTAATTTACATATAATTAAAGCTTATGATAACAGAAAGCAAAATGTTTCACATCGCATATCCTAGGATTATCACAAATCCAGATGGAAAGTTTATTATCCTCACCACAAACATGTAACTTCACGGTTTTTATACATGTAAAACAGCAGTAGTCCTAGTGCTATTGATTATTATGTTTTTACATGTTTTTGTAAGTGCATAGTTTTTATTTTATTTGTTTTGTACTTAGCATCATATTGTAATGTGGCACTGGATTTACACAAGCATACATTTATATAGATTTGTTTTGTACACTTGAATATAAGTAAAATCATGCATGCAGATTTGATTTTCTACTCTCTCCAGTACATGTAAATTGTTTTTTTCAGTAAAAACGATGTGATGATTTATTCATTCTGTTGGAAGTGAGTCATGGTTATCAGCTCTGGCAGAAAGCCAATAAATAGCCACAGTCTGGGATAGGTTCACTGATCTAATATGCCACCTTTATATGGAATGCTGAAATAATTTTGTCTGTCATCATAAATGGTGTCAAAAAAATGGTTCACTCTGTTGAGTGAACTTTTTATCAATGGAAACTAAAAACTGATCAAGTCTTGATTTCAGCCCTTGTAATCTATAGGTTTTTTTAAATAATTTTTTTTGCTGATCACTGTAAATGCAAAATGTGCCAAAGTCTTCTACCTCATCCAAAGTTATGTTGAGACACAGAAGACCAGCCTATATCAGGGCTTAGGCAAACAGTAAAATAAAGAATATGTATGTAAAATAAAGAGTCTATATGAAATGTTTAAAATTTATTTTATCAGCCAATATAACTCAATCAGTATAGCTTTCATCACACCATATATAAATTATTGCTTAAAAACATTACAATTAATGATTGGGGAAACAAAGGAAGACATCTCCTAAAATATTACACATTGTAAAAAAAAAAAAAACAAGTATTTTTTAATTTATAGAGTTTTTATTTTGTTTTGTTTCCTTTTTTTTGGTGCTGATAACAGTAAATTATCCCAACCTCATAAATAGGTAAAGAGCTGAAGTCTTCTATATAAACATTAAAATGATATGCATGAGTCTGGCCAGATTTCAAAACTTTTAGATTATTCATTAATGAACCTTAATCATTGTTGTATTTTTCTGGTAATATTACCTGTCAACGTAGCTTTAATCACTAAAAGTTATAAATTTTTTTGATGGGAATCACAATGAGGCTGTGGGGGATGAACTTGCACTCTCTTCAATGGGTTGCACTGTTGTTTCAAATGTAAAAAAATATTTCAATTGAAGAAATCTCCTAAAAACACGAGTTGTGAAAAATAAGATGTGATCTAGAAGTTTTATACAGTGCATGCTATTAGAAGTGTGTTTATCAAAGCCTCATTTTATTCCTGTCAAAATAAAATATAACATTACTATGTATAAGGTCAATATTGAATAATACATTCAATAGGCCTAGCCTCTTTTCTTTAATCATCAACTTTGTCTCTCTCTGTATTCCCCCCAGATCCAGTGAACATGACAGATATTAAAGATGACCACCGGTTTCACACACTTACACAAGAGCAGGTGGAGACTTTGGACCAGGTTCTTACAGAGGTTATTCCCATTCATGGTAGGGGCAATTTCCCAACCCTGGAAATCAAGCCAAAGGACATCATCCACGTTGTGAGAGACAGACTGATATTAAAGAATATCAAGGTGAGAGATGTCCGTCTCAATGGCTCAACAGCCAGTCATGTGCTGGTCAAAGAGAATGGCACCAGCTATAAAGACTTAGATATCATCTTTGGTGTGGAGCTTCCAAAACAGGAGGACTTCCAGATCATCAAGGAGGTGGTTCTAGGCTGTCTGTTGGACTTCCTACCTAAAGGAGTCAACAAAGATAAAATCACAGCTCTCACCATGAAAGAGGCTTATGTACAAAAAATGGTTAAAGTGTTCACTGAGCATGACAGGTGGAGTCTCATTTCCCTCTCAAACAATAGTGGGAAGAACGTGGAGCTCAAGTTTGTCAACTCTCTACGACGACAGTTTGAATTCAGTGTGGACTCCTTCCAGATCATCCTGGACAGCATGCTACAATCCTATTTGGAGGCTGAAAGGAGGGAGTTTATGGAACAGAAAGAGAAAGAGCAGGACTATTCTTCAGCTCAAAGACTTGGGATTCAGTCATCCCCAACGGATGAGCCATACCTCAGCACTGTTGACTTGGGACATCACAGCATGTCCTGCGAAACTGATAACATGCAGAGTTTCTGTGACTGTGAGAGTAACATGAATGTGAGTCAGGAGGAGCAGTCAAAATATTCAGAACGAGGACCAGCTCTTGAAACAGTTGAAAAACATTTAGGGACAGAGCTGGTTAAAACTAAAACTGAGTCTATGGAGCAAATATCAGAGCATGAACATTCTGAAACTGTGACTCTTCTTACAGAGACATTACTAGAGGTACATACAAATAAAACAGGCATTGACTCAGGGAAAAACAATGAACTGGTAACAGTAAAAAGTGATACAATGTCTGTTATAGAGACAAATCCTTCAGTTGAAACATATATTCCTACAACAGATACTAACAAAACTGAATACATGTTAGATATAAAGTCAGTTAATGCCCAACAGTGGCTAGAAATGGTACATACAGACTTCTCATGTCTTTCAACAACTGGGACCTTTGGTGAGCGATGCACATTCCAACATGCTCCCATAACATTTCTTACACAAACAGCATTAGAATCATATGATGTGTATCCTCTTCCACCCCCTGCTAAGAAAAACAGCCGAAGTTCACAAATGGTCATTCTCAAGCATTCCTCTCCAAAACCTCCTCGGAAAATGTGTAAAAAGACAACTCCTGTAACACGTTCACCTGAAAAGTCAGTGTCAAATAATTTAGATGTTACATCTTGTCAGGTTTTGAATCCACCTAAAGCTAACCCAAAGGAATCATTACCTATTCAGGTCAAAGTCTCAGGTCTTTTGACAAATGGCTTTGTGTCTTTTTCTGATGCTCTGGATAATTCAGTGTCAAATAAACTAGCCATTTCTAACAGAGCCTTTACTGTTACTGCTCCTGAGAATGATGTGCATTCAGAAGAGATATTATCCATTAGTCTATCACCAAAGGAAAGTGCACAAACTCAAGTGCAGAGCTCAGAGCCAGAGACTGGTGAAGCTACCCACATCCCTGTTCTAAACCCTATGACCAATACCAATAACCTCCCCAAAGATCAAGACCAGCCTTTTTCTGAGAGGGTCCAGACCGCACAGAGTACGGCAATGGCACCTCTAATTCATGTAAATTCACAGCCTTTACTTCAGGCAGATGATAGTTTTGTCAGCCCAACAAATTCTACTCAGCCCTCAGAACCTGTCACTAACATTCCAAATGTTCCCTCTCAAATATTGAGTCCATTGTCTGCAAACTATACTATTGATTCACAAGGGGAAGGGACTAGTTCTTCATGCTCTGAACATGTACAATCACCCCAAATTCACATATACCCTGTATCCCCTCTACAGACTCAGGAACCTCCTGTGACATGTACACAAACTAAAGAACCTCCAGAACTTGCTACAAATATATTAGTACCACAGGTCTCTTCACCAAAGGTTCAAGGCCTCACAGTATCTACACCACATTTTACAAAGCCACTAGAACCTTCCATATCTTCAACAGCAAGCATTAAGTCACACAGAATCTCAGAACCTCTTTTAGAACTTACAGCTACTTGTCTGAATGTCATGGAGCCCTCTGAAGTATCACTTGAAGTTCTAGAACCTTCTAAAATACTTCAGCAGGTTTTGGAACCTTTTGCAGTATCATCAAATATGTTAGAAACTTCTATGCCCTCAGAAAGCAAGGCAGCGATTTATGAGAGTTCAGAAACCTTGGCTTCAGACACTAAAGAGCCCTCACTGTCTTCAAAAGAACTGCTTTGCATAACAGTGATGGCTGAGAGCATGTATGGTGACTTTGAGCAGGCTATGGAACACCTGCGTTACCGGCTAATAGCAACACGCAATCCTGAAGAAATCAGGGGTGGAGGCCTGCTCAAGTACAGTAATCTACTTGTCCGGGAATTCAAGCCTGCTAGTGAAACTGAAATTAAAACACTTGAGCGCTACATGTGTTCACGCTTCTTTATTGACTTCCCTGACATGAATGAGCAGCAGCGCAAGATTGAATCGTACCTGCGCAACCATTTCATTGGAGAGGAGAAGAGCAAATACGATTACTTGATGACACTTCGAAGAGTAGTCAACGAGAGCACTGTGTGCCTGATGGGACATGAGCGCCGTCAGACCCTCAACATGATAACCATTCTAGCACTCAAAGTTCTGGGTGAGCAGAACATCATCCCAAATGCAAACAATGTAACCTGCTACTACCAGCCTGCACCATATATGGCAGACTACAACTTCAACAACTATTACATTGCAAATGGCCAGTCCCCACTTATATACCACCCCTATCCCCTACACATGCAGACAGGACTAGTTTAGCTCTATGTACAGGACAAATCCGAGTCTTGCAACCTGAAATTTCCACCACAAACCAACTATCCTTAAGCATGAGAGAACATCCCAGGACTGAACTGAAAAAACAAACAAAATAAAAAACAGTCTGAGTATGTTAAACTTGGATAAAGAAAATGTCAGCCAAGAACTGATAGTGGTATTAAGTTTTCATACAAATCTGTTGAAAAACAAGTTGGATTGATAATGTTTTATTGTGGTATTGGTACAGTTGACCGTCAGTGGGAATTGCATGTAAAAATAATGAAGCCATTGCACCAGCAGCATTAAGGCAAGTAGAAAACAAATGTGTCAGATGAACCAAAAACTGTTGAAAAATGAGGCTGGACGATCAATGGTAAAAAAAAAACAAAAAAGAGAAAACATAGTTACTATAAAAGTGCTGAGAAGAAACAATTTGGCTAGGCTTTCTCTAAGTTGCTTGTAGGACAGGCCTGTTGCAAAAAAAATAATATTTTAAAGGTCAGTGTTTTGAACATTTTAACAGAAAAAGTGACTATTTTCAATGATTTCATGCTTTATTGGCATGAAAAATAAAACTGCAGACATAATCAGTATGCAGCCAATGCTTTACATGTATGTCCCATTTAGGAATTTTACAATTAAACTAACTGACGTCAATGTTCCATTACAATTTTTTATATGATTAACCTCTTAATTTATGTATTTTACATGTTGTGAGATTTCTTTGTACATACACTGTCTGCATTTTCCTTAAATAATGTATGCTAATTACACCATCATCATATGTCACAAGATAAAGTACTCCATTCATCTGCTTTGTTCTGATTTCAGTGATTGTACTTATATCTGAGATATCATTCATTGTCTGCAATTTGGTTGTTTGACCAAAATCTGAAATAAGATTTGAAATGGATTGAGTTGATGAAACAACATGCACATGTTTCAGAGAGTGAGCTGAAAATATTTGCAACCCAACCCGCTTTTTTATTTCAAATGAAAAGAAACCGGCAGTCATCTTTAGTTCCCTTTACAAAAAGCTTCACTATGATGCTGCGCTGAAGAGCGCTTTGGGAACACGTCTCAGTTGTGACCAGCTGTGAATATGTATGCAACACGTCAATGAACATTGACCGGAATTTATAGCCTCTGCCGATGTAATCATTGGACGCACCTGGCGCGTTATCGTCAAAAGAGTGTTCTCTCTCCCACCCAGGGAATTACCTATCTGGGAGTTATATGGAATTCAATCACGATGCGGGCACATTTGTCTCCCGCTCGAATTATTTCCATTCAGAACACCCTGAGCAAAGTCAGGCTAGGTCAAGGTTGCACTGCTCGTCAGTATCAACGAATACCAGGTCTCATGGCGTCTGCGTCCACTGTGATCCCTTTGGGCCTTCTGCACATCAGACCGTTCCAGCTGTGGCTAAAAGCCTGGGGGTTTCATCCAAGGGCCAGTCCCCTAAGGCAAATAAGGGTTGCGCGCCTCGGGCTTCGTTCCCTTTCTATGTGGTTCAGACCCCGGTTTCTTACCTTGGGTCCCACTCTAGGTGCGTTGTGTCGTCACAGGCTGCTAACGACAGATGCCTCCCTGACGGGCTGGGTAGCGGTCTTAAGTGGTCGTCCAGCTTAAGGGGAATGGGAGGGTCGTCAGCTCGATTGTCACATTGACTGTCTCGAGTTGATGGCTGTATTTCTGGCCCTGAAATACTTCCTCCAGAGGCTGCCGTGTCTTGGTGACAACAGCAGTCTCCTACATAAGTCATCAAGATGGTCTATGTTCATGCCAGCTGAATTCCCTGGCACGTCGGATTCTCCTTTGGGCCCAGGGTAAATTCCTGTCACTCAGGGCAGTTTATATCCCTAGATGCCCGTATATGGGAACAGATTTACTGTCCAGACAGAAAATACAGGCGGGGGAGTGGAAACTCCACCCTGAGGTAGTAGAACAAATCTGGGTTAGATTTTACAGGGCAGAAGAGGACCTCTTCGCCACTATGAACAGCGCAATGTCTCCTCTACTTCTCCATGAGTCACCCAGCCCCCCCTGGGTCTGGACGCGATGGCGCATACATGGCCCATAATGTGTCTGTATGCCTTCTTTTTTTCCCCCGGTTTCTCTGTTCCCGGGAGAGACATCCTCTACTCATCACTTCATTCGTGGAGCTAGGCAACCTAGGCCTCCTGCTAGGACCAGGACCCCTTCATGTGACTTAGCAATAGCCCTGGTGGGTCTGGTTGAGACCTCCTTTGAACCTCTAGAGTCAGCGTCTGACAGACTTCTGACACTCAGGATGGTTTTTCTTATGGAGATTACCTCTCTAAAGAGAATTGGGGACCTACAGGCTCTTTCTGTCTTGCCAGCCTGTTTAGAGTTTGCCCCAGGAATGACCTAATTAAATTTGCACCCTCATCCTGACTACCTGCCTAAGGTACCTTTCTCAACCTTACATCTGGTCACTCACGGAGCCTTCTGCTCCCTGCCGTTTGTAACACCGGAGCAGGAAAGACTTCACAGACTTTGTCCAGTCTGTGCCCTTCAGACTTATGTCCACCACACTAGCCAGTGGCCAGTGGCCAGTGACAGACTATGTCGCACTGGGTGAGGGACGCTGCTGCCCTGGCATACGAGGCGCGTTGTCAAGCTTCACCTGTAGGCATAAGGGCTCACTCTACCAGAGGGGTCATCTCCTCAAAAGCCTTGGCCAGAGGGGTTCCTCTGCAGCATGTCTGTGATGCAGCAGGCTGGTCCTCTCCGCACACATTCATTAGATTCTACAGCTTGGATGTTCATACCACTCCGGGCACTTACGTCCTTGAGTCGACACTGTACAACCGTAGGTGGTACGGACAGCCACAGTGCGGAGGCGTGGGTATTCTCGTTCCCTAAGCGCTCTTCAGCGCAGTATCATAGTGAAGCTTTTTGTAAATGGAACGTCTCGGGTTACGTATGTAACCCTTGTTCCCTGAAAAAAGCGGAACGAGATGCAGCGCTTTTCTGCCGCACTGGGTTGCCCCGGGAGTGATCTTCAGAGGAAATACCTGATGATGCACTGGTGACGCATCTATTTATAGCCACTGCGCCAGATGCGTCCAATAATTACATCGGCAGAGGCTATAAATTCCAGTCAATGTTCATTGATGTGTTGCATACATATTCACAGATGGTCACAACTGAGACGTGTTCCCAAAGCGCTCTTCAACGCAGCATCTCGTTCTGCTTTTTTCAGGGAACAAGGGTTACATATGTATGTTTTCTTTTCTGTATAATTAATGTACAATTAGCCTCTAAAGAATAAATTAGGAAATTAAATTAAGTAATTTAATATTTATTTCACAAAATAAAATCATGAGTGGTGCTGAAGACTTGAAATTACATTTCCACAATTTTTTTACACCTTTGTGACAAAAAAATACACATTTTATAAATAATTTATGTGTAGCTACTGTACTACAGAGTTGTAGATAAAGGTTGTACAGCCATACATTATTACAAAAACACACACATAATACAAACACAAATAGAACACAAATTCAGGACCGAAAGTTTAAAAGTGACTTGTATATGATTTTAATGGATTGCTGAAGTACTTTAGTTGAGCAATTAGAATTTTTTTATAGTGTTAGCTAACTTTGCCCAAGAAATTAAGATTGTATAAGCATTTTAAAATTGATTGTCTCAACTGTTAACAAGTTCTTAATTTATATTTGATAAATATTTTAGATTTAGTTTAAAATTCAAATAAATAATACAAGGCCTAGTAAAATTAATTAAATCTTAAAAAAAACATGTAAAATCATTACTGGTACAGCTGTTCATAATTTGTCGTGGTAAATTTTCCAGTGTATACCTACAGTTTTGTGAAGTATTGTCTTTATTGTATGATGATTTCTACTCCCTCATTCTGTCTTATCTTGATGTTATTGTCTACCTTTTGAAATACAGCCAAAAAGTCTAATAACACTGTGGTTAGAAATATAAGTTCAGAATTAAACTGTTTACCAAGAAGATGTACACCAATTATGAATACATTTTATATGACCAAAATTATTTTGTATAAAAAAATGCAGTGCCTAAATAAGCAGGAGAAAAGCTCGAAAGAAGGTGATAGAGGAGGAGGAGGCTCCTCGGTAATGTAATCCCAACAATTGCTTTTTATCATTTTCAGGTGTGCATTTTCTCCTTTGTCCTCTTTTAGTGCTACTTGTGTTGATGTCGGATGTACTTTTCTCTAGCTAGCTTAAAGTTTCATTTAATAAAAAAAATAGATCCACTTAATCACAGATGTGTATTGTTTTCTTTACGTAAAATGCTAGACTATTTACACACAACAAAGGTGCGCATATATAGATGTACAGGTGTACCTAATTAAGTGACTATGTACATACTGATATATATTATATATATATATATATATATATATATATATATAGGTATATATATATATATATATGTATGTGTGTGTGTGTGTGTGTGTGTGTGTGTACACACACACACACACACACACACACACACACACACACACACACACACACTGGTGGCCAAAAGTTTGGAATAATGTACAGATTTTTCGGAAGGAAATTGGTACTTAAATTCACCAAAGTGGCATTCAACTGATCACAAAGTATAGTTAGGAATTGCTAATGTAAAAACCAGCACCATCACTATCTGGAAAGTCGTTTTTGATCAAATCGAGACATTCCCCATTTCTAGTTGCCATCACTCCAACACCTTATCCTTGATTCCCCGTCTGTCGCTCACTTCGACGTTGTGTCGAAGAAGCGACACTAGGGGTCTCTCTTGTGCGCCTTTTGCATCTCTGATCTATGAGAAAAGGCCAATGAGAAATTGGATTTGAATATCCTGCCCCCAGACTTACAGGTATAAAGGAGGGGAAATGCATCTGTTTCATTCAGAAATTTTCTTCGGAGCCGATGGTTGTGCCTCACAGGAAGTGCATGCCCCCCGTCTCGCGGACCCCTTCGAGGACTCGGAAGGCACCCAAGTGGTCCTGAGATGCCCGACCCAGAGACCAAGACAGCTCTGGAGCTGGTAAGAACACCACTCCGTCCCCTGGTGGAGGGACGGGAGGAGAATCCTTTGTTGAATTTATTTAATTTGCCGCACCCCCTTCGGATACCCACATTCTCAATAAGAGAGTTATTTCCTTTGTCTCTGGGTCACCTGGCCCGCAAATGCCATTCTCACGGCACTCTGCCGCCACACCTCAACAGTCCCGGCATGCTGGATGCTGACCTCTCGCCTTCAGCCCCACGACTTTTCCCTGGCTGGCCAGTTCTGACGAGTCCAGAGGACGCCTCCATGGGACCTCCTCCTCAGTCACTAACCCGCCTCCCACTGGGTCCGTGAATTCAGCGGAGGAATTCGCCGACCAAATCCAATGCGGTACTCAATCTACCCTGTACTGGAATAGGTGCTCCACAGGACGGGCTCCTACGTGGACTTCCCCCCGTATGTATTTTCTGTGGTACGATCCCCTTGTGAGCAGACCCGCGTCTCCCTTGGTCAGTCCACACGGACCCCCGGTCGCAATGTTTGTAGCAACTCCTCCCTCCCAATGAGGCAGGATCTATCACTGCGCCACTTTCCACATGTGACCTAAAAGCCCATGTGATGTATTTCACCAATCTTACCTCCCCTAGCTTGGACAGGTGTGGTCTCCGCAGGGTCTTTTCCCCCTGAAAGAATAGGAAACTGGGAAAGATCACTTCCCGGCGTATGAAGGGCCCCAGCCGCTTTTAGCTCTATGCAAGAAACATACGTCACAACGTTGAAGTGAGCGACAGATAGGGAATGTCTAGGTAACCTCCAGGAACGAGACGTTGTGTCCTCCCGGCCACGTCACTGAACCAGCCACTGTTGTGGCGAACCATTATTGGCTCCTCAGAAAAATCCTGAATGATGCATTTCCCCTCCTATATACCCATATGTCCGGGAGCGTGACATGCAAATTCTCTCTGTCAATTTTCCATTGGCCTTTTCTCATAGATCAGAGATGCAAAAGGCTCTCAAGAGAGGCTCGCTTCTTCGACACGTCTCGTTCCCTCCATCAGTGAGGTTACATCCGTAACCTAGACGGTAATCATGCTAAATTGCTAATTTGGTACTATAAAATCCCTTGCCATTATATCAAACACAGTTGAAAGCTATTTGGTTTGTTAAATTAAGCTTAACATTGTATTTGTTTTTGAGTTGCCACAGTATGCAATAGACCGGCACGTCTCATGGTAAATATTAGGTCACAAATGGCAAAAAAGAAACAGCTTTCTCTAGAAACTTGTCAGTTAAACATTGTTTTGAGGAATGAAGACTATGCAATGTCTGAAATTGCCAAAAAACTGAAGACTTCATACAAAGCTGTACACTACAGTCTTCAAAGACAAAGGACAACTGGCTCTAACAAGCACAGAAAGAGATGTGGAAGGCCCAGATGTAAAACTAAACAAGAGGATAGTAAATCAGAGTCTCTAGTTTGAAAAATAGATGCCTCACATGTCCTCAGCTGACAGCTTCATTGAATTCTATCCGCTCAACGCCAGTTTAATGTACAACAGTGTGGGAATGAGGCCTGAATGAGGTCTGTCTGCGGGAGAGGGAGAGCGGGAAGGCTTGTCACCTGGGCTGTCATTATCATTAACAACTGTCTCTTGTTATAGTGATGGGGAGGGAGACCTAAAAAAGGCAGACAAAGCGCAGCAGTCGGAAAATGTTCCTGTGCACTGTGAGAACGACAAGACTGCTTGACTCGTTTGTGTGTTCATTTGCCACTGAGTGCCCTTTTATCTGAGTTTTGTGAACGACGCTGAAGAGTAATAAAATACTCACATTGACTGTTTCCGCCATGATTCCTGATTCCTCCATTTGCCCATAAAATACGAATGCTGTTGCACTGGTGCCGAAGCCCAGGAATTGGAGGATAACATCGTCATGGACCCTTCACCACTGGGCGAAGTAATCAAGTCCCTCACCAGCATCCAGCAGAACCAACATCAGGCCTTCATGGATTTATGCCCGGAGCAGGAACAGCATTTCCAACTCCAGGAGCCTGATCGCTAGAGAGGGGGATGCATGTAAACTGTGTGAGCTGCCGGGAAGCCGGGCAATGCCAGGATCAATATCCAGTTATGGAGGTGGGGATACCAATCCGGATCCCTGATGCTCTGCATGCCACCCCCGATCAGGCAGGGATGTTTCGGATACCAGTGAGTTTAAAAAGGGATACACTCTTTTTCTACGCTCACATCTCCTCTCTCACAAAAACTGCTTTCTATCATCTACATAACAATGCGTGACTCCACCCCATTCTTAGCACCAAAGTTGCAGAAACTCTTCTTCACGCCTTTATTAATTCTAATTAATAATTCATATTAATATTAATTAATTAATAGACTTGACTATTGTAATGCCCTCTTTTCTAGCCTACCGACTAAAACTGCAGTATATCCAGAATTTAGCATCTAGAGTTTTCACCTACTCAAGGAAATCCTCTCCCATCACTCCCATTCTTTGTAGGCTACCTGTCTCCTATCATATCAAATACAAAATTCTCCTTACAACATTCAAATATTTACATGGTCTTGCCCCCTCATGCATCACTGACCTCGTACGCCACTACGCTAACTCAGGTCATCTGATTTGGGCCTATTATTCATTCCATGTTGCAAGTTGACCTCACTAGGTGGTAAGGCTTTTTGCACACATGCCCCTTTGCTTTGGAACTCTATCCCTCAATCTCTCCATAATCACACCTCTATATACATGATTTTAAAATCAATTTCAAAACATATCTCTTTGATCTATGCTTCTCTGACTTTTAAAATATTTTGTTTTTGTTTTGTTTACTCTCTTCAAACTCAAGCTCACTATACAGGATGAAAGCACAATATAAAATAAACGTATTATTATTACATATCAAGCTTTGGTGGATTCATTTTGTACCCAAACCTCTATCCATCAATGCTTGGTGCAAAGCGGTGTGTGCGCACAGGTATCAGGTGGTTAACATTGAGATATTATTAAGGGGGAAAAGCATTGTTCCATAATAAAAGCATAATTCCACATTTAATTCCCGCCTCACCCATCCACTGATTTTGGGAACGAATTGGCCTGATTTTAGGAATTTATTAGTGGTGGTAACGTAGTGGGGTAAAATACATAATTGTTAATCAGAAGGTAACTGGTTCGATCCCTACGGCCACCACCGTATCCTTGAGCAAGTCACTTAACTCCAGGTTGCTCTGGGGGGGATTGTCCCTAAGTGTCTGCCAATGTATAAATGTAAAATGTTGTCTCGGTGTGTGACATGCAATACTATGGCTGGGGAGGTGGTGCCAGGGACATCTGTGTCTGCTTCATGTCAAGATGATGCAAGAGGGGGAATTTCTGTCCTCAGGGGGTTCCCAGAGGGGGATTTCCTTTCATGTGATGAGTCCCTCAAACACAGGTTTGACCAAGTGAGAGTCATCAGCTCCAGCCTGACATCACACAGTTATTAATGATCTGTTGTATCTAGTGATGCAGGACACTCAAACGAAAGAAAATACAATTATATAAGTTATTAGTACCGAAGAGCCATCGGGAAACCCTGTTCCAGGCAGCTCACCATAATCTAATGGCTGGCTATCAGTAAGAAGTTTACATACACCTTAGCCAAATACATTTAAACTCAGTTTTTTACAATTCCTGGCATTTAATTGTAGAAAACATTACCTGTCTTAGGTCAGTTAGGAGCACTACTTTAATTTAAGAATGTGAAATGTCAGAATAATAGTAGAGAAATGTCATGTTACTGTTGTAACCTCCATTCCCTGAGGAAGAGAATGAGATGTTGTGTCGAATGTAGTGACACAAGGGGTCTTCCTTTGGAGCCTCGCATACCTCTGAATTTGTGAAAAGGCTAATGAGAAATTGGCAGACAGAATTTGCATGTCCTGCCCCCGGACATATGAGTATAAAGGGAAGCAGGCGTGCGTTTGATTTGCACTTTTCGCACCGAACTACATTCATATCTAGGAGACAGAATGTGTCTCCTTCCTTGAGCGGTATGATGGCTGCGTAATCCCATGGTGTTTATACTTGCATACAATTTTTTGTACAGATAAACATGGTACCTTCAGTTATTTGTGTGAAATTCACCAGGAAAAACATAAAATAATGTGTAGTTGTAGTGCTTTCAATATAGCAATGGGTGAAGATAATATAAAAATCACTCCTTTTTGTTTTTATTTGCATTTTTCAGACTTTTTAAGAATCGGGGTTGCAAATGAACACTAACCAAGATTAACAGATGCTTTAAAAAAATTGTTTATTATTGTCCATTGAAAAGTGTGAAATTATGGTTGTATATATTACGTATAAAATTATACATTATATACTGTGCATTATACATTATACAGCATATATTGTACACACCCATTTTTCAGCCCATAGTTCGCTTTCAAATGTGGCGTCCCCCATGGTTCTGACATGGCTCTGACACAGTTCAAACACTACAAATAATCACAACTCAAATTTCACAAGTCATTCAGTCCTAAGGGAGCTGGAGCTTCTTCCCATGAGTCTCTGCAGTCTACACACAAACATCTTATCTCCATATTTCCTTTCTCATGCACTCTGCAGTGAGGTCAAGATGTGATCTCAACAGTTTGATTAACCTCTATAGAGCTTTATTTTAATTAAAAACACTGAATTCTAGTACTTATTTCCAAGATTTCCAAGTGAGCATTTACATAATTTGACATTTCTGTTTTATTCTGCTTTCTAAAGACTGTTTGGAAATCATGAGATCAGTCTTGATTATTTTATTGACAGCACTTGTGATGTATCTCACTAGGGAGTTTCTCCTCAACGCTGTCAACTTTAGTTTGCTTACCAAGGGTTGAAAGGCACACTGGAAGGTTCTCTCTAAAGCTGCTTTGGAACGATATTTATTGTATTAAAAAAAAAAAAAAAATAGGGATACACTTCCAAGGGTTTGTTGTGAAATCTTTGCTAATTTTGATAAAGTAAATGTGAAGTTTCTAATATTTCAACACAAGTATTTACTGAATTGAAACAACATGTGCTTTCTTAATATGCGCATTTATAGACAAATCGTTTTGAAAATGCATGAATCAAATATGATACAACAGGCTTTTGAGGTATATCTCTCAATCATCATTACAATACATTCATGCCCACCACAAAAACACTAAACAAAAACACACAGAGCTTTGAAAATACCCACATATAATTTTTAAAACCTTTATTGTATTTTAATGTATTTTTATATATGCAGCCTTCACACAATATTTTTTTTTTTATACGTTTTGTTATACCTCACAAGAGCATCTACATAGTTGGGGGTCCTTGACATCATAAGTTTGAAGAGTTATTTTTCCTGATGCTAGTGATCAATTTTATCCTGTATATTTTGAGGAGATATGCAATTTTTTTTTATTTTCTAAATACCAAAGCAATAAAAAGAGTGTTTATTGCACACACACACACACACACACACACACACACACATATATATATATATATACACACACACACACATATAGTTGTTTTATTATCTTTGTTTTTTTATTTAAATTTTTGATGATTCTTGAGTTGTGATGAAGTTTCAGTCTCTGTATGAGAATGTCGAGCGGACAGCCGTGAATCACTCAGAAGTCTGGTCCTTCCTTCTTCAGGTTTTTGTAGTCTGTGTTAATGGCCACAAACTTAAATGACATGGGAGAGAAAAACATCAAGTTTTATATAACAGATGCTGTCTTTACTCTTGGTGATTGAGTTAATCATTTTGCCATAGTGAATAGGAACACCTGTGTCTTCCATTCACTGCAACCTGACTTTGAACAGAGGCGATTTTAGGGTCAGTGAAAATTTGGGGCTTAGCCCAGACCTTTTTGGATGTACACTACCGGTCAAAAATTTTGAAACCCTTGACTGAAATATTTCTCATGATCTTATAAACATATGCCTTCAGATCAAAAGATTTTTATGTTTGGAATTAGTTTTGTTGACAAAAATATAATTGTGCCACCATATTAATTTATTTAATTATAAAACTAAAATTTTATTAAACATTTTTTTTTTTAAAATTGATGTCTTGGACCAAATAATAAATAATTTTTTAGTGAGTGTTTCAAAAAAATTGATAGGTAGTGTAATCGGGGCCATCTTTTGATTATAGTATAATACACTTAATTACAAAAGTCTAATTGTTCTGAGATATTTGTGAGGCATTGTTGGTATAAAGTAAATCTTTAATTCTTTATAGTTCACATATAAATTCCAATAGGTCACCTAACTTACAGCCACAGCTGTAAATCTTGGTGTATCTTAAGAGGACTCTGGGCTTTTTAGAGATACCAAATATTTGGGACTTTGGACATGACAACTTCCTGTCCTTGGTCTTTAAATAATTATGTCATTACAATTCAGCACATTAAATAATTTTTTTAAATAAAATGTTAAAATATATCTCAGCTTCTGAAAAATTCAAAGATCTAGGGCCATATGCATAAAACGTCTCAGAAATGCTCTCAAGAATAGTCTTAAGCTTTGACTTAAGTGTTCGCTTAAGTTTTATAATGAAGCTTAACGCAACTTTCAGCAAAGCCTGATTCTTAAGTGGCCATTTTGGGTCAACACTTAACACTTAAGTGCTGACTTAAGTGTTAAGTGTTGACCCAAAATGGCCACCCTCAAACTCTGAATCAGCCAATAGTGTGCCTTTAAGGGTATTACATCATTCATTCATGATTTATAAAGCTGTGTCATAATGTGTTGTATTAAAACGCCAGTTGCGCTGGTTTAGGTAACTGCAGTGGTTTCTGACATGTGATCCAAAGTACATATTTTATTGGTCATATTAAATATTAAAACATATTCAAATTGACTCACTCACTGTAAAAAAAAAAATCCTTGCTTTGTCGGCATGTGATTCGGACTGAATGTTCACTCCAGGATCGAATTAGGAATCCATTGTTTCGATTCAAAATATTAATCTCTGTGAGAAATTGCGACAAAAATTAGCATTTATTTTGCAAAGGCCTTAATGCGTGTCGTCAATGGGTATTCTATGTATTCTCAGATTTCAAACTGTCTGTTTTCCCACAATGACAGCATGATGTACAGCACGATTCAGATTAATGCCTGCCTTTCAGTCGTATTAATTTGCTTTTGCAGCTTCTGTTTCTGAAATGACTTTCTGGCTTGATAAATCACTTTGCTGGACGAGTACAATTTGATTCAGTCCAAACTCAGTCCGTATTTCTGTTGAGTAGATATTAACATGAATGGCTTCTTTACGGCATCTGGGCTATGTGTGATTAGAATTCAATGATTCTTTTTGTTGTTTTAGATATTATTTTTGTATATTTAAACAACTGACTGTAAACAATAGAAATGTTATTAAAAGAGTAGAAATGCACCATTCAGGATTTTACAGCCAATAAAGATCATCGATTTTCTTTTCAATCTGACGGGCCAATCCCCATCACAATCATTTAACATTTTCTAAGGAGCTCTGTCATAACTGGTTATTTTATTACTTCTTTCTGCTCTTTTGCTTTCTACACTGTCACATACCATAGCTGTTGCCTACCTATTCCTGACAAAACTATAGTTTGTTTAAATGATAATCAAATAAATGAATATAAACATAATAAAACAAACATTTTTAATATGCAAGTAAAAACAAGACGACTTGTTTTTACACAAAATATTCTCTACTGTACAGTTTATTAGGATAGATAGCCCTATAAAGAACGAGGCTAGTGTCAAACTGAAATTGAACTTATAACTCATAGGTGTAATTAAACTTAATATGGCAGTTTTATGTATTCATTGTCATTATTTCATTTAATTATTGTTATTCAATAATATATTGTATTTATTAATGCATTATATTATAGTATCTAAATGATGCATATTGAATTATATTAGTTTTAACTATGTTCCCTTCCTTTTTATTTTGTTGGATGTTGATATTATTAGTTCCACTTTCACTTGTTCCCACTGAAGCTTTAATGAGGGGAACATGCTCTGTGTGATGGAAGAGCAGAAAAACAGCACATACAGACTGAACAATTGCAACTGTTAAAGGAATATTCCGAGTTCAATACAAGTTAAACTTCATCGACAGCATTTGTGGCATATTGTTGATTAGCACAAAAATGTATTTCGTCTCACCCCTCCATTTCTTTACATAAAGCAAAAAATCTGTGTTTACAGTGAGACTTTTACAGTGAGGGGTGGTGTCAGCTAGAGCATGGGAATATCATAACACCTGACCAAACATATGGCGTAACCATATCCTGTTCAGCAGCGGGAGGGAGGAAGAGGAAACAGAGGTCAAAGGTGCAAAAAACCCAAAATCATAAATCATCGGTATGTAATATTTTCTTCTAATATAGTAATACAGTTGGCTTTTGTAATGAATGTCTCTGCATGATGCTTTGTTTAATAATTTAGTATAATCTGTAGGAAAATATTGTTTATTCATCGGCTATGCCAATACATAGCCAATGAATAAACAGTATTTTCCTGCTTATCAAACACTGTTTGTGCAAGTTTAAAATGAGTTCATGGAAGAAAAATATAAATATAGATTTGTGTTAATGATATTAAAATTGGTAAATGTACGTACATTTACCAAACTTGCACGAACCGTGTTTGATAAGCAGTATACATGCAAGGCCATGTTCTAAGCTGTGTCCCAACCTGGCTGTACAATTACCCCTTAGTCTACATACAGCTGTCAGAACAGCTGAAATCACTTGTAATAGTCATGATAACATTCAAATCAGTCTGATAATTGCAATCATGTCTTATACTGGTATGAGGGAAAAGAATCTCATCACACTAAATTATTTTCTGCGGCAGATGTTGATGTTAGAGTTGAGATTCCACCTGCTTCTCATATCTTGTCACTGAATAGCTTGTATTTTTCAAAGTGGTCTTCCTTTAACCTTTGTTCAAATAGCTGGGGGACAAAATATCAGTTGTAGAATTTTTGCTTTAATTTGAAATGAAATAAATAAAAACACACAAATTTTCTTTAAAAATAGCTAGATCTATTTGATGTTCATTATCATCAAAATTAAAAGAAATTAGTAACTACAGTAACCAGGATTTTTTTTCCCCCATGGTAATTCAAGCCTTATAGCCAACGCCGACAGTATGCAAGACTTTGGATGTCATCTTATTAAGGATTCCAGTCTTAGCTGTCTATGAAGGAATACTTGAAACTTTAATTCTTATATTTATAGAGGTCAATGAAATCACAGAGGATCCTTTTTTATCATTTCATTTTTATAATTATAATTTTATATAAAGCAACGAATCCTTCATTCTTCTGGTAAATATCAGTATTATTTGAGCTGTTGTTTAAATTGTATAAATAAATACCAAAACCCTAAAAGGACCATAAAAAGACAAAGTTGTAAAATTGGATATAACTTTACACAGAAATGTTAGCAAGTGATTTGATCACAACAAAATCATGTTAACACACATATTGTGTACATCTTGTGGCTATACTTTTGAAACAGTGAGTATTTTAAAGCTTACGGATTGGCTCCATACACTTCCATTGTAACCCATATATAAATGCGGCACTATAGACAACCACAAACTTTTTTAAATGGTTATTCTGATTATTATTCATGATAAATACTCAATAAATTTGTAAAATCACAGTAACAAATGGCCTTTCATGGCTAATTGCATATCAACCCAGTATGTGAATGTGTTATGTTTAGATTAGTTATTTTCATACAAACGTTTCACTCTGTACCTTGTACTGGTAGTTTGGACTAAGCTGATTCCAGGGTTCAGGGTTAATGCTCTTGTTCCAGCTGCAGATTTAGAAGAAGTGAGCCGCCAGATAAATAAAATGCTTCTTAAATTACAGCACTGTTTATATACTCTAGTCTATCAATAATATCTTTATATTTATATCAGCTTTACATTATATGAATCTATATAGAGTCGAAATCATGTTCTTACGTGACATGAGGTCCTCTTGCAAGACGAAACAAATACAGGAACGCTCCACCCATTCCAAGACAGATGAAGAAAAACTGTGGGATGAGCTGCGATAACATCGTGATTTGCTTTTTTGAGAAGTTTTGTAATATTTAGGGTAAGATGCACCATCATAGGTATTTGATGAAAATATTTGAGATCAGAATAAACTGTATTACTGGCCTAACTAATTCTAGTGTCATCATGTAGATTGAAGTGTTCAACTATGTTTTATGTTGTCAGATTATTATGGAGTACATGTCAAAAATAATCTAGTATTTTTGAATTGTTTTATTTTTGCAACATATTTTCTTGTTTTCAGTAATGTTTATGCTTTGAAACATGAAAAAAAAGAAAGTTTGCCAGTGGAGTAAAAAATAAAACTTAATTTAATGAAAAACAGTTAATTTTTTAACTGCATTGGCAATTTTCTTTAAGCATATCCTACAACAATTTTTTTTTTTTATTTCTCTGAAAACAAGAATTAATAGTGTATGTCATTGTACTTTAGTAATTTTTCTTGTTTTAATCATGTTTAGATATAGATGGGATTTTACAGTTTTTCTGAATTGCTTAAACACTAAACCCCATTCTCTGAACCAAATGCTCAGTGTTCTAAACCCATTTGCCAAATCAATCACTCTTTTTGCAAAACTCTAAACACATTTTCACTAACACACATTTTGCACTTTGATGCACTTGTGTTGCAAAAGGTAAAAACAGGTAGCAAAGGTTAAATACAACTACAACACAGTTGTCATCTCTTACAACAACTCAATTGTTCACACTTGTTTCTAATGACGTGAAAACATGATGCTGAGGCAGAATGAAACTCTCATTGACTTTAATTTTGCAGTTGCACAACATTTTTAAGTGTACTGTAATGTGAATTTCAGTTACAGTTTTCTTTGTTCTTTTGCAGTAGGACTACTGTATTTTTTACAGCATGCAAGTTCTGAATATACAGACGTTCAAAACTGTATTACTTGCAGCACTTACAGTATACAATATATTCACTGTACTACTGGAAGTTGTGATTACTATACTTTTTTTTACAGTAATCACAAAATGTGCTTCCTATATACAATTTATAAAAAAATAAGTTCTCCATTTTCTCATGTAGTGTCTAATAATCTGTAGTGTTTATATATTGACTGGCTGTGTGTATGATCTGAAACCGTTTTTTGATTTTGAGCACATATGAAATAGTTGAGGTGATTGATTTTGTCAGAAGAGTCAGAGGTTTTATGAATGTATAGAAATGCTTGAAAATTTGGATTTGTGTTTAAAGTTTTGAGAAAATGGGTGGTTTCAAGAAATGTGTTTTAGCAATTCAGAAAAACTGTTACAAAAATACTCAGTAAGAATGTGAATTTATACAGTGTATTACAACACTACACTTTTTGTCAGATCTGGATAAATTCTTTTCGGCTAATTTTCACATTGTACACTACACTTTTTTTGTTGTCGATTACTCTAGAAAAACTAAATGAGCTGGAAATATTTTCATATTTTAACATAAAAGTTTGTTATTTATTAAACCTTTAACATAAAAGTTAAAGAATTAGAAAATAGATACTCACTCCGGGATGTTTCCTAACCTGTTCTCGCATTGAGCGGAGCATCTTCACTGGAGAATAAGCAGAAAGTGTGTGTATGTGTGTTTGTGTTACAGCTGCTGAGAGAGAGAGGAGGTCTTTATTATAATTACATTCTGACGTGAGCAGACTTTAAGGATAATACAAAAGTGTATTAATTACACTGTAAATTATTTTTGCTGTTTTGACAGTATTATTGCTGTATTTTCCACCATGCTGAAACTATTTACAGTATGTTACTGTCAAACTGAGCTATATTCTTTAGGACAAAATAAGAGGGAAAATAATTACAGTTCTGTCACTTGCATGAAGTTGTCGAATTAAGTGACACAAGGGGTATTCCTTGGGAGCCTTGTGTACCTCTGAACTTGAGAAAAGGCCAATGAGAAATTGGCAGACAGAATTTGCATGTCCCAACCCCAGACATATGGGTATAAAGGGAAGTGGGCATGTGTCTGTCAGTCAGATTTTTTCTTCGGAACCGAACGGTTGTGTCTACAGCAAGCTTGAAGTTCACCACTTTTCCACTCACCTCTGTTGGCAAAAAGCACTGCTGTTCGATCTTACGGCATTTTTCCAGCTGCGTTCTCTCTCTTTGTATGCTTTGCAGTCCACGCCCCTGGGCACTTCGAAAAGAGTTTGAGTTTTCACTCATAAATACATTTACATTTGGCAGACGCTTTTATCCAAAGCAACTTACAGAGCCATTATTACAGGGACAATCCCCCCAGAGCAACCTGGAGTTAAGTGCCTTGGTCAAGGACACAATGGTGGTGGCCGTGGGGTTCGAACCAGTGACCTTCTGATTAGCAGCCCTGTGCTCTAGCCACTACGCCACCACCACCATAGCAATACACACACAGGCGTTGAACGTCCTTTTCAGGACCTGTCTTTTTGAAGATGCCCTTCCGCCTCTGTGTAGTTCCTTAATGCTGTCGATATTGCTCCAAGAACGACGGCCACAGACGCTGCCTCGTGTGCTTGGGCAGCAATGCACTCTGGGTAATTGCAGTTGCGGCTCTCCTTCCTGAAGGTGAACGGCACTTCAGCCACCCCCTGCGTCACTCCTTCCCACGGGATTGAAGACAACACGGCTGGCGATAAGGCTATTTGGGAATGACGATGGGCTCGGTTTCACTGGGTAAATCCCCATGAACCACCCGCCCCCCAGCACGCTCGCTCGCTTCTGTCCGAGCTCGGGATCAGTGCAGCTCGCAGCCAGCAGGTATTCTCCCTTGAGCCCCCGGAATTGGATGAGGACATGGCCGCTGCATCGGAGAGCGTCCAGGCATCTGACACAGAGGACTCGACTGGGTTGCCGCCTTAGGGCCAGCCCGCCCAGTCTGAGGCTGACGCGCAGATGGCCGACTTGCTTGCCCGGGCTGCCATGAGTGTGGGCTTGGACTGGAACCCTCCGTCCTCCCCACAAGTCAAGTCAATTTTATTTGTATAGCGCCTTTCACAACACACATCGTTTCAAAGCAGCTTTACAGAAGATCAGGCATTAACAGACGACAAAACTGTAGTCTATAATGTCGATGAATCATCATTGTGTAATTAGATAAAATACGATTGTTAGTCGTGTTTAAAAATAAGTAATTAAATAATAATTGTATTAATAACCCCAGTGAGCAAGCTCAAGATGACTGTGGCAAGGAACACAAAACTCCATAAGATGTTGATAAATGGAGAAACCAGATGGCAGCCAGATCCCCTCTGGCTAACATCATGAATATAATTACAATATTACTTATTTAGTTTAATAATTTTAAACCATGACTTTAACTATAAATATGTGTTAAGGGTCAATGTTTAAACATAGATTTTGTTTGAACTGTAAGATTTATGACCAATGTCCTTGAAGTCCAGCCTCGATTAACTGTAGAAATTCACATAGATGCAATTGTTCTTGTAAATTGGCCGATGAAGGCTTTTGATGGCAATTGATAGTCTATGCATTCCATTTGAAGATCATAGTCAATCAATATACTGAGGTGATGCAGGCAGAGAGCAGGGATGTTAAACGCAGTTCAACCTGGCCGGTAATTTCGGTGAGGTTCGGTGTGGTCCATCCTAAATCCAAGGTTCAGACAATGGCATATGAAGTATCCCATGTCTTATGGTTGGAGTTGATATCAGTTCATCCTCTGAAGTCTAAGTGATGTTTGGCTGGCACTGGTTGCATTGAGTTATCATAATTCAGCGACACGTAGCAGTGGAGTCCAACACGAAGCAGGAATGGTGCTGGATCCAGTCGGTTCTGGTGACCTCAGGATAGGAGTCCTGAGGTTGAGACAGGGAAACAAATAAAATAATATAAGCATAGATGCCATTCAATTTATTGCAGAGTAATAAATCATGATCAATGTTTCTGGTTTCTGGTTCTGGCAGACTAAACTAAAGCAGCCTAATTGTGGGTTGGAGGATAAATTAGGTGTATGCCTGGCTAAATAGATGAGTCTTTAGTCTAGACTTAAACTGAGGCAGTGTGTCTGCATCTCGAACAGTGTTAGGGAGACTATTCCATAGTTTAGGAGCCAAATATGAAAAGGATCTACCTACCAGAATTTTGTGATCGTAATGAACGTGATGGAATATAGCATGGTAGAAGGTCACTTAAGTACTGTGGAGCTAGACCATTCAAAGCTTTGTACGTAGTTAACAGAATTGAAAAATTAATACATAATTTAACCGGTACCCAATGTAACGATGATAAAATGGGGCTAATATGATCGTATTTCTTGGTTCTCCTTAGCACTCTGGGTGCTGCATTTTGAACCAATTGAAGTTTATTTATTGAGCTTGCTGGACATCCTTCCAGTAATGCATTACAATAATCTAGTCTTGAGGTCATGAACCATGAACCATGATTATCAGGTTCCTTAGAGGAACCCGGAGACTGAACCCTCCCCGGCCAAGCCTGTTCCCCTTCTGGGATCTCTCAGTGGTCCTCTTGGGCCTTCAGAGACCCCCACTCGAGCTGATTGGCTCAGTTCAGCTCAAGGCTCTCTCTCTGAAGATGACCCTCCTGATAGCGCTAGCTTCCATCAAGAGGGTTGGGGACCTGCAAGCTTTCTCTGTCAGCGACACCTGCCTGGAGTTCGGTCTGGCACATACTCACGTTATCCTGAGGCCGTGACCGGGCTACGTGCCCAAGGTTCCTATGACCCCCTTCAGGGATCAGGTTGTGAACCTGCAGATGCTGCCCTGGGAGGAGGCAGACCCAGCCCTTTCGTTGCTGTGTCCGGTACATGCGTTGCGTATATATTTGGACCGCATGCAGAGTTTTAGATGTTCTGAGCAGCTCTTTGTCTGCTTTGGTGGATGGCGGAAAGGAAAGCACACTCGATGAGAAGTGTGGCATCTTTGTGGGCACTGGTCAACGGCACCTCCCTAGCAGACATCTGCAGTGCAGCAGGCTGGGCAACACTCAATACCTTTGTGAGAATTTACAATCTCAGGGTTGAGTCAGTCTCGTCCCGTGTTTTGTCAGGACCGAACTGGTAGAACTCTGTAATGCGGAACAACCACTTTACCGCTTGCATCCAGTGCCCTTCACCAAGTTGATCCAGTACAATTTCTCTAAAAGGTTAGCCACCAGGCGTCACTTCCAGAATGTTCTTCCACCCTAGCCTTCTGACCTGCGAATTCAGCGGAGCAATTTGCAACCAGACCCACTACGAGCCACAAGTGTTCTGTACAGGGGTAGGGCTCCACATACTGAATTCCCTCTTCAGGCAACTTCCTGTGATGCATTTTCTGCATTATGGACCCCCTGTCGGCAGACCCGCGTTGTGGTGTATTTTTATCAAGTTGAGTATACATTAATCAAGTATAATCGATGCCATTTTATTCTACAATTATTTCTGTTGGTCATATGTGTTTTTTGTGTATGTGAGTGGTTCAGCATAAAAGTCTGGGAATGGAATGTCAGAGGTACATGGACACTCACACATAAATGACATGCAGATGTTTCCTATTTACTTTTGTTGAAGCTAAAGAAGATATATGATGGGCCCCTCTTAGTAAAGTGTTTTTACATAGTGTGAAAATGGCTCACAGGATGTAACTGAAGACTAAAGAAGATTTGTTAGGGCTCCAAAGATGTTTTTCAGCTCAAAACAGGATATTCATTGTTTTAGCCACGCCTTGTGAGACCTATGTAAGCGTGTGCAAAATTCAAGACACTTCAGTTGTTTCTGCAGGGGCAACTCGGCTTTATGGTCTGATAATAAAGTCTATTCTTCTGAAATCAAAAACTCCAAGTCTTTAAGAGTGAGTTTGTCACAAACCAGGCAAGAACCACAACAGCGTCTCCCTTGGGCAGTCCCACTGCCCCCGGTTGACGTGTTTGTAGAGCTCCTCCCTCATCAGGCAGGACCTACCACCACGCCGCTCCCACATGCGGCTTCACAACCCATGTAGTGTATTTCCCCTTAGTCTGGGCAGGATGTGGCCTCCACAGGGTCTTTTCCCCCTGAAAGAATAGGATCGGGAAAGATTGCCTTCCCCGGCGCATTTCATAGCGTTAAGATAGCCCCAGCTGCTTCAAACTCTATTTGAGAGACATAGAGAGAGAAAAGGCCACGGCTGCTGGGCTTGCACCCATGCTAGTCGTGTAGGACCTGTTCCCCCCTCAGGGGTGCTGGGAACCTAAGGTCTGTATATGACACTTTTTTCTGGGGGCGTTGGGGAGCGTTATGTGCAGCTGATACGGTTGCTTCTAGCACGCAGCAACCTACTTGCACCTGTGTCAGTAGTTCACGTAACACGGTCTAGTGCATGCCGCTTTTGAATGGGACCCCTTGTGTCACTTAATTCGACACAACGTCAAGTGAGTGACAGAAGGGGAATGTCACGGTTACTCTTACCTGAGGGAGGGAATGAGATGTTGTGTCCCTTCTGCCACAACACTAGAGCTACCACTTTAAATGGCCGTACCTTATTCTCAGCTCCTCAGTGCAAAAACCTGGCTCACAGACGCAAGCCTGCTTTCCTTATACCCGTATGTCCGGGGGTGGGACATGCAAATTCTCTCTGCCAATTTCTCATTGGCCTTTTCTCAAGTTCAGAGGTACGCAAGGAAGACCCCTTGTGTCACTTCATTCGACACGTCTCATTCCCTCCCTCAGGGAATGGAGATTAGAACAGTAACTGTGACGTTATTAACTGTTAAAGTGCATGACAACTGGCCCAAACTTAAACCTGTACATGCACAATTTAGAGGGGACATTTGTTGTATTATTCAGTGACCTATTGTCAAAAAGACAAAACACAGGAGGTGTCTTCTCTGCATTGGTCTTACTCATACAATCGCATAAAAAGTAGAACTTTTTTTTACCTGTGGAGGGTTGCTGCAGAGTTTTTAAAAATGAATGTAAGACTTTAAGACATTTTCCAAGACCTGAACAAATAAAATGAATACTGTTTCCCCATACCAAAGCAAACCAACACAATATCAAAATAAATCATGTGTCACAGACTCTTACTTAAACTGCAGAGACACACATTCAACATGGCCTTAACATTGTTTATCAGTAAAACAGGTCAGGCTATATGCAAGTTTAATATACTCAAAACATGTTTTCTACACATATATTACATTAAAATATACCCCACCACATACACCAGCGGCCAAAAGTTTGGAATAATGTACAGATTTAGCTGTTTTGGAAGGAAATTGGTACTTTAAAGAGCACCTATTATGTTTTTTAAATGTGCCTAATTTTGTCTTAAAGGTCTCATAATATATACTTACATGCATCCAAGGACAAAAAAACACTTTAATTTGCTCATACTTTAAATTGCAGCATTAACTTTTTTTCCCCAGTGTCAAAAACGACTCGTTCAATGATCCGTTCTAAAGCATTCATTCTAAACTCCTCCTATCAGAGTGCCTACTCTGCTCTGATTGGTCGGTGTGTATGTATATATTAGGGCTGTCAATCGATTAAAATTTTTAATCAAATTAATTAGCTGAAGTTTCACTTACTGCCCTCTGGAGTAAACAGGTGGTACTACAAGCATGCATTTCACAGGAATTTTCCATATATATATATATATACTCTCACCTAAAGGATTATTAGGAACACCATACTAATACTGTGTTTGACCCCCTTTCGCCTTCAGAACTGCCTTAATTCTACGTGGCATTGATTCAACAAGGTGCTGAAAGCATTCTTTAGAAATGTTGGCCCATATTGATAGGATAGCATCTTGCAGTTGATGGAGATTTGTGGGATGCACATCCAGGGCACAAAGCTCCCATTCCACCACATCCCAAAGATGCTCTATTGGGTTGAGATCTGGTGACTGTGGGGGCCATTTTAGTACAGTGAACTCACTGTCATGTTCAAGAAACCAATTTGAAATGATTCGAGCCTTGTGACATGGTGCATTATCCTGCTGGAAGTAGCCATCAGAGGATGGGTACATGGTGGCCATAAAGGGATGGACATGGTCAGAAACAATGCTCAGGTAGGCCGTGGCATTTAAACGATGCCCAATTGGCACTAAGTGGCCTAAAGTGTGCCAAGAAAACATCCCCCACACCATTACACCACCACCACCAGCCTGCACAGTAGTAACAAGGCATGATGGATCCATGTTCTCATTCTGTTTACGCCAAATTCTGACTCTACCTTTTAAATGTCTCAACAGAAATCGAGACTCATCAGACCAGGCAACATTTTTACAGTCTTTAACTGTCCAATTTTGGTGAGCTCTTGCAAATTGTAGCCTCTTTTTCCTATTTGTAGTGGAGATGAGTGGTACCCGGTGGGGTCTTCTGCTGTTGTAGCCCATCCGCCTCAAGGTTGTGCGTGTTGTGGCTTCACAAATGCTTTGCTGCATACCTCGGTTGTAACGAGTGGTTATTTCAGTCAAAGTTGCTCTTCTATCAGCTTGAATCAGTCGGCCCATTCTCCTCTGACCTCTAGCATCAACAAGGCATTTTCGCCCACAGGACTGCCGCATACTGGATGTTTTTCCCTTTTCACACCATTCTTTGTAAACCCTAGAAATGGTTGTGCGTGAAAATCCCAGTAACTGAGCAGATTGTGAAATACTCAGACCGGCCCGTCTGGCACCAACAACCAGGCCACGCTCAAAATTGCTTAAATCACCTTTCTTTCCCATTCTGACATTCAGTTTGGAGTTCAGGAGATTGTCTTGACCAGGACCACACCCCTAAATGCATTGAAGCAACTGCCATGTGATTGGTTGATTAGATAATTGCATTAATGAGAAATTGAACAGGTGTTCCTAATAATCCTTTAGGTGAGTGTGTATGTATGTATATATATATATATATAATTTTTTTTTTTTTTTTTTTTTTTTTTTACAGCTATGTAACACTACAGGAAAGGTAATATTTGAAAAACCATAATAGGTGCTCTTTGATTCACCAAAGTGGCATTCAATTGATCACAAAGTATAGTCAGGACATTACTGATTTAAGCTATTTGGTTCGTTAAATGAATCTTAACATTGTCTTTGTATTTGTTTTTGAGTTGCCACAGTATGTAATAGACCAGCATGTCTTGAGGTCAATATTAGGTCAAAAATGGCAAAAAGAAACAGCTTTCTCTTGAAACTCGTTAGTCAGCCATTGTTTTGAGGAATGAAACCTATACAATGATTGAAATTGGTTCCCGTTGTATGCCTCTGAACAGTGAATCAGACACGAGCATTGATGGCTTTTCTTTTGTCTGTTCTTAAAAAATATACCATCACCACCATCATCGTCCCCATGCCAAAGAAGTCTTCAGTGTCCTGCCTCATTGACTACCGTCTTGTCGCACTCACACCCATCATCATGAGGTGCTTCGAGAGGCTCGTCATGAGGCATATTAAGACCCAGCTGCCCCCTCACTAGACCCACTGCAGTTTGCGAATCGTCCAAACCGTTCAACAGACAATGCCATCGCCACCACCTTTCATCTGGCCCTCACCCACCTAGATAAAAAGGACTCATACGTTCGAATGCTGTTCATAGACTTCAGCTCAGCATTCAACACAATCATTCCCCAGCACCTGATTGGAAAGCTGAACCTGGACACCTCCCTCTGCAACTGGATCCTGGACTTCCTGACTGGCTCAGTCAGTCCAGATTGGGAACAGCACCACCACCACCACCACACTGAGCACTGGGGCCCCCCCAGGGCTGTGTGCTCAGTCCACTGCTGTTCACTCTGCTGACTCACGACTGTGCAGCAATGCACAGCTCGAATCAAATCATCAAGTTTGCAGATGACACAACCGTGGAGGGTCTCATCAGCAAGAACGATGAGTCAGCATACAGAGAGGAGGAGCAGCGGCTAACGGACTGGTGTAGAGCCAACAACCTGTCTCTGAATGTCGACAAAACAAAAGAGATGGTTGTTGACTTTAGGAGAGCACAGAGTGACCACTCTCCGCTGAACATCGACGGCTCCTATGTGGAGATCGTCAAAAGCACCAAATTCCTTGGTGTTCACCTGGCAGAGAACCTCACCTGGTCCCTCAACACCAGCTCTATTACCAAGGAAGCCCAGCAGCGTCTCTACTTTCTTCAAAGGCTGAGGAAAGCACATCTCCCTCCCCCCATCCTCACTACATTCTATAGAGGGACTATTGAGAGACTATTGTCACTTTATAACTGGCTGCTACCTCAATAACTGCTATGTGCATAGAATATCTCCTATCTCATAGTTATGTTTAAATTTGGCATTTTTAGAAACTGTCATCTCTACTGTGTACTGGTCAGTGCTGCACTGTATCTAACAATGAACAGGACAATAGACACAGTAAGTCATTTATTGTACTGTCACATACTTTTTGCATGTGCACTTTATATAGGTATTTTATTTAGCCTGTGCAGTCTCATGTGGTTCTGGGTTTGTCCTATGTTGTTTTATGTAGCGCCATGGTCCTGGAGGAACGTTGTCTCGTTTCACTGTGTACTGTACTAACTGTATATGGTTGAAACGACAATAAAAACCACTTGATTGGGAGGGTCTTTTGGCTGGTTAATAGTTGGCACTTTGGTGTTTTACTTCCTGCTGGTTGCTAGGTTATTCTAATCTGTTATAGCTTTTGTTTTGAGTTGTTAGGCTGTTGTAGCTGATTTCTAGGATGTCCTGGGTGGATGCTATAGCCATTGCAAGGGGACAGATTGCATAAATGTCTGCCAAATGCATAAATGTAATATAAAAACATAATTTTAATTAGGCTTACAAATTTCAATGTACTTTTGTAATCATTCATGCAGTAGATTTCTGAAACATGCATACATATATTCTCTACATATTGTCTGTCTTTTAGAATTTTATTTTAAGTTAAATTATTCTTCTTCACCCAAGCATTGATCATATAATGATGTCAATGTCAAATATTTAACCACATTTCTTTCTTTCTTTTTAGATTGATGTCAGTGTTGTCGAACTAATGACAGATGAACAGCTGAAGACATACATTCCATCAAATGGTGATCGAGTGGCCATTTTTGGATTTTGCAGATGGAAACAAATTAACCCAGTTACAGAAAATCTAAACTTTCTGAACAATTGAAATCCAAAATATAAAAAAAACGGAAGTGTGATGATTCTGCCACAGGTCAACAAGATCAGAAAAATGCTCAGAAGAGTATGAGAAAAGTAGAATTAGGATAGATGAATTATGATATCGAAAATGAAATCTTTAAACAAGTGAGAACAAGAATGGGTGGTGGCACTCAAAAAGTTGATGTATCAAAAGAATCCCAAAAAATCTGATTTGATTCAGCAAGGAGTTAGGCTGTTTTTGGAGATGACAAAAACACTCATGGAGACATCACTGAGTTTGAGGTTGACTTAAAGGATTACCAAGAAATGTCTGTGGATGAAGACACCACAGTTGGAAGACTGTATGCAGAAACCAAGTTTCCACTTTTAAGGTTCTACCTCACAACAAAGAAAAAGTGTTTTGGCTCACATATGCAAGATGAAACAGAAGTTACTTTGACTAAACAAGAACTCTACAGTTCTCCAACAACACAGAGATGAAATATCTGAAAATACAGGTAACACAGATGTGACACACACGACTACACCACGACTCTAGAAGCAAGTGGCAGGGAATTAACATCATCACGGACTACAAAGGGAATAAAAACTCAGAAGTGAACACCGGATTATTTTGGTTATTTTCTATTAGTTTGCGGAGGTGCTCAGCCCTGGCTGTTTTTAGAGCCTTTTTGTAACGTGACATACTGTCTTTCCACGCGATTCTAAAGACCTCTAAATTAGTTTGTTTCCATTTACGCTCTAAGTTACGAGTTTCTCTCTTGATAGCATGCGTAGCACTGTTGTACCATGGTGCTCTAGTTTTTTCTCGAAACTTTTTTAATCTAATTGGTGCAACAATATCTAATGTACCAGAGAAAATGGTGCTCAAACTGCTAGTCATTTCCTCTAGTTCATCTGTTTGTTTGGGTTCACTGAGCAGCTGAGATAGATCAGGTAGGCTATTTGAGAATCTATCTATTGTGGTTGGAAGGATTGTTCTGCTTGGTCGATAACGTGGCGCAATATGACAGATTTCAGTGGTACGTAGTATGCAAGTTACCATGTAATGATCAGTGACATCATTTTGCGGTATAATATCTATATCGGTTGGATTGGTTCCATATGATATAATTAAATCTAGCGTATGATTTAGGCGATGAGTGGGACCACTGACGTTTTGCGTGACCCCGAAGGAGTTTAACAAATCTGTAAACGCAGCCCCTAACGCATCATTTGTGTTATCTACGTGTATATTAAAATCTCCAACAATTATTGCTTTATCGACATTGACCAATAGATCTGATAGAAAGTCTGCAAACTCTTTTAGGAAATCAGCGTAAGGCCCTGGAGGTCTATATACGGTAGCCAAGGCTAGAGATAATAGGGATTTTTTTCTTACATCTGAGAGTGTAACATTTAGCACAAGTACTTCAAACGAATTAAACCTGTGACCTATTTTCTGAGTAACATTAAGAATATCTCTATAGATTGTTGCAACACCGCCACCACGACCAATCAGACGGGGCTCATGCTTATAACAGTATCCTGGCGGAGTAGACTCATTTAGACCGAAATAATCATTTGGTTTAAGCCAGGTTTCAGTAAGGCAAAATACATCAAAACTATTATCTGAGACCATTTCATTTACAATAACCGCCTTAGGTGTGAGCGATCTAATGTTTAGAAGACCTAGCTTTAGAAATTGTTTTTGTTCACTGATATTGAGATTTTCTGGTTTAATTACAATTAGATTTTTCCTAGATCCTACAGTAGATGTATTGTTTGGCTTTACTAAACGAGGAACAGACACAGTTTCTATATAATGTTCTACATTGGTACTTATATCAATTAAGTTGGGACAGCAAATACTGTGATTTGGACTTTGACTTACTAGTCATATGGTGTGTAGCGTCTTGGAGATGTTGTCCGACAGAACAGCCGCTCCGACTCTGCTGGGGTGAAGGCCATCAGGACGGAAGAGCCTAGGTCGCTCCCAAAACAGATTCCAATTATTAACAAAGAGCAGTCTCTGTTCATTACACAATGACATTAACCATTCATTTAGAGCAAATAATCTACTGAACCTTTCTTGTCCTAGTCGGTACGTGGGAAGCGGTCCAGACACGACGATCATTGTTTCTGGCGAAGTGCTGCGTACCGTCTCGATCAGGCTCCTGTAGTCCTTCTTCAGTACCTCCGTCTTCCGCAGCCTGGTGTCGTTCGTTCCCACGTGCAGCACGACAGCTCCGTGGTGACAGCTCGTCACCATTCAGGATCTCGGGAACCTGCGTAGAGACATCAAGAACACGAGCACCAGGAAAGCAGTGAGTGCGCACCTTACCTTTGCCAGAGATAGCGCGGACATGACGGACGGTCGAATCGCCGATGATCACGGCGTCGTCGCGCTCCGACTCGCGAAGAGGTGAGAAGCGGTTCTGGGTGGAGATCTCGAAAGCCGGGAGGGGTGGGGAGGTCCTTGGTCTGGTCCTGGCTCGCATCTTCCGCCGTGGAATCACCCAGGGTCCATGGTGATGTGTCGGTGCCGGAGTGAATGAAGCCAGGGAGGATCGCGTCCTGTGCAGAGAAACACACGGAGTAGACGAGGTCGGAGTCAAAAAATTATGAACCACTGACCTGTGAGCATCTGCGCGTGATGCTTCAAGCGCGGACCGCCGATCTCGCAGCTCGGCCTGTCTCTCCAGCAGGTCGTGGATCTGCCTCTTGACGGATTCCAGCTCCAACTGCACCGAATGTAGTTCAAAGGTGTCTTCACCTGCACACAGAGGTAGAGTTAGACACACATCCACTATATTCGCCATTATAGCAGATGTGCTATAATGGCGAATTATAGCTTTCAGTTATACAGGTGTAAGTAAGACGATCGATAGGCGAGAGACCACGCGTGCAGTGCTAGCGGGCTAAGAATAGTAACGGAAGTTCGGAAAGTTGGATATAAGTAGCGATATCAAAGAAATCTGATTGTTTTTTATAAAGACTAGTATCGGAGATATGTTCACACGTTTGTAAAGTTTAAAATTTAGGTTTATGAACAAATGTGAAAGAAGAAAATCAAGGATTGGGGATCAATTCGACGGAGTTATCCCAGTAAGCTTTTGTGAAGGCAATGTCAGTAAGACCAAGGAGATTGTAGTGGACTTCAGGAGGAAAGACAGAGAACACAGCCCCATTACCATTAACGGAGCACTGGTGGAGAGAGTAGGCAGCTTCAAGTTCCTCGGTGTCCACATCACTGAGGAACTCACATGGTCCGTCCACACAGAGGCCGTTGTGAAGGCTCACCAGCGCCTCTTCTTCCTGAGACGGCTTAGGAAGTTTGGACTGAATCACCACATCCTCACACGGTTCTACACCAGCACTGTAGAGAGCATCCTGACTGGCTGCATCACTACCTGGTACGGCAATAGCACTGCCCTCAACCGCAAAGCCCTGCAAAGGGTGGTGCGAACTGTCAGACACATCATCAGAGGTGAGCTGCCCTCCCTCCAGGACATATACACCAGGCAGTGAAAAAAGCTTGGAGGATCATCAGAGACTCCAGCCACCCGAGCCATGGGCTGCGCTCACTGCTACCATCAGGCAGGCAGTATCGCAGCATCAGGACCCGCACCAGCTGACTACATGACTTCATCCCCCAAGCGATCAGACTTTAGAACACTTGATCTCTCACGATCAATACACATCAGCACTGCACTTTATTAATTTATTAAGACACTGGACTGTCATAAATTATATTCCCTTTACAATACAACCTACTGTATATTTTTTGATACACTTTATAGACTTTTTTATTGTATGTGTATTCTATATTGTGTGTATTGTTTCTGTACATTGTTTATTATTATTGTGTTGTGTAATTATGTGTACATTATATATGTAAATTGTGAGGTGTAAATATGTTGTAAATTGGTACATGTCGTGTCACTGTCATGACTGCTATGTTGCTCAGAACTGCACACAAGACTTTCACCCAATGTTGCACTTGAGCATAAGGTCGTGTGACAATAAAGTGATTTGATTTTGATTTGATATACATTGGGACCAATGTAGAACCAGAGGTGTCTTTCATTTTTCTGAAGATCTAAATTCCTCCAACCAAGATGATTATATTTTGGAACAAAGCAACACTGTCACAATCTATACTGGAGACATTTTAAATGAGGATGAACAAAGTTTGGATGATACATTGCCACTCTCGCCTGTAAGCACTGCACATAGTGAGAAAATTAAGAGGAACTTGGTTGTCCATTGTGGCCTTGTACTCCCAGAGCTCATGAAAGTGTGTCAGGATATGAAGTACAAATTCTACTTATTGGATCAGATGGTTAACTTGAGAGGGATCATGATGGAGGAGTTGTAAGAGATTGTCTTTCTGAATTTTGGAATTAATTTTATGAAGAGTCCACTATGGGTAGCTCTTTCAAGGTGCCTTTCCTTTTATTTCAAGGTGCCTTTCCTTATTTGTAAGCGCATGCTTCTTTTACGTACAGTACTAGTCCAACTTAATGTTTTCATTTCAATACAATAAAAGTTACACAACAAAACTAAAACATTAAGGTTGGAATCATTCAAGTGATAAATGTGTGAAAGTCTTTAAGATATACATTGAAATCATATCAAGGCATTGTTTCTCAGTCGCAACAGATTATGTGTATCATTAATCTGAGTATAAAATTTGGTTTTGTATAAGATTCAATTGAAATGTAACACCCTTCACAAATTAGTTCAGTCTGCTTTATTTAGATCAATATTTATCTGCTCCCTTTGATACTGTTTTGATACTTATATACTGTATGATATAAATATCCAAAGTTGAATAGACATCTTTTGACATATCCAGATTGTTTTCTGTAATGAGGTGAACACAAGTGTCAAACACTTCTTTGTCACATGGGTCTTTGATCACACATTCCTCCAGACACACTTCAACCTCTTCTGGGCCTACAGAGTGCAGGTAATCTCTTGCACCATATAACTGGGGTACTGCATGCATAATGGCTGGACGGCCATTTGAAGATCGAGAGTTATGGACTGGTCGTATTCTGTGATTGTTCCACGATGATGCCACTTGATCCAGTTTACTGAAGTATCCCTGAAATTAAAAAATACCTTATTGAGCCAAACAATTCAATTTGTTTTGTAGGCTTCTCTATGATTTTTGAAGAGAGGGAAAGGTGGCGAAAACAGACATGATCATTGGAGCTGATTTATGTTCTTGCATATGGTACCCTAATCAATCGAGAGGATCAAGGAACCTGATTCAGTAAGAGCCATTACATAAAGTGTAGTGCAAAGTTTTTTCAATAAGCAAAAGAAAGTTTCAGACTAAAATGACAGAAATAAAAAGTTCTTTGTTGTCAGCTTTCTGCAACTGCTGTTTTCAGAAAAAAATGGTTACTGTTGTAACCTCTGTTCTCTGATGGAGGGAACGAGATGTAGTGACACTAGGGGTCGCTCTTGGGAACCCCAAACACCTCTGATCTTTGAGAAAAGGCCAATGGGAATTGGCGAGTGGAATTTGCATGCCACTCCTCCGGACATACGGGTATAAAATGAGCTGGCTCTCAACCACTCATTCAGATTTTTTCTTCGGAGCCAAGCGATGTTAAGCAGTGAGTTCCACTGCTGTACCATTCAAGAAAAGCGTTTGCTATTGGATATATGGCACCCCTGGTCCCTGGCCGCTTCGACAGCTGAAAGAATATATATTCTTACAAATAAGAGAGTATATTTCCTTCTAAAAGATTGCACACTGATGGAGAGCATCTTTTTAAAGATGCCTTTCTGTCTGTGTGTAGTAGCTGGATGCGGTCGCTATCTCTCAACCTCTGATGGCCACGATCGCTGTCTCACATGTCTGTCTCACACCGCTTCCTCGATGCTCCCATCTCCCAGACTGTCCTATTCGGAGGCACAGTTGAGGACTTTGCCCAGCAGTTCTTAGCGGTGAAGAAAAAGACAGAGGCCTCCAAGAGCCCCTGAGACAAACGTCCCAGGGAGGAAGAGGCCCGCTGGAACCCCAGAGCTGGTATACAGACCACTCCGTCCCCCAGTGAAGGGCAGAGAGGAGAATCCTTTGTTTCCTTTTGTTTTGATTTCACCACATGCCCAAGGGGCTGTGGTAACCACATTTAAAAAAAAAAAAAAAAAAAAAGAGTGGGTTTCTCATTCCCTGGGTCATACACCCAGTGTTTACGGTCACCATTGTCATGATGGCCATACACCGATCACTAGCGGCCTGGGCACTACAAACGCAGGCCCCCCCCGCCTTCATGCTCCCTGCCGCAGCACACACACACCCACGGCCAGGTGGTCTTGACGAGCCGTGAGGGCACTATGCCTTCTCCTCCGTCGCTCACAGGTTCTATGGTGGGTATGCCAAGCGAGGTAAGTGCTTTGATGTTTTCCTCAGCACAGCCATGAGCTCAGGATGCGAGGCTCCTCGATGTGGCGGTTCCTGCTCCTCCCTGCCACGAGGCCCCATACGCAGGTACGTCAAATGCGATTGTCCACTTGGTGACCCTCGCTTGTAATTTGGAGGCATGGCTAGTGCGCTCCAACATGTTGTGCTGGTTGGCCAGGACGATCCGACTCAGCTATGCGACTCACTTTGCCTGGTGCCTGCCCACGTTCAGTGTCATCTGTTACACCTCAGTGAAGGGCGAGAACAATAGACCCTATCCCTCCAGCCGAGATGAAGGGGTTCTACAGCCACTACTTCATCATGCTAAAGAAAGGTGGTTGGTTGCAGCCAATCTTGGACCTGCGAGTGCTGAGCCGGAGTTCAAGATGCTGACTCAGAGGCGCATTCTGTCATGCATTCAGCATCAAGATTGGTTCGCGACGGTAGACTTGAAGGATGAGACTCTCGGTTTTACGAGACTCATTCTGCAGTTCGTATCAGTACAAGGTCCTCCCCTTCGGTCTGTTCCTTGCCCCGCTAAGGGAAGTGGGTGTACGCATACTCAATTATCTCAATGATTGGCTGAATCTAGCACACTCTCGAGAACTTTTGTGTGCACACAGGGGCCTCATGAGGGACTGTGCTACATGTGGTTGTGGTGTTTCATATAGAAACCCATACTGTCACTACATTCCGTTCCCTGATGGAGGAAGCGAGACTCACTCTTGCCACAACACTGTACCTTCCGCTGAAATGGCCAGGACCCTGTCTCGGCTCCTCAGCACAAAACCTGAATGAGTGGTTTCGAGCCACCTCCTTTTATACCTGTATGTCCAGGGGAGTGGCATGCAAATTCCATTCGCCAATTCCCACTGGCCTTTTCTCAAAGATCAGAGGTTTGGGGCTCCCAAGAGTGATCCCTAGTGTCACTACATTGACACAACTTCGAGTGCGAGAGTGACAGATAAGGAACAGTTAATGTAGCATTTCAACACCACTGGAAATGAACAGCGACATTGGGGCGTTTTCACACCTGGCTCATTTGGAGCAGTTGTTTAAGAACCCATTGCATTTCCTCCCTTAGTTTGGTTTCTTTAGATTATATAAAAACACAAAAAACTAAATGAATGAGTTATATCAAAAGATATCCAACAATAAATGTATTTACATTTCTCTTATTTTAGTCTTTTTATTTGTGCCAGATTACAGAAGAAGCCTGATCTGTAGGACAGACTGTAATTAAAAACGTAAAAAATATTAACAAAAAATAAATAAAAAAATAGAACAAATGCTAAAGACTTAAGTTTTGAAAACAGGTTGTGTGTCTTTGCCAAACTCTGAGTAAAATACTAGTCAAAATTTTGAGAGATACAGGTTCATCAGAATCTTTTATTCTTGAATCTGTTCTGCCCTTTTCTGAGGTATCAAGTGAAAGGAGAACTGTTCTGATTAGAGGAATTGGATTAAACACTCTTTCTGTTCCTCTGCATAGAGTACACTTGACTTCCGATCTGATTTGTGGAGAAGTATCTTTGGGAGTTCGCCAGTCTTTGCCAGTGGATGGGGTTACTGTCATCTTGGGTAACAATTTGGCTGGAGGTAGAGTCTGGCGGGAGGTGATCTCACCTCCTGAGGTAGTGCCTATTCCAGTCACCGAGAACACCGACATTTTGTATCAAATCTTTCCTGAAGTATTTACAGCTTGTGTTGTGACTCGTGCAAGGAGTCGTGAGATGTCATTTGAGAAACAAGGAGTGTTAAAATATGTTGTGCCTGGTTTATCCACCCTTTCACCTATTTCTCATAGGGAGTTGGTAGATGCGCAGCAGGAAGACCCTGAGTTACAGAAGTGCTTTGATGCTGTTATTTTGCCTGAGGAGGTAAGAAGTACTGTTAGTGGATGTTTTGTCCAAGATGAGGTTCTTCTAAGGAAGTACGTTCCCTGTAAAACCTTTTTACTGGAGGAGTGTATAATTCAAGTGGTGGTGCCAAAACGATTTCGAGACGTAGTATTACAACATGCACATGGTGAAGTTGCTGGACATTTAGGAGTAAAAAAGACCTATGACCAAATTTTGCGACAATTTTATTGGCCCCGTGTGAAAAAGGACATTTCATCTTTCACCAGAACGTGTCACACTTGCCAGGTAACTGGGAAGCCAAACCAGCGGTTGAAACCAGTGCCTTTGAGTCCCATAGCGGTTACAAGCAAACCGTTTGAGCACTTAATAATTGATTGCGTGGGACCACTGCCTCCATCAAAATCAGGTAATGCATACCTGTTGACCGTGATGTGTCAGGCGACTCGGTATCCAGCAGCTTATGCTATCCGAAGAATTACTACCAAGGCAGTTGTTAAAGCTTTAACTCAATTCATATCAATTTTTGGGATACCTAAAATTATTCAAAGTGACAACGGTACTAATTTTATGTCTCGTATGTTTGCTGAGGTTTTGAAGGTACTTAAAGTGAAACATAATCAGTCAAGCGTCTATCATCCTCAAAGTCAGGGTGCGATTGAACGGTTTCACCGGACTTTGAAGTCACTTTTGCGTGCTTAATGTGTGGAGCTAAGCCATGACTGGGAGGAGGGTTTACCGTGGCTATTACTGGCTGCTAGGGAAGTACAGCAGGAGAGTTTGGGATTTAGCCCGAATGATTTAGTTTTCGGTCATCGTGTATGTGGACCTCTTTCTGTTTTGCGTGAGGGACTAGGTGAGGAGGATCCTCCGCAAAATTTGGTAGAGTATGTAAATGGTTTTCGTAGATATTTGTTTTTGGCCGGAATGAGTGCACAGAAAAATCTTGTTGTGGCACAAGAGAAGATGAAGAATCACTTTGATAAGCATGCTGAAGGTCGTGTCTTTACACCTGTGATCAGGTGTTAATTCTGTTACCGTCTTCTGGGTCTCCTTTTTGTGCTAAGTTTACTGGGCCATATACTGTTCTTCGGAAATTGTCTGAAAATTATCAAGTTGCAACTCCAGATAGGCGAAAATCTAAGCAGTGTTTCCATGTAAATTTGCTTAAAGCTTATCATTCTCGAAATTCTGAAGTTCAACCAACTCAATCAGTTGCTCCTGTTGTCACTGCTTCTTTTGAGTCTTATCAACCTTTTGTTGTGGGAGAAGATATGGTTAAGGAGGATATAGTTGTTCCTGAAGATTGTGTCTTGCTACCTCGACTAAAGAATTCAGAGACACTTCAGAATTTAGGTGCTCTGTTTTCACATTTTACAGAGGCTCAAAATAAAAACCTTACCCAGTTGTTATGGGAGTTTACTGGCTTGTTTTCAGATATACCCACTCGTACTCATCTGATACAGCATGATGTTGATGTGGGAGAGGCGCAACCTATTCATCAACGTTTTTATAGGGCTCCAGTCAGTAAGAGAGAAGCATTGGAATCTGAAATTCAATATATGCTTGAGAACGGAATAGCTATTCCGTCGTGCTCAAGTTGGGCTTCACCTTGCTTGTTAGTACGGAAAGCAGATTCAACTTATAGATTTTGTACTGACTATCGCAAGCTAAACGCCATCACTAAGCACGATGTTTTTCCACTTCCTCGAATGGAGGATTGTGTAGATCAAGTGGGTACAGCTAATTTTGTGAGCAAGCTAGATCTTCTTAAGGGGCAAGTGCCGTTAACTCCTAGAGCTAGGGAAGTAACCTCCTTTATTACATCATCTGGATTATACTCGTACTCTGTTATGAGTTTTGGTTTACGAAATGCACCTGCCACCTTCCAGAGATTGATGAACCGAGTGGTATTTGGGCTGGAAGGGTGTGCAGTGTATTTGGATGATGTTATTGTTTTCAGTGAGACTTGGGAACAACATTTAGTTCGTTTGTGAGCTCTTTTAACTCGGTTGATTGATGCATGTCTTACCGTTAACTTGGCCAAGTGTGAGTTTGCCAAGGCTACTGTAAGATATTTGGGGAAAGAGGTAGGTCAAGGTAAAGTGCGTCCAGTTCAGGCCAAAGTTCTTGCCATTCAGCAGTTTCCTCCTCCGTCTACCAAGAAAGAACTCATGCGTTATTTGGGGATGGTCGGTTATTACCGTGGTTTCTCCGCTGACTGACTTGCTTAAAAACTCAGTGAAATTTGACTGGAGTGAAAATTGTCAGAGAGCTTTTGAAAATGTTAAATCGTTATTGACTTCTGCTCCTGTTCTAGCTGCCCCGAGGCTGGATATGCCATTTAAATTACAGGTGGATGCCAGCCAGATTGGTGCTGGAGCTGTTTTATTACAGACCGGGGAGAATGGGTTGGACTATCCCGTGAGTTTCTTTTTTCGAAAGTTTAACACTTATCAGAAAAATTACTCTGTGATCGAGCAAGAGGCTTTATCCTTAATTTGGGCACTTCAGTTCTTTGATGTGTATGTGGGGGGAGGAATGCCCATAGAGGTGTTTTCCGATCATAATCCGTTAACATTCTTGCATTCTTTACAATCGCCGAGTCAGCGCTTAATGCGTTGGATACTTTTTTTTACAGCCATACAATTTAATTGTTAGACACATTAAAGGATCGGATAACGTAGTGGCAGATGCGTTATCCCGTGTTCCTGATCTGATCAATTAAGTGCAATGGTTGTACAGTCATTTCTGTTTTTCTGTGCTCTCTTGTCGCTTTAATTTGCTTTCAGGATCCAGATTGCTGGTGGCAAGTTGGGGCAGTGTGGGAGAATGGAAGTAATTGTGGAAATCATGGTTGTACTGTGATCAGAGGTGGTATAACAAAGTGCCTAGAAATGATTTCTAAATTTATGGTGTTGGGTTTTTTTGTTTTTTGATCCGATTTGTGACGGATCTCTTTTAAAGGGGGGTGTGTGACCGTTTCAGTGAGTAACTTGTTATTTCTGAGTTGCAGGTGATTGGCTGAAGGGAGTGGTCGTACACCTGAATGTAATCCGGGCGCTCAATAAAAGACTGGGACAGAGATGAGAGTGTGGTGGGGTTAAGCTTGTGCTGCTTTCGTTTGTGCTGTACCTTGGGTCTCCTGTCACGAGGCTATGGGAGGACTCGCTGAGATGTTTGAAATATGGGAGATCACCACCGCCTTTTGATCCATCTCATTTGGGATGGTTGATGTTCCTGGAGGTTTCATGGACTGAGAATGGTTGGACTGTTGCCTTTCATAAGTACCCCTATGCACACATCTGCTGACACACTGATTACCATTTATACTGATCTTTAATGTTGTTCTGTCTTTTACTGATAAATAAATTAATTAATTGGCTGTGGTGCGTGTGGTGACTCCCTTATTTTGTTGCGATTCAGAAGAGATCGTAACAAAACTATATTCAGTTTTTTTGGCCTCGTTTAATATGTAAAAGTTTTTTTCTCTCTCGTCTTTACAGGCCGACCAACAAAGCCAGTGTCTTTTTAGCAATTCAGTACACCATCGGGTAGGCTGGGCAGCTATTTTTCTATGTAAACAAGCGGCATAAAAGAACAGCTCCTATCTACTTGAATTTAAATGGTTTGTAAAGATTACAATGAAAGAATATATTTCAAATCAATAGTAAAATTTTAACCATAAATCCGGTATCATAAATTGCGCCTCTTTATCTCTGATTATGGCAATAATTAAATAAATTCACTGCTTGTACAGCTAATGTGCTATATAACGCTGTACATAGCGTTATATATAGGGCGATGTCTATTGACAGGCGATGTCTTTATCTAAAAGATGATTGGCTATTTTGACTTTAAGGTGGGACTTACTTTTCTACATCAAACAGCCCACCTTGTGGTGCATAAAAGATTAACCCCTCACTTGATAATACCAGTGTGATAATCATCAGTGCATATTATCTTGTTTAGCTGATTAAAACACAAATGAGAAAAAAAAATCATGTCAATTATGTTCTTTAATGTCAATATGTACATAACCTGAAAGAAAAATAAGATTTAAAAAATAAACAAAATAAATACAATATGATACAATATCCACAATGTCTTTAAAGAGGTTTATGGAACATTTTCCCTCCATCTGGAGAAAAAAGATCTGCCCCTGTCCAGCTCTCTTCATGGATTCATCTCATCCACATTCATTCACCTCTTCTGATTTATAAATATAGATCCATTTCTTCACCTTTTGCTCAAACTTTTCATTCAACAAAAGGCAAAGAGCAGTCTGAGACAGAGGAGCAGATGCAGGGAGAGGAAACATCTTGCAGAAGCAATGACCTGCCGAGCCCGAGTGCAAATGTGCTCAAGGATCCACACAAACATGACCATGATGAATGACACTTTATATACATCAAGCTAAAGAAATGTGTAACACTGGCTGCTTGAGGTAACATCACGATATTCACACATCAGGCGTATGCCCGACAACACTAACATGATTCCTCTGACAGGACACTAAGTGGTTAATCTATAACGGGTGAAACCTCACAAAAATGCTAAAGAATATGCTTGGTCATATCTCACCCTCAAAATAAAGAAAATATGTTGTAAATGTAATATTTAGCACAAAGAATATTAATATTAAGTGTATTTTTGGATCATTAATATTTATTATTTATTTTGCATTGTGACGATAATTCCATTACAATTAAGCACATTTAAATACTGTTTAATTTTTTTTGTTTTTGTTTTAATGCAAAAACGTTTTTATATATCTTTGGTGCTCTTTGTTACATGTAATAATTTTTTCCAGATTTTAATGTGTCTGAACAGGATGATTGTAATCACTGTTTTGTGGGAAATAGTTTTTTAACTGTAATTAAATGAAAATGTCACACTGCAGAAAATCTTAAAAATAGGTTTCAGTTTCATTAAGCACAATTAGTTATTTTTGAAATTTTGGGGTAAAATATGACCTGGACATATTTTCACCAGATTGACCCAAATAAAGATGAATTCTTAGGAAACAAGGGAATTCCTAAAGTTTGACCTTGGTGTGAAAAAAGGAAGAACATTCAAACTGCTCAGAGACACTTCAGATCCAGCAGTCGTGAAAGGGAAGAAGAGCTGGTGCTGTTATAAGAGAGTGTTTCCTGCAAGATCTTACTCCCTGCAGCATTGTGTATGAGGATTCAGGAGGAAATGGTGATAGTTTCAGGTAAGTGTGGGGACTTGTGGAGGGGGACACAGTGATCGGGACACGTCTCTGTTCAGGACATGTCTGTAGAAGTCAGCTTCTTCATGTTCCTGCGCTGAGCCAGACTTGAGGATGCCACAGGTTCCAGAATCGTTTTACAGGTCTTGTGGTTCAGTGCAGAGTACGTGGCAGCCATCGCTCCCTATGAGAGACATCACAATAAGTACTCTACATCTAAAGACAGTGGGTCTCATTCATGAAACACCAGCACAACGACTTTGTGTGAAAATTATTTGCAAAGCCTTCCCGGATTAAAATGTTTTTTTCATAAAAGTTTTCATATTTTCAAAATTTTAGTTGGTGCGAACAAAATTAACACCTGCTCAAAAGATAACTGTGGGTTAAAAGCATCTGAATGTTGGGTTAATCCATCTCAAGTGCTCCGTTTCATGAAGTTCTGTTACTTGCTTGCTTTTGACATAGATGTACAGTATGTAACCCCCTTAATGTTCTCGTTGCAAAAGAGGAACATATTATCAGGGGTGAGGATTTGACACTCTGTCCTCTGCAAACTGGCTTTTGTTGTTTCCCGCTTAGCTGTTCCTCCAACCCCATCATGCATTTTTGCCATGGGATGTTGCAAAAAAAGTTACATTCAGCTTTCATACCAAAGTCCTTCTCATGGTTGCACAGATTGGCATAATTTTTCAAATTTTTATACTGGTTTGCAGATCTATCAGAATGTAAAATACATTACATTAATTTGTCTACATCAAAAGCAAGGAAGTAACTGAACTTCTAAGTCTAAGGAACACGAATGTGCAAAATGTTTATATATGTTCATGTACCTTGTAATGTGCTCTAGAGATCAGTTTTTGTTCCAAGGAGCTAGGACCATCTTGAGCCGAGATACTGAGGTTTTCGTAAACATCTGTATAACCAAAATTTGTCCTGCGCCATGACACAAAGATGGCCACCGAGGTTAAACAAAGTAAAATAAAATAAAAACTGGTGGTTTTACAAAAATGGTCATGCAAGTAACTTTACAATTATTGGACCACTTCAGATGGACTGACCCTGTTTCGAAGTCATGAAGAAAACTAAATTGAATACGTGAAAGTAACCTTAATAAATGCCATAAATTTGTAAAAAAGTGGGTTATTTCATCTATAGCAACCACATTAATAATCTCTTACATTAATAGAACCTTAATTGAACAGGTTCCTTTGATGCTTGCATTTATTACTTCAAAGTAGTTTATGCCCTCAGCTTCATAAAGTTTGTCTTGCCTTTCCAGCTTAAGTGCTTGGCATGGGACAAAAAAAGTGTACACAATTCAATACAAAAAAATAAAAGCCAGCACACTGTAATCTAATAAATATTTGTTAGTTGCGACAATGTAATGGTCAAAGGTTAAAGACCTTCTTTATGGATTCTTTTCATTCTTCTTCCAATTACAATGGAAACAAACTATCACTTTTTCATCAAGATTAACCTATGATGCTAGCAATGCACTCAACTGAACAGGATATGTATAATAGCGCATTTGGTAATTTTTTTTTACTCTTAAGCTTCATGTCGAACTTTTTTTAATTGACCTCTTGGAATGTTCGATTCGTAAAAGAACCCGCAATGACAGCAATTCCTCACTTTCTTTTCGACCAGACACGCCAGTGTGCTTGCTAAATCAAAATTTTATGCTTTCCTATATATGCTTTCCATTATATTTAATGATTATGATTATTGTGAATGAGCATGTACACACAGAATTGTCTGGAATTCACTAACATATACACCAATAACCAACAAACCTTCAGTATTCAGTTTGTGAATCCAGAGGAAAGTTTTGGGAAGGTCCATTTACTGTGGAAATAACTGCCAATTTATAATTAGTTTCATGAATGATGCCCACTGTTTAGAAATAAAGATGAGGTGGGTCAAACACTTTTAATCTGAAACTGGATCTGAAGGAGACACGACTGTCCTATAGCTCATTTTCACACAGACCACGTTTACATACACGGTACAAGAAAACGGTTTATTCCAGGGTTTTCCTTACGCCGTTTAAGGGATTAAGAGAAAGCGGTTTAACATACAAGTTTTTCCTGGAGAATGTGGCTTACTGTGTTTCTGTAAAAACATAAGCATTACTCTAATAGATATTTGAGGAGTGCACATGTGTGTGGAACAGACCGGAGAACAAACATAGGATGGAGTCCAACATCAAGTCAACACAGCGGAAAGAATTGAGCATTTCTAGGACTACAGTGGGAAAAGCACATACACTACAAACTATGCCCATTTATATGTAAAATATATCAATGTAAAGTATTGACGATCCCTTACCTCCGCGTTTGTGCTTGTATACTGAGGGTTTAATTCCATTCTCTGTAATTCAAGAGTTTTATGTAAGAGGGAAACCCCACTATTGCAGCACAGTTCCACTTCATACCGAGATGTAAAGTTAAGGAAACAAACATAGCAACAACTCTGGAGTATCTGGAAATAAAGCAAAGCAACGCTGAATAAAATTGAAGTCCAAGTCTTCCTCGGATACCATATTTGTTATTTACACAAGTGTTGCTGGGAAATAACGTTGCTGTGGAGAAAGCTGCTTACTGACCGAGCCACTAGCGAAAACATACTGTGGGCGTCTCCATTACGGATCGCTCCATGCACTATGTGTGATGCAAAGTGCATCATCAGCACAGCCGCACTTGACCGCGCGCCACCTAGATTTTCTTGATCCGTGCACGTGGTTCTAGGCTGTGTGCATCGCTGATGCATGCACCTGCTATTGACTACTAAAAGAGTATCACAAAGAAGTTGTATTGGGCATGCATCAAACATATTAGTATTTGCTTGTGGTCAGAAGAGTATTTGATCATGGTGAGAAGAGTACACTAACAAAGGCAACGTGGTCGACTGCAAACTGATCTGTAAGGCACAAAAACAAAGTCTACCTGGGCAGGTTTGTACTGGTTTGAGTTGCTCATGGCAATAATGACAATAGGGACAAATGCAAAAAAAAATATTTGGGACAATAAATAAGTGAATTTCACAACAGTTGCCAAGTCTCTACTGGAATTATTTTAAAATGTAATTAAAATAAGCTGTATCTTTAGATAGCTAAAATAATCCAGCCAACAGCAGTGAGTACTTTTCTCTTTTTTAATGTCACTAATGTTGTTTGATTTACATTCCCTTATTATCAATTTCCTATGATAATGTAAAGGCCTCCTGTGAGTGAAATTAGGAAAAGTTCTCCCTTTTATTTTTTTACTTCAATCTAGACATGTGAGCATGTATTGTGCATGCACCATCCCTCATCAAGTGACATTAACTCAATGAACAAACCATATGTAATGTGACAAAGTTTTCCAGAAATTTGTCTATGGAGCACCTGCTGCGTGAAACTGCTGTGTGATGTGACACAATCACAGTCAATCAGAAGATATTTAATATTTAAATCTTCAGTAGGGATGTCAAAAGTAACAGTACCTCAGCACCTAGTCAATAATACAATTAAAAATGTTCAAAGATACTTGTGTTTCTGCAGTATCCTAACATTAATACTTAGAGATGCACCGATCGACCGGCCAGGGACCGGAATCAACCGGTTTTCTGCATGCTCGGCCCAGACCGGTAACCAGCCAGTCAGTCTCACGTCTTTCCAATTCCGAGCCGGTCCGTTTTGTTGCCAGCAGCGCAGGCAATAACGTCACAGCTGCATGGAAATATGACACTGGCGTGGAAGATCTTCACTCACTGTGAGTGAAAAATACATAAAGTTCGCAATTTGTAATATTTGTAAGGCTAAAGTAAACCGTGGGATGGCAGAGGCAGGCTAAATACATATAAATTGTGCCGTTGTGATTTAATGTGCTGAGTAACGTAATTTTTCCCACCGTGTCGGATATTAAAATCCGTGCGACACACTTTGCAAAAGGCGTGGGTATTGTTGATATGGCTTTGGGATATGAAAAGAAATGCTTTCATCCAGCTGTTGTTAAATTTACATGTATATTTTTTTTTAGATTTTTTTTTGAGTCTCCTCCCATCTACCGGTGACGCTTGATTCAACTTCTCGCGTCTACCGCCTGCGCAGATTTCAACAGAGCAGCTGGATTTTGGTTGCCAATTATTGAGGTCACAAATTATTAGAAATGTGTACGGTGCGTCGATTGTGTGAGTTGGATGCGTTTCATACAAGATCTGGCAACTGGACAACCTTGGAATAATATATTGATGTGATTATTCATATAACGTGGTTTGGGCCACACAAATTACGGGAGTTTCCCAGGAGAAATAACAAAACAGGAGCGGGGTGGGAGATGGGTGTGAAATACGGGAGACTCCCGGGACAAACGGGGTGAGTGACGACAAGCTGATCCCGAAGCAGAAATCAGTTTTACCTCTGATATTTGGTATCTAACGTAAGCTTAATGTCAATGTTGAGCGTTTTGGACACTTCAGTTTTGTTCATAGGCTTGTAATATTTGGAATTGTTTTGTTAGATGAGTAAAAATAGAAAAAGGTCCATTTATGAAAATAGTGGAAAATGACATCTGTTTTGTTATATAAAGCAACTCATTTGCAGTTAATTGTAATTTCTACCTCTTTCCAATCACAGAGCACTTTATATATCAGAAGTCAGAGAAGATCCTGTAATTTTGTTTGGGGGAAATTGTAATGTTTAATCATTTATTTTATTATGAAGATTAAATTTTGTATTGAAGAAAGGTAGATTTTGTTTGTATATGCGGTCAATAATAGTTCTTAGAAAGAAAATCGGGAAAAAAAAATAAAAAATCTGTATCGGCAGGTCACACTTGGAGAAAAATCGGAATCGGCCAAGAAAATTGCAATCGGTGCATCTCTATTAATACTACGTGTATATTTGTTCTATTGCCTTTATTCGTTTGAATGCTTGAAATAAGTTTCATTGTTGTCCATTTAATACTTTGTCCTGAATCATTGCTTGAGAACTTAAAACAATGTTTACTTAATAAATAAATCAGTTAGTATTCATTTCTTGGACCCATGAGATTTAATTGTGGTGCAGTTGCTCAGCACAAGACAACAGAAATAAAACAAAAACAAAGCGACTGATAATATGTCCTGTCGTGGTCGGTTAGGACAACAACTCAGATTAACATGAAAACAAAAACAAACAAAAAAAAAAAAATCACTAGTCGCTGGTTAGGACAAGTTTTGGTCCAATCCGGCCTAAAAGGAGTTGGAAACCCCTGAACTAAATCAATAGACATGTGCTATACCTTGACCAAATGTGGCGCTTCATGACGCGTGAGCTGAAAGTGAGGGTTCTGCTCCCTGCAGGAGATCCATGAGTGTTTCAGTACCTGTTCTGCTGAATATCTCTGATGAGGGTCCACATGCAGCATATGAGACAACAGATCCTGCAAACAAACACTCAATGTCAATATTCTCACACAATAATTTGTTCGAAAAACTTTTGGACATACACTGGTTTTTATTTGGTGTTTATTAAAAATGTTGGAGAGAATTTGGAGTGTCTAAACTGCTTGTGAAAAGATACACTCAAATGACAAACCATTCACTCCACACAAACTCAATTTAAATCACTCAATTTCCATTTTAAATTTTCATGGTGCACAAAAATAATTATGACATTTACTCACTGTCAAGTCATTCAAAACCCATAAGACATTCTTTCTTCAATGGAACACAAAAGGAGAAATTTTGATGTTTATGCTGGTTTTTCAGTTTTGATGAAACTGAATGACTTCGGTTCTCGTACATCTCAAAACCAAATGCAGATTGACACCGTGAATGAGATTTAAAGGGTTGGTTCAACCAAAAATGAACATTTTCTCATGACTGACTCACCTTTAAGCCATCCTAGATGTGTATGTCTTTCCTCCTTCACCAGAGCTGAAATTAAGATTTTATTAAGCACAATTCATCTCTGTATGTCTATACAATGAACGTAAATAGGTGCCATTAGACTGCTAGCTATTTGATGGTTCAAAAGGCATATTTAGGTAGCATAAAGGTAATCCACATGACTCCAGCTGATCAATTAATTTCATCTGAAGCAAATCGATAGGCTGGTGCAAGAAACAAATCGATAATTAAAATGTTTTTAACTTTAAATCGTTGCTGTTTGAAATTACCTAACTCTTGCCATTCCTCTACAGTGTTCTGATATTTTAAAGTTAATAAAGTTTTAATTATCAATTTATTATTTACACAAACCTATCGATTTACTCCAGAAGAAATTCATTGATCGACTGGAGTCATGTGGATTACTTTTATGCTGCTTAAATGAGACTTTTGGACCATCAAAAAGCCAGCAGACTGATTGCACCTTTATAATTCTATTGCATGGACATACAGAGCTGAAATGTGCTTATAAAAATCTTAATTTCAGTTCTGCTGAAGAAGGAAAGTCATACACATCTGGGATGGCTTAAAAGGTAAGTCAATCATGAGAGGATTTCCATTTTTGGGTGAATTATCCCTTTAAGAACTGCAGTGGAAGGGAAGATTTTAAGAAATTAGTATTCAACCAAACATCTACTTTTGTGTTCCACAAAAATCTGTCAGTCATCAAACTTGGAGTGACATATTGGGGTCAACTATTTCTTAAATGTATGCAGTCCTCTGAGCTTGTGTTCCTTCTACTCAAATCCAACAAAATAGAGGTACTAATTATTGGACCAAAAACCTCAAAAAATAAACCGCTAAAATATAATTTGACTCTCAATGTCTGTACTGTTACATCATCTTCAACAGTGCAGAACTTAGGTGTTCTATTTGATACAATCTGTCCTTTGAATAGCAAAATGCCAATGTTTGTAGAACAGCATTCTTCCACCTAAGAAATGTTGCTAAATTAAAACACATGCTCTCTGTTGCTAATGCCGAAATGCTAATTCATGCATTCATGACCTCAGGACTAGATAATGCAATACAAGGAGGACATCCAGCAAGATCAATAAATAAACTTAAATTGGTTCAAAATGCAGCAGCCAAAGTGATGACGAGAACCAAGAAATATGATTATATTAGCCCTATTTTATCATCGTTACATTGGCTACCTGTTAAATTTCATATTACTTTTAAAATTCTGTTAGCTACGTACAAAGCTTTGAATGGTCTAAAGTGACTTAAGTGGCCTTCTACCACGCTATACTCCATGTTCATTACGATCACAAAATTCTGGCCTGTTAATAGTTCCTAGAATATCAGAATCCACAAAAGGAGGTAGATCCTTTTCATATTTGGCTCCTAAACTATGGAATAGACTCCCTAACACTTTTTGTGTGCAGACAATGAGTACAAGTCTAGACTAAAGACTCATCTATTTAGCCAGGCATACACCTAATTTATCCTTCAACTCACAATTAGGCAGCTTTAGTTGGGTCTGCCAGAACCAGAAACATTGATCATGATCTATAACTCTGCAATAAATTGAATGGCTCCATTCCTGCTTCACGTTGGCCTCCATTGCTACTGTCATCACTGTGTGATGATGATTAATAGCAGCCAGTGCCAGCCAAACATCACTTCAGTCTATTATGATGGACTTCAGAGGATGAACTGACGCCAACTCCAACCATAAGACATGGGATACTTCATATGCCATTGCCTGAACCTTGGATTTAGGACAGACCTCACCGAAATTACTGGCCAGGTTGAACTGCGATGCACCTCACTGATCTCTGCCTGCATCACCTCGGTCTAATGATGGACTACACCCTTAAAATTGAATAAATAGACTATCAATTAATTGCCAACAAATCCCTTCATCAGCCAACTAACAAGGACAATTGTACCTATGTGAACTTCTGAAGTTAATACAGGATGGACTTCAAAAGACGTTAGTCATAAATCTTAGTTCATTACAAAATCTTTGTTTAAACACTGAACCTTAACACTTCGTTTTATCATTTTAAACCAGGATTTGCACTATACATAACACGTAATATTTGGCATTATATTCATGATGTTAGCCAGAGGGGAACTGCCCCCACAGTGAGTCTGGTTTCTCCCAAGGTTATTTTTCTCCATTAATCAACATCTTATGGAGTTTTGTGTTCCTTGCCACAGTCACCCTCATCTTGCTCACTGGGGTTATAAATACAATTATTCTTTAATTACAATTTTAAACACAATTCACAATCGTATTTTATTAAACTACTGAATGATGATTCTAAGACATTATAGATATTACATTTTTATCTTCTGTAAAGCTGATTTGAAACAGTGTGTGTTGCGAAAGGTGCTATAAAAATAAAAATGACTTGACTTGTTGTATACAATAAATTGCAAATACAAGACAAAAGATACATTTATAATGTTCTGGAAAGTGTGGCTCTGCAACAGTTTGGGTTTCCTCCGCTACCTTTGAGGAGTCTGACACTGAATCCCAGTTTCCTCCACTTAGAGAGAATTTTCCACTGCCGATGCGTAACAAAATATCCTCTGGCGTGTCATTGGGACCGTTGGCAAATGGTGTGTACCTACACAAACATGAATTAACAAATATGACTTAATATTTCACTCAAACATTTTTAAATCACACAAATAAACAATATAAAGTCTCATCAATAAGACACTGACCCTGCCAACATGGTGTAGAGGAGAACGCCCAGACTCCAGATATCGCAGGCAGCATCATAACCCTGCCGCATCAGTACCTACAACACAGCAAACATCAGACTTCAGAGAATGCAATTCAATCTAACATGCATGTGCGATGGACAATTGATGGTATTCGATTACGTCAAACACGGCCCCACCTCCATGATGGATGGAAACACCGGTAAATAAAGCACTGTGTTTCTCCAGTACCAGCAACACAAATTTAGAAATTCAAAACATTGTGACAAAATTAACGCTTATATATAAATGTTGAATAATATTCAAAGGTGTTATGAGAAGATAATGAAGATATATGTAACTGCTAAATTGGATCCTTCCAACTTGTAAGAAAATTTGTTTTTCATATCCTCAATACTTCATTTACATTTATTCATTTAGCAGGTGCTTTTTCTTCTTACAAATGGAAGTGATTCATTTTAAGGAGGCAGTAATAAGAGAAGTGCTGTAATACAAACTTGCAACTGCATAGAAAAGCACAAGTGGAGAGAAAGGAGAGAGAGACTATAGTGAACAAGAATGAATAATAAAAAAAAAATTTAATAGAGAAAAGACGACAGTTTTTGCATTAATAGGATTGGGTCAAGTACTCATGAAAGAGATGCGTTTTTAGATTTCTTGAAAGTGGTTAGAGAATCAGCTGCTAGGGTAGGGTTTGAAGGTCATTCCACAAGCGAGGAATGGATAAAGTGATGGTCAGGGTGCACTTCATGCACAACGTTAGTGCTTACATGAGTCAGGAAAGATATTCAAAAGTCTCTAAAATCTGTGGAAGGTCAATTGATGAACATGACTGCATTATTGCCACCGCAGTTATGTTACCATCAACAACACATTGTAGCACATGCTAAATGACACAACTTAATGTTTCTTCTTTTAATGGGAGTATGTCTCATAGGTCCAGCCTAATGAGGGGGGACTCTACAGGCACGACGACCGGGGCAGCAAGGCTGCCTGAGGGAAACGCGAGTCTGCTGACAGGGGGACCGTACCGTGGAAAATACATCACGGGGAGGTTGCCAGAAGCGCGAACTATGCCCGTGGGTCCCGACCCCAGTACAGAGCACCTGTGAGTGAGTGGGTCTGGCCACGAATTGCTCCGCTGAATTCGCCGGCCAGAGGGCTAGGGAAGAAAACCATCAAGGCAGCGACGCTCAGTGGCTGACCTGGGACAGAAGGCACACTGGATCAACTTGGTGAAGGGCACAAGGTGCAAGCGGAACACCCGGTCGATTGTGCCGCGTTACCGAGTTTCACCGGCTGGGACCTGACAAAACACTGGACGAGACCCACTCAACCCTAAGATTGTAAAATCTGGCAAAGGTATTGCGTGTTGCCCAACTGCTAGGGAGGTGCCATGGGCCAGTGCCCACGAGGATGCCACACTTCTCATAGTGTGTGCTCGGACCCGCAAGGGGGCGGGCATGGCCTGGGTGTGATAGGCTAAGGAAATAGCATCAACGACCCAGTGGGCGCCTCTATTTGGAGATGGCGTTCCCTTTCGTGATAAACTCCTCACTTCTCTCTGGGAGTTTTCCAAACTCCCTGAAAACTGCAGTTGTCAAGCCCCTCTTGAAAAAGAGCAATCTGGATAAGACCATATTAAGCAACTATAGACCGATCTCAAATCTTCCTTTCATAGGCAAGATCATTGAAAAAGTTGTCTTCAATCAACTGAACAAATTCTTGAACTCGAATGGATACTTTGACAATTTTCAATCTGGTTTCCGATCACATCACAGCACAGAGACAGCGCTCATAAAGATAATAAACGATATTCGCTTAAATACTGATACAGGCAAATTATCAGTACTGGTACTACTCGACCTCAGTGCTGCATTTGACACTGTCGATCACAACATACTTCTGGAAAGGCTGGAAAACTGGGTGGGGCTTTCTGGGATGGTCCTAAAATGGTTCAGGTCATACTTAGAAGGGAGAGGTTATTATGTGAGTATAGGAGACCATAAGTCTTGAGTGGACGCCCATGACATCCGGAGTCCCTCAAGGCTCAATTCTTGCTCCACTCCTGTTCAACCTGTATATGCTCCCAATTAGCCAAATAATGAGAAAGAACCAAATGGCTTACCACAGCTATGCAGATGACACACAGATCTACTTAGCCCTATCACCTAACGATTACAGCCCCATTGACTCCCTGTGCCAATGTATTGATGAAGTAAACAGTTGTATGTGCCAAAACTTTCTTCAGTTAAACAAAGACAAAACTGAAGTCATTGCGTTTGGAAACAAAGATGAAGTTCTCAAGGTGAATGCATACCTTGACGCTAGGGGTCAAACAACTAAAAATCAAGTCAGGAATCTTGGTGTGTCTCTAGAGTCAGACCTTAGTTTCAGTAGTCATGTCAAAGCAATAACTAAATCAGCATATTATCATCTGAAAAATATTGCAAGAATTAGATGCTTTGTTTCCAGTCAAGACCTAGAGAAACTTGTGCATGCTTTCATCACCAGCAGGGTGGATTATTGTAATGGACTCCTCACGGGCCTTACCAAGAAGACCATAAGACAGTTGCAGCTCATACAGAACGCTGCTGCCAGAATTCTGAGCAAAACCAGAAAATATGAACATATCACACCAGTCCTCAGGTCTTTACACTGGTCCGACTGTTTGTACTGTGTTTTATTAGATTTTTTTTTTATTCTAAACTGTTTTAATTATTCTTGTTTTTTTTTCTTTTTAATTTCTACTATGTAAAGCACTTTGAATTACCATTGTGTATGAAATGTGCTATATAAATAAACTTGCCTTGCCTTGCCTTTCTGCCGTCCGCCAAAGCAGACAAAGAGCTACTCAGAACATCTAAAGCTCTGCGTGCGGTCCAAATAGGTACGCAAAGCACGCAACGGACACAGCAATGAGAGGGCTGGGTTTGCCTACTCCTGGGGCAGCGCTTGCAGGTTCATGACCTGGTCCCTGAAAGGGGTCGTAGGAACCTTGGGCACGTAGCCCGGTCGGGGTCTCAGGATAACCGAACTCCAGGTAGGTGTCACTGACAGAGAACTCTTGCAGGTCTCCAACCCTCTTAATGGAGGCTGAAGCGATCAGGAGGGCCGTTTTCAAGGAGAGGGCCTTGAGCTCAACTGAATCAAGCTGCTCGGAGGTGGGTCACTGAAGGCCTGAAGGACCACTGAGAGATCCCAGGAGAGGAACAGGCTAGGCCGGGGAGGATTCAGTCTCGGGCGCCTTTCAGGAACCTGATAATCAAGTTGTGCTTACCAAGGGACTTGCCATCTAGTGAGTCCTGTTGGACTGCGATAGCAGCTACATACACCTTCAAGGTGGAGGGGGACAGCCTCCCCTCCAGCCTCTAGTGCAGGAATAGAAGCACTGACCGAACTACGCATCTCTGTGGGTCTTCGGCTCGGGAAGAACACCAATTCGTGAACAAGCGCCACTTCAGGGCATAAAGTTGCCTGGTGGAGGGAGCTCTGGCTTGGTTGATCGTGTTTACGACAGCAGGTGGTAGATTCCCTAGATCTTCCACATCCCAATTTTCCAGGGAGGGGCTGTCGCGAGGAGCGCGAGATCTGAGAACCAGGTGCGGGTGGGCCAGTAGGATGGTAGCGAGTGTGCGGGTCGGGTGGTTCGTGGGGATTTACCCGGCAAAACCAAGCCCGTCATCAAACCTCATATCGCCTTCATCGCGAACCGGGTCGTCCTCAATCCTGTGGGAAGGAGCGACGCGGGGGTTGGCTGAAGTGGCATTCACCTTCAGGAAGGAGAGCCACGACCGCAACATTGCCATGTTCTCGCAGTGAGTACATGAACCATCCACAAATGCTGCCTCAGTGTGATCGCTACCCAGGCACGCAAGGCAGCGTCTATGGCCATCATTCTTGGAGAGAAACCGAGCGCATCCAGGAACAACACAGGGGCGGAAGGGCATCTTGAAAAAGACACGTCCTGAAAAGGACGTTCAACGCCGCTGTGTATTGCTCTTTTTGTGAGTGGGAAAACTCAGACTTTTTTAGAGAAAATAAAACTGAGAACGCTCTTTTAACAGAAAGAAAGCGCTGTCGAAGCGCCCAGGGGCGTAAACTGCACAGCGTGCAGAGAGAGAGAGAGAGAGAGATGCCAGCTGGAAATGCGCCGTGGGATCCAACAGCAATGCTTCTCACTGATAGAGGCGAGTGGAACAGTGGTGAAGCTCTGCTTGATTGTTGCACAACCATTCGGCTCCGAAGAAAAATTCTGACTGGCATTCGTTGCCCCGCTTCCCTTTATACCCGTATGTCCAGGGCGGGGCATGCAAATTCTGTCTGCCAACTTGACATTGGCTTTTTCTCAGGTTCAGAGGTACGATTCGGTGTCCAAGGAAGACCCTTTGTGTCACTTCATTCGACACAACGTCGAGCGAGTGACAGAAGGGGAACACTATAATATTCTATCTCTGCCCAGACAAAAACCTCTTTCTTGAATCATGTGAGGACATGGGTAGAATGTGTGTTCATCCGTCGTTTGACTCGGACTCGGTTCCTCAAGGCTCGGGTGATGATGGGAGGTTGTTTCCTTCCACTGTTGGCAGGTGGTATAGCTGCCGATTCTCCACGTGCTTGTGGAGAAATCAGCAACGTCGACTCTGTTGAAGAGGGAAGAGAAATCATCTTTCCTCACTTCTGCAGGCAAACAGATGAAGATGCGGCTTGCTCAGCGGTCACCTTCAGATCCATTAGTGTTCAGTGGAACACGGAGTAACCTCAACTCACCCAGCGAGATGGAGATTGTATGGCCACAGTTTCAAGTCATACGTTACTTCCTTGCACAACAAAGCTACACCTGAGAGCAGCAATGAGCTGCATCTACGCACGGCATACAATGTTGCTGGAAGCGACATCCAGAAGGATCTCAGAGGTATTTCTACTCCAGATGATGTCATGGTTGAGGGGCGTTCTGTAGTGTGCCTCATCCAATAGTAGTTTGGAGTTCGATCCTTTGGACTTTCACACATAAGTGTAAAGTGAGCAAGACTTAATGGAATTTGTAGTCCGTTTTGGACTCCCTATGTTTGATTTTGGCACGGTTGTAATGTAAGGTTTTATGACAGTGTGCAGGCCTGCCTTTGTCTTTTATCTGGATACACGAGACCCAAAACAGAGGTATACCGTGAAACCATTAGTTCCCTAATACACACTCACTGAGCACTTTATTAGAAACACCTGAACACCAATTTATGTAATTATCTCTATATATGACACCAGTACAATGCATAAAATCATCCAGACACTAATTTTAATGGAAATCCACTGTTCACTGTATCAAAAACAAAACTGGACCTAACGAGCCATGACACTCGCAGTTAAAAACAGTTCATACAGGCATCATTGAATAAAAATAAAGGACTTTAAGAACTGTTTCCAGCATTAATTTGTAATTTTCAAGGACTTCATACAAGTGAGAACTTGGAGCTTTCATACCATTCAAAGTCTCTAATTTGTATTACGAGAGATATGAATGGCATTTACTAGTCGGACACTTGTAATACAGCAATTCTGTGAACGGACCATTAACAAATGTATTAAAGTAATAATCAGCCAGGAAAAGTAATACTGAGATGTTTTTTGTATGTGAAAGTGATATATATATTTATTAGGGGTGCCAATCGATTACGGTCGGGTCCACGCCGGCGCGTCCTGCTGGATTTTTTTCGTCATTAGAGCGGAAACAACATAGAATTCTCCATTATTTTGGGGTATACAGATAAGTGTAAACATCATTAGAGACTATAAAGGGTCTACTTTTATTTAAGTACACTCACAATAACAACAAAACCTTCTGCTTTTGTAAAATAAAGAAAATAAAAAGGGTGAGCTGTAAGCAGTCTCTGGGTTTGCGAGCATATATCTGAAACACGTCACAAAAATGAACTGAAACTCTGCAAATACTTATCACACAAACATGAAACATATGTCTAAAGAAAGGTTAAAATGTCTACTTTAAAATAATTCAAATTTAAAACAAATGTACTCCTGCAATGTAATCTGTATGAAACAAAGATGTACAGTTTCTACTGGCTTAGCTAATTTTCTCTAATGTGATCACACCCACCAGCAGAGTGCGCTATTCATAAGGTAATGTGCTGAGGCGATCAATGCAAATGGTGAACACCCCCGACTGTGCCTTAAAAACAAAATTAATTCACCTTTCAGCACGTTTGAAAGACAGCATGATACACAAGTGAGAAAACTCCTGGATCGTGACAGTTACAATTTTCCTCAGAAGAGGAGTGGGACTCCGATGAACGTTTGTATTATGAAGAGAGACTTGATCCAACCGAGGATACAATTTCGGATGACGCGAGTCATTTAGTTTAACTTACATGTTAGTTGACATGTTATTTTATATAAACATGTACATATTTTACTAGTGGGACTGTTTCCAGATTTAACAGCCAGGATTCAGAGTATTGAAATTTGAAATATGTCCTAATAAGCAAGTTTTAGTTACATTTAAATGTTGTTTCGGCTAAAGCAGGTATTTAAATTGTATGCTGTATGATATATGTTATGTAATATGATCTAAAAATAATATGAATGTTTAGATTATATTTTGACTAGTTTTTATGCTGCCTCATTATCATCAACAAAGCTTGTGCTTGCAAATATGTGTTCAGGTTAAATTAGTAAAATGCACTTTAAATATGCCCATATTAGAAAATCACCATTTTATAATGATTTCTGAAGGATCATGTGACACACAAAACTGCAGTAATGATCCTGAAAATTCACAAATTTCATTTTACAATATATTCAAATAGAAAACTGCTCTTTTAAATTGCAAAAATAGTTCAAAATATCACTGTTTATCTATTTACTATATTTTGGATAAAATAAATGCAGCCTTGGTGAGCAGAAGAAACTTATTTTAAACGGTAGTGTAGGTCTAAAATTAAGTAAAGTACAGACACACTCCCTCAGTTTAAGTCTAGACTAAAGACTCATCTATATAGACAGGCATACACCTAATTTATCCTCCAACCCACAATTAGGCTGCTTTAGTTGGGTCTGCCGGAAACAGAAACCAGAAATATTGATCATGATTTATAACTCTGCAATAAATTGAATGGCATCTATGCTTATATTATTTACCGGCTGGATCCAGAACCATTCCTGCTTCGTGTTGGACTCCACTGCTACGTGTCGCTGTCTGATGATGACTAAATGCAGCCGGTGCCAGCCAAACATCACTTCACAGTCTATTATGATGTACTTCAGAGGATGAACTGATGCCAACTCCAACCATAAGACATGGGATACTTCATGTGCCATTGTTTGAACCTTGGACTTAGGATGGACCACACCGAACCTCACCGAAATTACCGGCAAGGTTGAACTGCATTTCATATCCCTGATCTCTGCCTGCATCACCTCGGTCTATTGATGGAATACGATCTTGAAATGGAATGCATAGACTAACAATTGCCAACAAAAGCCTTCATCAGCCAATTAGCAAGGACAATTGCATCTATGTGAACTTCTGCAGTTAATCCAGGATGGACTTCAAAAGACATTGGTCATTAATATTCAGTTCAAACAAAATCGATGTTTAAACACCGACCCTTAACACTTACTTAGTTTAATCATTTTAAACCATGATTTTATACACAAGTAATATTGTAATTATATTCATGATGTTAGCCAGAGGGGAACTGGCCCCCACAGTGAGTCTGGTTTCTCCCAAGTTTATTTTTCTCCATTAATCAACATCTTGGAGCTTTGTGTTCCTTGCCACAGTCACCTTCAGCTTGCTCACTGGGGTTATTAATACAATTATTATTTACTTATTTTTAAACACGATTAACAATTGTATTTTATCTAATAACACAATGATGATTCATCAACATTATAGACATTACAGTGAAACGAAGTGTGAAAGGCGCTATACAAATAAAATTGAATTGACAAAGTCTTTTAAAGAAAATATATAGTCAGATTACTTTAACTTAAAACTTGATTTTGATTATTAAGTCTCCTCACATTCATTCTCTTTCGGTCACATTCCTCATTGATAGGCCAAGGGGAGGAGTCTTTTGTCTCCACAGGTGTGAATTACAATCAATATTCATTATAGTTCACGCCTCCTCGCAATATGACCTAACACTAAAAGTGTCTTACAAAAGTTCAATTACTATATTGTTTTGTAGGAATGAGTGATCAGCATGGTTTTCATACCATTTTGTAGCAAAAACTCTAGGCTACAAGATCCAGTTCTCAAACGTCTTGTGGACAAATGTTTAGTATGTGTTATTAGATTCCTCCGATAGGAGGGAATCTATTTTAATTGACAGTATTATTATTAGATTCCTCCGATAGGAGGGAATCTATTGTTATTGACAGTTTTATTAGATTCCTCCGATAGGAGGGAATCTATTGTTATTGACAGTATTATTATTAATTCCTCCGATAGGAGGGAATCTATTGTTATTGACAGTTTTATTATTATTATTATTAGATTCCTCCGATAGGAGGGAATCTATTGTTATTGACAGTTTTATTATTATTATTATTATTATTATTATTATTATTATTAGATTCCTCCGATAGGAGGGAATCTATTGTTATTGACAGTTTTATTATTATTATTATTATTATTATTATTATTATTAGATTCCTCCGATAGGAGGGAATCTATTGTTATTGACAATTTTATTATTATTATTATTATTATTATTATTATTATTATTATTATTCTTCTTCTCCTTGAGCCCCAATATCTCAAAAAGTCACTGGTCAAAAATTTTCTAAATTGGCACATTGATACTCCATGCCAACGGGTACCCCCAAACCAAGAATGGCCCACATTCGCCCATAGGTGGCGCTACAGGCCACGCCCCAAAAAAATATTTTCAAAGTCATGGCATTTCCAAGCCATTTGTCCAATTATTCTCAAACCTGGTGTACATGCCTCATTTCTCATGGGGAACAAAAAAGCCTCAAGGACCCATAACTTCTGCCCTAATGGATTTTCCTGTACAGTGAAAATTTGCCAAAACCTACAAAACTCTTCTTCTCCTGAACCGTAGCTCCAATATACTTGAAATTTGGTACGCATGTGTAGAATTGATGCCTTTGAAAACGTTACTTAGCAAAAATGAATACGATATAAAATGGCTGAAAGGGTCGTGTTTATGTAAATGTCCACATTTAATCAATATATATGTCAATATATCAAATGTAATTTTGACCCAGGGTTTTTCAAACCTAACATTCTTCAAGATAACATCCCTTTGAAGTACTGTACAAAGAATTGCCCACATTCGCCCTTAGCGGTTCGCTACAGGCCACGCCCAAATGTCACATTTTCAAAATGATGGCATTTTCACCACAATTTTCGAAATATTCTAAAACTTGGTATACTTGCCTCATTTTTCATTGGGAACAAAAAAGCCTCAAGGACCCATAAGGTACGATTAAAAATGGCTGAAAGGGGCGTGTTTATGTAAATGTCCACATTTAATCAATATATAAGTCAATAAATCAAATGTAATTTTGACTGAGGGATTTTAAACCTGACATGCTTCAAGATAACATCCCTTTGAAGTACTGTGCAAAGAATTGCCGACATTCGCCCTTAGCGGTTCGCTACAGGCCACGCCCAAATGTCACATTTTCAAAATGATGGCACTTTCACCCCAATTTTCCAAATATTCTAAAACTTGGTATACTTGCCTCATTTCTCATTGGGAACAAAAAAGCCTCAAGGACCCATAAGGTTCTGCGTGATGGATTGTCCTGTACAGTGAAAATTTGCCGAAACATTCAAAAGTCTTCTTCTCTTGAACCGTAGATCCAATTGACTTGACATTTGGTACCCATGTGTACAATTGATGTCTTTCAATTTGTTACTTAGCAAAAATGAATACAATACAAAATGGCTGAAAGGTGCGTGTTTATGTAAATGACCACATTGCCTCAATATATTAGTGTCAATAAACCAAATGTAATTTTGATTGATGGTTATTCAAACCTAACATGCTTAAAGATGACATAACTATGTGTGCTTGAGAAAGCCAACATATTGTTATGTTACATACATTTATTATTATTATTAATATTAATACTATTTTACTTACTAAAATTTCAACAACCTCACCTCCAAGAGCTTTAATGCTATAAGTACCCAACTTGCCACAGACCTGGGGACTGTTCTGAAGTTTGCTGCTATGTCTTTTTTTACCTGATGCGACTTAAGCTTTTTATATAAATGACGATCAAAAATGTAAAAAAATCCCATTGATTTACAATGGCTGAGCAATATTGCCCCCTCTACAGGATTAATACGGTCTACAAGTAAAATCCCATTCACTTACATTGGCTGAGCAAAGAGGCTCCCTCTGCTGGAGTAACTCTGTCTACCAAATGCACTTTTACTGGAGAAATCTCTCTAATGGAGCAATTCTGTCTACTAGTGGGTGGAGCTCCCGACTTTCTCAGCCAGAAAAATTTTGCCTGCGTTTGCACAAAGGTATGTCAATTGTGTGTGTTTAATGCTTGACATTTGGAACATTCACGCGATTTTATACTATTCATCTCAACAAATGGTAAAACAACTCATATAAATGTTTTCGAGCAGTTTGTGTGAAACAGCGATAATCGTCGCGTCTAACGCACGAGCCCCGATGAGAGTTACTGCACAAGGTCAGTGAGATGTATTTTACTGCTTCCCAGTTTGAATATTCAAGCGATTTTACACTATTCAACTCAACAAATGGCAAAACAACTCAAATAAATGTTTGTGAGCAGTTTTGTGTGAAACCGCGAGATGCGTCGCGTCTAACGCACGAGCCCCGATGAGAGTTACTGCACAAATAAGGTCAGTGAGATGTGTTTTACTACTTCCCAGTTTGAATATTCAAGCGATTTTACACTATTCAACTCAACAAATGGCATACAACTCAAATAAATCGGGAATCATTATTGAATTCTGGCATTATTACGGGGGTCAACAATGGCGCTGTAATGTCCTTTCAGATGCATTGTTCTAAACAGCGGAAAAAACTTAAACAAAATACTGCGTCATTTTTGCCCATTCAGATACATGGAAGAGATCATTACAAACTATAAAAGGTCTACTTTTATTTGTGTACACTTACAATACAACAAAACCTTGAGCTTTTGTAAAATAACGAAAATAAACAGGGTAAATCGAATCTGTCTTTGCGATAATCTGTCTGATACACGTCAGAAAAATCAAGTGAAACTCCGCGAACACTTATCACACAAACATGAAACATATGTCTAAAGAAAGAAGTGATGGACGGATCGATCCTAAAGTATCAATACTTCCGAGAATGATGTTTCATCTGCGTGTTTACTGACAGCACGCGATAGTGACGCGATCTAATTTTTACTCGCGTCATCAATGCGAGGAATGTTTGTCTGTTGTATGTGTTTTTAACACTTTCCTGTTTGAACTTTCAAGCGATTTTACACCATTCAACTCAACAAATGGCAAAACAACTCAAATAAATATTTGTGTGAAACAGGGAGCAGCGTCACGTCTAACTCACGAGCCCCGATGAGAGATCGCATTCGCTTCTTCTTGCGTTTGAACGGACACTTTCATACAACCATACATGATATATTGTCTGTTTTGTCTCAAGTGAACATAAACAGTTGATGAAGAAATCGCGAATCTAAATCTAGTATCAACACTTCCGAGAATGATTATCAGCGTTGTGTCTGACAGCGCGAGGCGATCTCATTTTTACTCGCATCTTCATGGAGGTTTGTCGGTTGTATGTAGTTTCACAATCTCAATCAATTAATCTCTGAAATGAATACAGATGTAACAGCACGAAAATAATGAGACTTCACAGTTCTCAAAAGATTAAACTCAATGAAACAAGCCGCACAGACTGTGCCTTGAATGAAATGCGTTTAAAATCCTCTTAAAGAGACAGTAACAATTTTCCAAGTAAATAAAAAGTAGCCTACAAATGGTTTTTACCCCAAAAATAAATTTCTCTCATCGTATACTCACCCTCATTCCATCCCAGATGTGTATTATTTCCTTTCTTCTGGTGAACACAAATTAAGCTTTTTAGAAGATTATCTCAACCCTGTTGGACCTTTCAATGATTTGAATGGTGATCAGAACTCAGAAGCTGCAAAAATCACATAAATGCAGCATAAAAGTAATCCATACCATTCCAGTGGTTTAATCCATGCCTTCAGAAGTGATATTATAGGTGTGGGTTAGAAACAGACCTATATATATACATATATACTTCAAGATGACATCACTCTGAAGTACTGCGTAAAGAATATCCCACATTCTCCCTTAGGGGGCGCTACAGGCCAAGCCCAAAATTCCCATTTTCTGGTCAAAAATGTTCTAATTTTGTATATTGATACTACAGACCAACAGGAATCCACAAACCAAGAATGGCCCACATTCGCCCTTAGGGGGCACTACAGGCTATGCCCAAAATTCCCATTTTATGGTCAAAAATGTTCTAATTTTGTATATTGACACTACAGGCCAACAGAAATCCACAAACCAAGAATGTCTCACATTTGCCCTTAGGGGGCGCTAAAGGCCATTCCCAAATTGCAATTTTTTTTTGTCAAAAACTTTCAAATTTGGTACATTGATACTACAGGCCAACAGGAACTCACAAACCAAGATTGGCCCACATTCACCCTTAGGGGGCGCTATAGGCCATGTCAAAAATTCCCATTTTCTGGTCAAAAATGTTCTAATGTGGTACATTGATACTGCACGCCAACAGGAACCCACAAACCAAGAATTGCCCATATTCATCATTAGGGGGCGCTACAGGCTATGCCTTAAAGTCCTATTTTCTGGTCAAACATTTTCAAATTTGGTACATTGATACTACAGGCCAACGGGAACCCACAAACCAACAATGGCCGACATTCACCCTTAGGGGGCGATATAGGCCATGTCCAAAATTCCCATTTTCTGGTCAATAATGTTCTAATTTGGTACATTGATACTACAGGCCAACAGGAACTCACAAACCAAGAATTGCCCGTATTCACCATTAGGGGGCGCTACAGGCTATGCCCCAATGTCCCACATTGAAAGTGATGGCATTTCCACCCCATTTTTTCAGTTCTTCTGAAACTTAATGTACATAACTCATTTCTCATTGTAAACAAAAAAGCCTCCAGGATCCATAAGATCCCGGCATCATGGATTTTCCTGTACACTGAAAATGTTTAGTTTAGGATTCAGACAGAAAGACACGTTTTTTGAATTTCTTCATTGGGAGAGTTTAACCCCAACCCTCTACTGAACAATTTTAAATGATTTGCCATTTTGAGGAGGAATCGCATTGCTGCTTGCAGCTATATTTATTATTATTATTCTCCTTGAGCCCCAATATCTCAAAAAGTCACTGGTCAAAAATTTTCTAAATTGGCACATTGATACTCCATGCCAACGGGTACCCCCAAACCAAGAATGGCCCACATTCGCCCATAGGTGGCGCTACAGGCCACGCCCCAAAAAAATATTTTCAAAGTCATGGCATTTCCAAGCCATTTGTCCAATTATTCTCAAACCTGGTGTACATGCCTCATTTCTCATGGGGAACAAAAAAGCCTCAAGGACCCATAACTTCTGCCCTAATGGATTTTCCTGTACAGTGAAAATTTGCCAAAACCTACAAAACTCTTCTTCTCCTGAACCGTAGCTCCAATATACTTGAAATTTGGTACGCATGTGTAGAATTGATGTCTTTGAAAACGTTACTTAGCAAAAATGAATACGATATAAAATGGCTGAAAGGGGCGTGTTTATGTAAATGTCCACATTTAATCAATATATATGTCAATATATCAAATGTAATTTTGACCCAGGGTTTTTCAAACCTAACATTCTTCAAGATAACATCCCTTTGAAGTACTGTGCAAAGAATTGCCCACATTCGCCCTTAGCGGTTCGCTACAGGCCACGCCCAAATGTCACATTTTCAAAATGATGGCATTTTCACCACAATTTTCGAAATATTCTAAAACTTGGTATACTTGCCTCATTTCTCATTGGGAACAAAAAAGCCTCAAGGACCCATAAGGTACGATTAAAAATGGCTGAAAGGGGCGTGTTTATGTAAATGTCCACATTTAATCAATATATAAGTCAATAAATCAAATGTAATTTTGACTGAGGGATTTTAAACCTGACATGCTTCAAGATAACATCCCTTTGAAGTACTGTGCAAAGAATTGCCGACATTCGCCCTTAGCGGTTCGCTACAGGCCATGCCCAAATGTCACATTTTCAAAATGATGGCACTTTCACCCCAATTTTCCAAATATTCTAAAACTTGGTATACTTGCCTCATTTCTCATTTGGAACAAAAAAGCCTCAAGGACCCATAACTTCTGCCCTAATGGATTGTCCTGTACAGTGAAAATTTGCCAAAACCTACAAAAGTCTTCTTCTCTTGAACCGTAGATCCAATTGACTTGACATTTGGTACCCATGTGTAGAATTGATGTCTTTCAATTTGTTACTTAGCAAAAATGAATACAATACAAAATGGCTGAAAGGTGCGTGTTTATGTAAATGACCACATTGCCTCAATATATTAGTGTCAATAAACCAAATGTAAATTTGATTGATGGTTTTTCAAACCTAACATGCTTCAAGATGACATAACTATGTTGGCTTGAGAAAGCCAACATATTGTTATGTTACATACATTTATTATTATTATTATTAATAATACTATTTTACTTACTAAAATTTCAACAACCTCACCTCTAAGAGCTTTAATGCTATAAGTACCCAACTTGCCACAGACCTGGGGACTGTTCTGAAGTTTGCTGCTATGTCTTTTTTTACCTGATGCGACTTAAGCTTTTTATATAAATGACGATCAAAAATGTAAAAAATCCCATTGATTTACAATGGCTGAGCAAAAATGCCCCCTCTACTGGATTAATACGGTCTACAAGTAAAATCCCATTCACTTACATTGGCTGAGCAAAGAGGCTCCCTCTGCTGGTGTAACTCTGTCTACCAAATGCACTTTTACTGGAGAAATCTCTCTAATGGAGCAATTCTGGCTACTAGTGGGTGGAGCTCCCGACTTTCTCAGCCAGAAGAATTTTGCCTGCGTTTGCACAAAGGTATGTCAATTGTGTGTGTTTAATGCTTGACATTTGGAACATTCACGCGATTTTATACTATTCATCTCAACAAATGGTAAAACAACTCATATAAATGTTTTCGAGCAGTTTGTGTGAAACAGCGATAATCGTCGCGTCTAACGCACGAGCCCCGATGAGAGTTACTGCACAAGGTCAGTGAGATGTATTTTACTGCTTCCCAGTTTGAATATTCAAGCGATTTTACACTATTCAACTCAACAAATGGCAAAACAACTCAAATAAATGTTTGTGAGCAGTTTTGTGTGAAACCGCGAGATGCGTCGCGTCTAACGCACGAGCCCCGATGAGAGTTACTGCACAAATAAGGTCAGTGAGATGTGTTTTACTACTTCCCAGTTTGAATATTCAAGCGATTTTACACTATTCAACTCAACAAATGGCATACAACTCAAATAAATCGGGAATCATTATTGAATTCTGGCATTATTACGGGGGTCAACAATGGCGCTGTAATGTCCTTTCAGATGCATTGTTCTAAACAGCGGAAAAAACTTAAACAAAATACTGCGTCATTTTTGCCCATTCAGATACATGGAAGAGATCATTACAAACTGTAAAAGGTCTACTTTTATTTGTGTACACTTACAATACAACAAAACCTTGAGCTTTTGTAAAATAACGAAAATAAACAGGGTAAATCGAATCTGTCTTTGCGATAATCTGTCTGATACACGTCAGAAAAATCAAGTGAAACTCCGCGAACACTTATCACACAAACATGAAACATATGTCTAAAGAAAGAAGGGATGGACGGATCGATCCTAAAGTATCAATACTTCCGAGAATGATGTTTCATCTGCGTGTTCTCTGACAGCACGCGATAGTGAGGCGATCTCATTTTTACTCGCGTCTTCAATGCGAGCAATGTTTGTCTGTTGTATGTGTTTTTAACACTTTCCTGTTTGAACTTTCAAGCGATTTTACACCATTCAACTCAACAAATGGCAAAACAACTCAAATAAATATTTGTGTGAAACAGGGAGCAGCGTCACGTCTAACTCACGAGCCCCGATGAGAGATCGCATTCGCTTCTTCTTGCGTTTGAACGGACACTTTCATACAACCATACATGATATATTGTCTGTTTTGTCTCAAGTGAACATAAACAGTTGATGAAGAAATCGCGAATCTAAATCTAGTATCAACACTTCCGAGAATGATTATCAGCGTTGTGTCTGACAGCGCGAGGCGATCTCATTTTTACTCGCATCTTCATGGAGGTTTGTCGGTTGTATGTAGTTTCACAATCTCAATCAATTAATCTCTGAAATGAATACAGATGTAACAGCACGAAAATAATGAGACTTCACAGTTCTCAAAAGATTAAACTCAATGAAACAAGCCGCACAGACTGTGCCTTGAATGAAATGCGTTTAAAATCCTCTTAAAGAGACAGTAACAATTTTCCAAGTAAATAAAAAGTAGCCTACAAATGGTTTTTACCCCAAAAATAAATTTCTCTCATCGTATACTCACCCTCATTCCATCCCAGATGTGTATTATTTCCTTTCTTCTGGTGAACACAAATTAAGCTTTTTAGAAGATTATCTCAACCCTGTTGGACCTTTCAATGACTTGAATGGTGATCAGAACTCAGAAGCTACAAAAATCACATAAATGCAGCATAAAAGTAATCCATACCACTCCAGTGGTTTAATCCATGCCTTCAGAAGTGATATTATAGGTGTGGGTTAGAAACAGACCTATATATATATATATATATATACTTCAAGATGACATCACTCTGAAGTACTGCGTAAAGAATATCCCACATTCTCCCTTAGGGGGCGCTACAGGCCAAGCCCAAAATTCCTATTTTCTGGTCAAAAATGTTCTAATTTTGTATATTGATACTACAGACCAACAGGAATCCACAAACCAAGAATGGCCCACATTCGCCCTTAGGGGGCGCTACAGGCCACGCCCTAAATTCCCATTTGCTGGTTAAAAATGTTCTAATTTGGTACATTGATACTACAGGCCAACAGGAACCCACAAACAAAGAATTGCCCATATTCGCCATTAGGGGGCGCTACAGGCTATGCCCAAAATTCCCATTTTATGGTCAAAAATGTTCTAATTTGGTATATTGACACTACAGGCCAACAGAAATCCACAAACCAAGAATGTCTCACATTCGCCCTTAGGGGGCGCTAAAGGCCATTCCCAAATTGCAATTTTTTTTTGTCAAAAACTTTCAAATTTGGTACATTGATACTACAGGCCAACAGGAACTCACAAACCAAGATTGGCCCACATTCACCCTTTGGGGGCGCTATAGGCCATGTCAAAAATTCCCATTTTCTGGTCAAAAATGTTCTAATGTGGTACATTGATACTGCACGCCAACAGGAACCCACAAACCAAGAATTGCCCATATTCATCATTAGGGGGCGCTACAGGCTATGCCTTAAAGTCCTATTTTTTGGTCAAACATTTTCAAATTTGGTACATTGATACTACAGGCCAACGGGAACCCACAAACCAAGAATGGCCGACATTCACCCTTAGGGGGCGATATAGGCCATGTCCAAAATTCCCATTTTCTGGTCAATAATGTTCTAATTTGGTACATTGATACTACAGGCCAACAGGAACTCACAAACCAAGAATTGCCCGTATTCACCATTAGGGGGCGCTACAGGCTATGCCCCAATGTCCCACATTGAAAGTGATGGCATTTCCACCCCATTTTTTCAGTTCTTCTGAAACTTAATGTACATAACTCATTTCTCATTGTAAACAAAAAAGCCTCCAGGATCCATAAGATCCCGGCATCATGGATTTTCCTGTACACTGAAAATGTTTAGTTTAGGATTCAGACAGAAAGACACGTTTTTTGAATTTCTTCATTGGGAGAGTTTAACCCCAACCCTCTACTGAACAATTTTAAATGATTTGCCATTTTGAGGAGGAATCGCATTGCTGCTTGCAGCTATATTTAGATTCCTCCGATAGGAGGGAATCTATTGTTATTGACGGTTTTATTATTATTATTATTATTATTATTATTATTATTATTCTCCTTGAGCCCCAATATCTCAAAAAGTCACTGGTCAAAAATTTTCTAAATTGGCACATTGATACTCCATGCCAACGGGTACCCCCAAACCAAGAATGGCCCACATTCGCCCATAGGTGGCGCTACAGGCCACGCCCCAAAAAAACATTTTCAAAGTCATGGCATTTCCAAGCCATTTGTCCAATTATTCTCAAAACTGGTGTACATGCCTCATTTCTCATGGGGAACAAAAAAGCCTCAAGGACCCATAACTTCCGCCATATTGGATTTTCCTGTACAGTGAAAATTTGCCAAAACCTACAAAACTCTTCTTCTCCTGAACCGTAGCTCCAATTGACTTGAAATTTGGTACGCATGTGTAGAATTGATGTCTTTGAAAACGTTACTTAGCAAAAATGAATACGATATAAAATGGCTGAAAGGGGCGTGTTTATGTAAATGTCCAAATTTTATCAATATATATGTCAATATATCAAATGTAATTTTGACCGAGGGTTTTTCAAACCTAACATTCATCAAGATAACATCCCTTTGAAGTACTGTGCAAAGAATTGCCCACATTCGCCCTTAGCGGTTCGCTACAGGCCACGCCAAACTGTCACATTTTCAAAAAGATGGCATTTTCACCACAATTTTCAAAATATTCTAAAACTTGGTATACTTGCCTCATTTCTCATTGGTAACAAAAAAGCCTCAAGGACCCATAAGGTACGATTAAAAATGGCTGAAAGGGGCGTGTTTATGTAAATGTCCACATTTAATCAATATATATGTCAATAAATCAAATGTAATTTTGACTGAGGGATTTTAAAACCTGACATGCTTCAAGATAACATCCCTTTGAAGTACTGTGCAAAGAATTGCCGACATTCGCCCTTAGCGGTTCGCTACAGGCCACGCCCAAATGTCACATTTTCAAAATGATGGCACTTTCACCCCAATTTTCCAAATATTCTAAAACTTGGTATACTTGCCTCATTTCTCATTGGGAACAAAAAAGCCTCAAGGACCCATAACTTCTGCCCTAATGGATTGTCCTGTACAGTGAAAATTTGCCAAAACCTACAAAAGTCTTCTTCTCTTGAACCGTAGATCCAATTTACTTGACATTTGGTACCCACGTGTAGAATTGATGTGTTTCAATTTGTTACTTAGCAAAAATGAATACAATACAAAATGGCTGAAAGGTGCGTATTTATGTAAATGACCACATTGCCTCAATATATTAGTGTCAATAAACCAAATGTAATTTTGACGGATGGTTTTTCAAACCTAACATGCTTCAAGATGACATAACTATGTTGGCTTGAGAAAGCCAACATATTGTTATGTTACATACATTTATTATTATTATTATTATTAATACTATTTTACTTACTAAAATTTCAACAACCTTACCTCCAAGTGCTTTAATGCTATAAGTACCCAACTTGCCACAGACCTGGGGACTGTTCTGAAGTTTGCTGGAATGCCTTTTTTTACCTGATGCGACTTAAGCTTTTTATATAAATGACGATCAAAAATGTTAAAAATCCCATTGATTTACAATGGCTGAGCAAAAATGCCCCCTCTACTGGATTAATACGGTCTACAAGTAAAATCCCATTCACTTACATTGACTGAGCAAAGAGGCTCCCTCTGCTGGTGTAACTCTGTCTACCAAATGCACTTTTACTGGAGAAATCTCTCTAATGGAGCAATTCTGTCTACTAGTGGGTGGAGCTCCCGACTTTCTCAGCCAGAAGAATTTTGCCTGCGTTTGCACAAAGGTATGTCAATTGTGTGTGTTTAATGCTTGACATTTGGAACATTCACGCGATTTTATACTATTCATCTCAACAAATGGTAAAACAACTCATATAAATGTTTTCGAGCAGTTTGTGTGAAACAGCGATAATCGTCGCGTCTAACGCACGAGCCCCGATCGAGTGACTGCACAAATAAGGTCAGTGAGATGTATTTTACTGCTTCCCAGTTTGAATATTCAAGCGATTTTACACTATTCAACTCAACAAATGGCATACAACTCAAATAAATCTTTGCGAGGAGTTTGAAATCGGGAATCATTATTGAATTCTGGCATTATTACGGGGGTCAACAATGGCGCTGTAATGTCCTTTCAGATGCATTGTTCTAAACAGCGGAAAAAACTTAAACAAAATACTGCGTCATTTTTGCCCATTCAGATACATGGAAGAGAACATTACAAACTATAAAAGGTCTACTTTTATTTGTGTACACTTACAATACAACAAAACCTTGAGCTTTTGTAAAATAACGAAAATAAACAGGGTAAATCGAATCTGTCTTTGCGATAATCTGATACACGTCAGAAAAATCAAGTGAAACTCCGCGAACACTTATCACACAAACATGAAACATATGTCTAAAGAAAGAAGGGATGGACGGATCGATCCTAAAGTATCAATACTTCCGAGAATGATGTTTCATCTGCGTGTTCTCTGACAGCACGCAATAGTGACGCGATCTCATTTTTACTCGCGTCTTCAATGCGAGCAATGTTTGTCTGTTGTATGTGTTTTTAACACTTTCCTGTTTGAACTTTCAAGCGATTTTACACCATTCAACTCAACAAATGGCAAAACAACTCAAATAAATATTTGTGTGAAACAGAGAGCAGCGTCACGTCTAACTCACGAGCCCCGATGAGAGATCGCATTCGCTTCTTCTTGCGTTTGAACGGACACTTTCATACAACCATACATGATATATTGTCTGTTTTGTCTCAAGTGAACTAAACAGTTGATGAAGAAATCGCGAATCTAAATCTAGTATCAACACTTCCGAGAATGATTATCAGCATTGTGTCTGACAGCGCGAGGCATCTCATTTTTACTCGCATCTTCATGGAGGTTTGTCGGTTGTATGTAGTTTCACAATTTCAATCAATTAATCTCTGAAATGAATACAGATGTAACAGCACGAAAATAATGAGACTTCACAGTTCTCTAAAGATTAAACTCAATGAAACAAGCCGCACAGACTGTGCCTTGAATGAAATGCGTTTAAAATCCTCTTAAAGAGACAGTAACAATTTTCCAAGTAAATAAAAAGTAGCCTACAAATGGTTTTTACCCCAAAAATAAATTTCTCTCATCGTATACTCACCCTCATTCCATCCCAGATGTGTATTATTTCCTTTCTTCTGGTGAACACAAATTAATCTTTTTAGAAGATTATCTCAACCCTGTTGGACCTTTCAATGACTTGAATGGTGATCAGAACTCAGAAGCTACAAAAATCACATAAATGCAGCATAAAAGTAATACATACCACTCCAGTGGTGTAATCCATGCCTTCAGAAGTGATATTATAGGTGTGGGTTAGAAACAGACCTATATATATATATATATATATATATATATATATATATATATATATATATATACACTTCAAGATGACATCACTCTGAAGTACTGCGTAAAGAATATCCCACATTCTCCCTTAGGGGGCGCTACAGGCCAAGCCCAAAATTCCCATTTTCTGGTCAAAAATGTTCTAATTTTGTATATTGATACTACAGACCACCAGGAATCCACAAACCAAGAATGGCCCACATTCACCCTTAGGGGGCGCTACAGGCCACGCCCTAAATTCCCATTTGCTGGTCAAAAATGTTCTAATTTGGTACATTGATACTACAGGCCAACAGGAACCCACAAACAAATAATTGCCCATATTCGCCATTAGGGGGCGCTACAGGCTATGCCCAAAATTCCCATTTTATGGCCAAAAATGTTCTAATTTGGTATATTGACACTACAGGCCAACAGAAATCCACAAACCAAGAATGTCTCACATTCGCCCTTAGGGGGCGCTAAAGGCCATTCCCAAATTGCAATTTTTTTTTGTCAAAAACTTTCAAATTTGGTACATTGATACTACAGGCCAACAGGAACTCACAAACCAAGATTGGCCCACATTCACCCTTAGGGGGCGATATAGGCCATGTCCAAAATTCCCATTTTCTGGTCAATAATGTTCTAATTTGGTACATTGATACTACAGGCCAACAGGAACTCACAAACCAAGAATTGCCCGTATTCACCATTAGGGGGCGCTACAGGCTATGCCCCAATGTCCCACATTGAAAGTGATGGCATTTCCACCCCATTTTTTCAGTTCTTCTGAAACTTAATGTACATAACTCATTTCTCATTGTAAACAAAAAAGCCTCCAGGATCCATAAGATCCCGGCATCATGGACTTTCCTGTACACTGAAAATGTTTAGTTTAGGATTCAGACAGAAAGACACGTTTTTTGAATTTCTTCATTGGGAGAGTTTAACCCCAACCCTCTACTGAACAATTTTAAATGATTTGCCATTTTGAGGAGGAATCGCATTGCTGCTTGCAGCTATATTTATTATTATTATTATTAGATTCCTCCGATAGGAGGGAATCTATTGTTATTGACAGTTTTATTATTATTATTATTCTTCTTCTCCTTGAGCCCCAATATCTCAAAAAGTCACTGGTCAAAAATTTTCTAAATTGGCACATTGATACTCCATGCCAACGGGTACCCCCAAACCAAGAATGGCCCACATTCGCCCATAGGTGGCGCTACAGGCCACGCCCCAAAAAAATATTTTCAAAGTCATGGCATTTCCAAGCCATTTGTCCAATTATTCTCAAACCTGGTGTACATGCCTCATTTCTCATGGGGAACAAAAAAGCCTCAAGGACCCATAACTTCTGCCCTAATGGATTTTCCTGTACAGTGAAAATTTGCCAAAACCTACAAAACTCTTCTTCTCCTGAACCGTAGCTCCAATATACTTGAAATTTGGTATGCATGTGTAGAATTGATGCCTTTGAAAACGTTATTTAGCAAAAATGAATACGATATAAAATGGCTGAAAGGGGCGTGTTTATGTAAATGTCCACATTTAATCAATATATATGTCAATATATCAAATGTAATTTTGACCCAGGGTTTTTCAAACCTAACATTCTTCAAGATAACATCCCTTTGAAGTACTGTGCAAAGAATTGCCCACATTCGCCCTTAGCGGTTTGCTACAGGCCACGCCCAAATGTCACATTTTCAAAATGATGGCATTTTCACCACAATTTTCGAAATATTCTAAAACTTGGTATACTTGCCTCATTTCTCATTGGGAACAAAAAAGCCTCAAGGACCCATAACTTCTGCCCTAATGGATTGTCCTGTACAGTGAAAATTTGCCAAAACCTACAAAAGTCTTCTTCTCTTGAACCGTAGATCCAATTGGCTTGACATTTGGTACCCATGTGTAGAATTGATGTCTTTCAATTTGTTACTTAGCAAAAATGAATACAATACAAAATGGCTGAAAGGTGCGTGTTTATGTAAATGACCACATTGCCTCAATATATTAGTGTCAATAAACCAAATGTAAATTTGATTGATGGTTTTTCAAACCTAACATGCTTCAAGATGACATAACTATGTGTGCTTGAGAAAGCCAACATATTGTTATGTTACATACATTTATTATTATTATTATTAATAATACTATTTTACTTACTAAAATTTCAACAACCTCACCTCTAAGAGCTTTAATGCTATAAGTACCCAACTTGCCACAGACCTGGGGACTGTTCTGAAGTTTGCTGCTATGTCTTTTTTTACCTGATGCGACTTAAGCTTTTTATATAAATGACGATCAAAAATGTAAAAAATCCCATTGATTTACAATGGCTGAGCAAAAATGCCCCCTCTACTGGATCAATACGGTCTACAAGTAAAATCCCATTCACTTACATTGGCTGAGCAAAGAGGCTCCCTCTGCTGGTGTAACTCTGTCTACCAAATGCACTTTAACTGGAGAAATCTCTCTAATGGAGCAATTCTGTCTACTAGTGGGTGGAGCTCCCGACTTTCTCAGCCAGAAGAATTTTGCCTGCGTTTGCACAAAGGTATGTCAATTGTGTGTGTTTAATGCTTGACATTTGGAACATTCACGCGATTTTATACTATTCATCTCAACAAATGGTAAAACAACTCATATAAATGTTTTCGAGCAGTTTGTGTGAAACAGCGATAATCGTCGCGTCTAACGCACGAGCCCCGATGAGAGTTACTGCACAAGGTCAGTGAGATGTATTTTACTGCTTCCCAGTTTGAATATTCAAGCGATTTTACACTATTCAACTCAACAAATGGCAAAACAACTCAAATAAATGTTTGTGAGCAGTTTTGTGTGAAACCGCGAGATGCGTCGCGTCTAACGCACGAGCCCCGATGAGAGTTACTGCACAAATAAGGTCAGTGAGATGTGTTTTACTACTTCCCAGTTTGAATATTCAAGCGATTTTACACTATTCAACTCAACAAATGGCATACAACTCAAATAAATCGGGAATCATTATTGAATTCTGGCATTATTACGGGGGTCAACAATGGCGCTGTAATGTCCTTTCAGATGCATTGTTCTAAACAGCGGAAAAAACTTAAACAAAATACTGCGTCATTTTTGCCCATTCAGATACATGGAAGAGATCATTACAAACTGTAAAAGGTCTACTTTTATTTGTGTACACTTACAATACAACAAAACCTTGAGCTTTTGTAAAATAACGAAAATAAACAGGGTAAATCGAATCTGTCTTTGCGATAATCTGTCTGATACACGTCAGAAAAATCAAGTGAAACTCCGCGAACACTTATCACACAAACATGAAACATATGTCTAAAGAAAGAAGGGATGGACGGATCGATCCTAAAGTATCAATACTTCCGAGAATGATGTTTCATCTGCGTGTTCTCTGACAGCACGTACGCGATAGTGAGGCGATCTCATTTTTACTCGCGTCTTCAATGCGAGCAATGTTTGTCTGTTGTATGTGTTTTTAACACTTTCCTGTTTGAACTTTCAAGCGATTTTACACCATTCAACTCAACAAATGGCAAAACAACTCAAATAAATATTTGTGTGAAACAGGGAGCAGCGTCAAGTCTAACTCACGAGCCCCGATGAGAGATCGCATTCGCTTCTTCTTGCGTTTGAACGGACACTTTCATACAACCATACATGATATATTGTCTGTTTTGTCTCAAGTGAACATAAACAGTTGATGAAGAAATCGCGAATCTAAATCTAGTATCAACACTTCCGAGAATGATTATCAGCGTTGTGTCTGACAGCGCGAGGCGATCTCATTTTTACTCGCATCTTCATGGAGGTTTGTCGGTTGTATGTAGTTTCACAATCTCAATCAATTAATCTCTGAAATGAATACAGATGTAACAGCACGAAAATAATGAGACTTCACAGTTCTCAAAAGATTAAACTCAATGAAACAAGCCGCACAGACTGTGCCTTGAATGAAATGCGTTTAAAATCCTCTTAAAGAGACAGTAACAATTTTCCAAGTAAATAAAAAGTAGGCCTACAAATGGTTTTTACCCCAAAAATAAATTTCTCTCATCGTATACTCACCCTCATTCCATCCCAGATGTGTATTATTTCCTTTCTTCTGGTGAACACAAATGAAGCTTTTTAGAAGATTATCTCAACCCTGTTGGACCTTTCAATGACTTGAATGGTGATCAGAACTCAGAAGCTACAAAAATCACATAAATGCAGCATAAAAGTAATCCATACCACTCCAGTGGTTTAATCCATGCCTTCAGAAGTGATATTATAGGTGTGGGTTAGAAACAGACCTATATATATATATATATATATATACTTCAAGATGACATCACTCTGAAGTACTGCGTAAAGAATATCCCACATTCTCCCTTAGGGGGTGCTACAGGCCAAGCCCAAAATTCCCATTTTCTGGTCAAAAATGTTCTAATTTTGTATATTGATACTACAGACCAACAGGAATCCACAAACCAAGAATGGCCCACATTCGCCCTTAGGGGGCGCTACAGGCCACGCCCTAAATTCCCATTTGCTGGTCAAAAATGTTCTAATTTGGTACATTGATACTACAGGCCAACAGGAACCCACAAACAAAGAATTGCCCATATTCGCCATTAGGGGGCGCTACAGGCTATGCCCAAAATTCCCATTTTATGGTCAAAAATGTTCTAATTTGGTATATTGACACTACAGGCCAACAGAAATCCACAAACCAAGAATGTCTCACATTCGCCCTTAGGGGGCGCTAAAGGCCATTCCCAAATTGCTATTTTTTTTGTCAAAAACTTTCAAATTTGGTACATTGATACTACAGGCCAACAGGAACTCACAAACCAAGATTGGCCCACATTCACCCTTAGGGGGCGCTATAGGCCATGTCAAAAATTCCCATTTTCTGGTCAAAAATGTTGTAATGTGGTACATTGATACTGCACGCCAACAGGAACCCACAAACCAAGAATTGCCCATATTCGTCATTAGGGGGCGCTACAGGCTATGCCTTAAAGTCCTATTTTTTGGTCAAACATTTTCAAATTTGGTACATTGATACTACAGGCCAACGGGAACCCACAAACCAATAATGGCCGACATTCACCCTTAGGGGGCGATATAGGCCATGTCCAAAATTCCCATTTTCTGGTCAATAATGTTCTAATTTGGTACATTGATACTACAGGCCAACAGGAACTCACAAACCAAGAATTGCCCGTATTCACCATTAGGGGGCGCTACAGGCTATGCCCCAATGTCCCACATTCAAAGTGATGGCATTTCCACCCCATTTTTTCAGTTCTTCTGAAACTTAATGTACATAACTCATTTCTCATTGTAAACAAAAAAGCCTCCAGGATCCATAAGATCCCAGCATCATGGATTTTCCTGTACACTGAAAATGTTTAGTTTAGGATTCAGACAGAAAGACACGTTTTTTGAATTTCTTCATTGGGAGAGTTTAACCCCAACCCTCTACTGAACAATTTTAAATGATTTGCCATTTTGAGGAGGAATCGCATTGCTGCTTGCAGCTATATTTATTATTATTATTCTCCTTGAGCCCCAATATCTCAAAAAGTCACTGGTCAAAAATTTTCTAAATTGGCACATTGATACTCCATGCCAACGGGTACCCCCAAATCAAGAATGGCCCACATTCGCCCATAGGTGGCGCTACAGGCCACGCCCCAAAAAAACATTTTCAAAGTCATGGCATTTCCAAGCCATTTGTCCAATTATTCTCAAACCTGGTGTACATGCCTCATTTCTCATGGGGAACAAAAAAGCCTCAAGGACCCATAACTTCCGCCATAAAGGATTTTCTTGTACAGTGAAAATTTGCCAAAACCTACAAAACTCTTCTTCTCCTGAACCGTAGCTCCAATTGACTTGAAATTTGGTACGCATGTGTAGAATTGATGTCTTTGAAAACGTTACTTAGCAAAAATGAATACGATACAAAATGGCTGAAAGGGGCGTGTTTATGTAAATGTCCACATTTAATCAATATATATGTCAATATATCAAATGTAATTTTGACCGAGGGTTTTTCAAACCTAACATTCATCAAGATAACATCCCTTTGAAGTACTTTGCAAAGAATTGCCCACATTCGCCCTTAGCGGTTCGCTACAGGCCACGCCCAAATGTCACATTTTCAAAATGATGGCATTTTCACCACAATTTTCGAAATATTCTAAAACTTGGTATACTTGCCTCATTTCTCATTGGGAACAAAAAAGCCTCAAGGACCCATAAGGTACGATTAAAAATGGCTGAAAGGGGCGTGTTTATGTAAATGTCCACATTTAATCAATATATATGTCAAATCAAATGTAATTTTGACTGAGGGATTTTAAACCTGACATGCTTCAAGATAACATCCCTTTGAAGTACTGTGCAAAGAATTGCCGACATTCGCCCTTAGCGGTTCGCTACAGGCCACGCCCAAATGTCACATTTTCAAAATGATGGCATTTTCACCCCAGTTTTCCAAATATTCTAAAACTTGGTATACTTGTCTCATTTCTCATTGGGAACAAAAAAGCCTCAAGGACCCATAAGGTTCTGCGTGATGGATTGTCCTGTACAGTGAAAATTTGGTGAAACATTTAAAACTCTTCTTCTCTTGAACCGTAGATCCAATTTACTTGACATTTGGTACCCATGTGTACAATTGATGTCTTTCAATTTGTTACTTAGCAAAAATGAATACAATACAAAATGGCTGAAAGGTGCGTATTTATGTAAATGACCACATTGCCTCAATATATTAGTGTCAATAAACCAAATGTAATTTTGACCGATGGTTTTTCAAACCTAACATGCTTCAAGATGACATAACTATGTTGGCTTGAGAAAGCCAACATATTGTTATGTTACATACATTTATTATTATTATTATTATTAATACTATTTTACTTACTAAAATTTCAACAACCTTACCTCCAAGTGCTTTAATGCTATAAGTACCCAACTTGCCACAGACCTGGGGACTGTTCTGAAGTTTGCTGGAATGTCTTTTTTTACCTGATGCGACTTAAGCTTTTTATATAAATGACGATCAAAAATGTAAAAAAATCCCATTGATTTACAATGGCTGAGCAAAAATGCCCCCTCTACTGGATTAATACGGTCTACAAGTAAAATCCCATTCACTTACATTGGCTGAGCAAAGAGGCTCCCTCTGCTGGTGTAACTCTGTCTACCAAATGCACTTTTACTGGAGAAATCTCTCTAATGGAGCAATTCTGTCTACTAGTGGGTGGAGCTCCCGACTTTCTCAGTCAGAAGAATTTTGCCTGCGTTTGCACAAAGGTATGTCAATTGTGTGTGTTTAATGCTTGACATTTGGAACATTCACGCGATTTTATACTATTCATCTCAACAAATGGCAAAACAACTCAAATAAATGTTTGTGAGCAGTTTTGTGTGAAACCGCGAGATGCGTCGCGTCTAACGCACGAGCCCCGATGAGAGTTACTGCACAAAGGTCAGTGAGATGTTTTTCTGCTTCCCAGTTTGAATATTCAAGCGATTTTACACTATTCAACTCAACAAATGGCATTACAACTCAAATAAATGTTTGCGAGGAATCTGAATTCGGGAATCATTATTGAATTCTGGCATTATTACGGGGGTCAACAATGGCGCTGTAATGTCCTTTCAGATGCATTGTTCTAAACAGCGGAAAAAACTTAAACAAAATACTGCGTCATTTTTGCCCATTCAGATACATGGAAGAGATCATTACAAACTATAAAAGGTCTACTGTTATTTGTGTACACTTACAATACAACAAAACCTTGAGCTTTTGTAAAATAACGAAAATAAACAGGGTAAACCGAATCTGTCTTTGCGATAATCTGTCTGATACACGTCAGAAAAAATCAAGTGAAACTCCGCGAACACTTATCACACAAACATGAAACATATGTCTAAAGAAAGAAGGGATGGACGGATCGATCCTAAAGTATCAATACTTCCGAGAATGATGTTTCATCTGCGTGTTCACTGACAGCACGCGATAGTGAGGCGATCTAATTTTTACTCGCATCTTCAATGCGAGCAATGTTTGTCTGTTGTATGTGTTTTTAACACTTTCCTGTTTGAACTTTCAAGTGATTTTACACCATTCAACTCAACCAATGGCAAAACAACTCAAATACATATTTGTGTGAAACAGCGAGCAGCGTCACGTCTAACTCACGAGCCCCGATGAGAGATCGCATTCGCTTCTTCTTGCGTTTGAACGGACATTTTCATACAACAAAATGTCAAATTACATGATATATTGTGGAGTCTGTTTTGTCTCAAGTGAACATAAAGAGTTGATGAAGAAATCGCGAATCTAAATCTAGTATCAACACTTCCGAGAATGATTATCAGCGTTGTGTCTGACAGCGCGAGGCATCTCATTTTTACTCGCATCTTCATGGAGGTTTGTCGGTTGTATGTAGTTTCACAATCTCAATCAATTCATCTCTGAAATGAATACAGATGTAACAGCACGAAAATAATGAGACTTCACAGTTCTCAAAAGATTAAACTCAATGAAACAAGCCGCACAGACTGTGCCTTGAATGAAATGCGTTTAAATTCCTCTTAAAGAGACAGTAACAATTTTCCAAGTAAATAAAAAGTAGGCCTACAAATGGTTTTTACCCCCAAAATAAATTTTTCTCATCGTATACTCACCCTCATTCCATCCCAGATGTGTATTATTTTCTTTCTTCTGGTGAACACAAATGAAGCTTTTTAGAACATTATCTCAACCCTGTTGGACCTTTCAATGACTTGAATGGTGATCAGAACTCAGAAGCTACAAAAATCACAAATGCAGCATAAAAGTAATCCATACCACTCCAGTGGTTTAATCCATGCCTTCAGAAGTGATATTATAGGTGTGGGTTAGAAACAGACCTATATATATATCTACTTCAAGATGACATCACTCTGAAGTACTGCGTAAAGAATATCCCACATTCTCCCTTAGGGGGCGCTACAGGCCATGCCCAAAATTCCCATTTTCTGGTCAAAAATGTTCTAATTTTGTATATTGATACTACAGGCCAACAGGAATCCACAAACCAAGAATGGCCCACATTCGCCCTTAGGGGGCGCTACAGGCCACGCCCTAAATTCCCATTTGCTGGTCAAAAATGTTCTAATTTGGTACATTGATACTACAGGCCAACAGGAACCCACAAACAAAGAATTTCCCATATTCGCCATTAGGGGCGCTACAGGCTATGCCCAAAATTCCCATTTTATGGTCAAAAATGTTCTAATTTGGTATATTGACACTACAGGCCAACAGAAATCCACAAACCAAGAATGTCTCACATTCGCCCTTAGGGGGCGCTAAAGGCCATTCCCAAATTGCAAATTTTTTTGTCAAAAACTTTCTAATTTGGTACATTAATACTACAGGCCAACAGGAACCTACAAACCAAGAATGGCTCACATTCGCCCGTAGGGGGCGCTACAGGCCATGCCCAAATATCATTTTTTCAAAGTGATTGTATTTCCACCCCATTTATTTAGTTTTTCTGAAACCTGGTGAACATACCTCATTTCTCATTGTAAACAAAAAACCCTACAGGATCCATAAGGTCCGGCATGATGGATTTTCCTGTACACTGAAAATGTTTAGTTTAGGATTCAGACAGAAAGACATGTTTTTTGGATTTTTTCATTGGGAGGGTTTAACCCCAACCCTCTATTGATCAATTTTAAATGATTTGCCATTTTGAGGAGGAATCGCATTGCTGCTTGGAGCTATATTTATTATTATTACTATTCTTCTCCTTGAGCCCCAATATCTCAAAAAGTCACTGGTCAAAAATTTTCTAAATTGGCACATTGATACTCCATGCCAACGGGTACCCCCAAACCAAGAAAGGTCCACATTCGCCCATAGGTGGCGCAACAGGCCACGCCCCAAAAAAACATTTTCAAAGTCATGGCATTTCCAAGCCATTTGTCCAATTATTCTCAAACCTGGTGTACATGCCTCATTTCTCATGGGGAACAAAAAAGCCTCAAGGACCCATAACTTCTGCCATAATGGATTTTCCTGTACAGTGAAAATTTGCCAAAACCTACAAAACTCTTCTTCTCCTGAACCGTAGCTCCAATATACTTGAAATTTGGTACGCGTGTGTAGAATTGATGTCTTTGAAAACGTTACTTAGCAAAAATGAATACGATATAAAATGGCTGAAAGGGGCGTGTTTATGTAAATGTCCACATTTAATCAATATATATGTCAATATATCAAATGTAATTTTGACCGAGGGTTTTTTAAACCTGACATGCTTCAAGATAACATCCCTTTGAAGTACTGTGCAAAGAATTGCCCACATTCGCCCTTAGCGGTTCGCTACAGGCCACGCCCAAATGTCACATTTTCAAAATGATGGCACTTTCACCCCAATTTTCCAAATATTCTAAAACTTGGTATACTTGCCTCATTTCTCATTGGGAACATAAAAGCCTCAAGGACCCATAAGGTTCTGCGTGATGGATTGTCCTGTACTGTGAAAATTTGGGGAAACATTCAAAACTCTTCTTCTCTTGAACCGTAGATCCAATTGACTTGACATTTGGTACCCATGTGTAGAATTGATGTCTTTCAATTTGTTACTTAGCAAAAATGAATACAATACAAAATGGCTGAAAGGTGCGTGTTTATGTAAATGACCACATTGCCTCAATATATTAGTGTCAATAAAGCAAATGTAATTTTGACTGATGGTTTTTCAAACCTAACATGCTTCAAGATGACATAACTATGTTGGCTTGAGAAAGCCAACATATTGTTATGTTACATACATTTATTATTATTATTATTATTATTATTATTATTAATACTATTTTACTTACTAAAATTTCAACAACCTTACCTCCAAGAGCTTTAATGCTATAAGTACCCAACTTGCCACAGACCTGGGGACTGTTCTGAAGTTTGCTGGCATGTCTTTTTTTACCTGATGCGACTTAAGCTTTTTATATAAATGACGACCAAAATGTAAAAAGTCCCATTGATTTACAATGGCTGAGCAAAAATGCCCCCTCTACTGGATTAATACGGTCTACAAGTAAAATCCCATTCACTTACATTGGCTGAGCAAAGAGGCTCCCTCTGCTGGTGTAACTCTGTCTACCAAATGCACTTTTACTGGAGAAATCTCTCTAATGGAGCAATTCTGTCTACTAGTGGGTGGAGCTCCCGACTTTCTAAGCCAGAAGAATTTTGCATGCGTTTGCACAAAGGTATGTCAATTGTGTGTGTTTAATGCTTGACATTTGGAACATTCACGCGATTTTATACTATTCATCTCAACAAATGGTAAAACAACTCAAATAAATGTTTGAGCAGTTTACGTGAAACAGCTATAAGCGTCGCGTCTAACGCACGAGCCCCGATGAGAGTTACTGCACAAAGGTGAGTGAGATGTGTTTTACTGCTTCCCAGTTTGAATATTCAAGCGATTTTACACTATTCAACTCAACAAATGGCATACAACTCAAATAAATGTTTCCGAGGAGTTTGAAATCGGGAATCATTATTGAATTCTGCCATTATTACGGGGGTCAACAATGGCGCTGTAATGTCCTTTCAGATGCATTGTTCTAAACAGCGGAAAAAACTTAAACAAAATACTGCGTCATTTTTGCCAATTCAGATACATGGAAGAGATCATTACAAACTATAAAAGGTCTACTTTTATTTGTGTACACTTACAATAACAACAAAACCATGAGCTTTTGTAAAATAACGAAAATAAGCAGGGTGCTCCGTATCTAGCGATCATCTGTCTGATACACGTCAGAAAAATCAAGTGAAACTCCGCGAACACTTATCACACAAACATGAAACATATGTCTAAAGAAAGAAGGGTTGGACGGATCGATCCTAAAGTATCAATATTTCCGAGAATGATGTTTTATCTGCGTTGTCTCTGACAGCACGCGATAGTGAGGCGATCTCATTTTTACTCGCATCTTCACGAAGGTTTGTCTGATGTGTTTTTAACACTTTCCAGTTTGAATATTCAAGCGATTTTATACTATTCAACTCAACAAATGGCAAAACAACTCACATAAATGTTTTTGCGCAGTTTGTGTGAAACAGCGACTCGCATCTAACGCACGCACCCCGATGCGAGATTGCTTTCGCTTGTTTTTGCGTTTGAACGGACAATTTCATAATCTAGTATCAACACATCCGAGAATGATTATCAGCGTTGTCTCTGACAACGCGATTCGCGAGGCGATCTCATTTTTACTCGCATCTTCACGGAGGTTTGTCGGTTGTATGTGTTTGCTTGAATATATTTTAACATTCACGCGATTTTACACCATTCACGCAGTCTGTATTTTATCATCTCGCACCCAAACAAATGAGGGTGTGAGAGACGAAACTGATGTTGCTCAGCTTCACTTGACATCGCGGGAAAGATCACGGAAGATCCATCGAGAACAGATCAGCTATACTAATAGCTGAATGTGCTTAAAGCTCAACATCATTACAAGTTTAATACTGACTACAGTCTCACAATCTCAATCAATTAATCTCTGAAATTAATACAGATGTAACAGTACGAAAATAATGAGACTTCACAGTTCTCAAAAGATTAAACCCAATTAAACAAACTGCACAGAATGTAATGTCATTCTATAACCCCCTCTTAAAGAGACAGTAACAATTGAGCTTTCGTCCTGAACATTGACATTCCAAGTTAATAAAAAGTACAAATGGTTTTTACCCCAAAAATAAATTTCTCTCATCGTTTACTCACCCTCATTCCATCCCAGATGTGTATTATTTTCTTTCTTCTGGTGAACACAAATTAAGCTTTTTAGAAGATTATCTCAACCCTGTTGGACCTTTCAATGAGTTGAATGGTGATCAGAACTCAGAAGCTACAAAAATCACATAAATGCAGCATAAAAGTAATTCATACCACTCCAGTGGTTTAATCCATGCCTTCAGAAGTGATATTATAGGTGTGGGTTAGAAACAGACCTATATATATATATATATATATATATATATATATATATATATATATATATACATATATATATATATATATATATACATATATATATATATATATATATACATACATATATACATATATATACATACATATATACATATATATACATATATATACATATATATATATAAAATTAAAAAAAAATTGTATTTTTAAAAAAACATTTTTTTTTTAATTTACTATAAATACTCCTCCCTGCCCAGTAGGGGTGATTTGGTTATGTAAATCACAAAAATAACTCTTAAGAGAGAAGTGCGCTTATGAAAGTCAAAGTAGCGATTTATAGTAAAAAATGACTTAATTATCTGTTTCTCACCACTTCTCATTTACATACAACAGAGCTGAGATATTCTTCTAAACATCTTCATTCAATTTCAGCAGAAGAAAGTCATACACATCTGGGACTGCATGAGGGTGAGGAAATTATCAAATATCCCTTTAACATTCACTTATTTTTACAAAGCATGCAATGAAGTCTTAGGACAAAATGAAAATCTTAGTGAATGACGTATCTGGTATAATGACATGGAGAGCTTAAATAATTTTCAATTTATTGCATTTATTTAATATTTTTGCTGTGATCTTGTTTTATTGTTATCATCGAGTTCCAGTCTTGGTTCAAGGTTCGGTCTTTCTCAAGCCAACATCAAAGTTTGTCTTGACAAACTTTTTTTTCTAGTTCTGAAGTACTATCCAAAGAATGGCTCACATTCGCCCATAGTTTTCATTTGAAACTTGGTGTACACACCTCATTTCTCATGGGGAACAAAAAGCCTCGTAGACCCATCATTTCCACCATGATAGATTTTCCTGTACAGTGAAAATTTGGAAAAACCTACAAAAATCTTCTCCTAAACCGTAGCTCCACTTGACTTGAAATTTGGTACCCATGTGTATAATTGATGTCTTTCAATTTGTTACTTAGCAAAAATGTATAAAACACAAAATGGCTTAAAGGGGTGTATTTATGTAAATGTCCACATTTTATCAATATGTGTCAATAAATCAAATGTAATTTTGACTGATGGTTTTTCAAACCTAACATGCTTCAAGATGACATCAGTCTGAAGTACTGCGCAAAGAATGGCCCACATTCACACTTAGGGGGAGCTACAGGCCACGCCCAAAATTCCCATTTTCTGGTCAAACATTCTAATTTGGTACACTGATACTACAGGCCAACAGGAACCCACAAACCAAGAATTGCCCACATTCACCCCTAGGGGGCGCTACAAGCCATGCCCAAATGTCGCATTTTCAAAGTGATGGCATTTTCACCCCATTTATTAAATTCTTCTTTAACTTAATGTACATACCTCATTTCTCATTGTAAACCAAAAATCCTCCAGGATCCATAAGGTCCGGCATCATGGATTTTCCTGTACACTGAAAATTTTTAGTTTATGATTCAGACAGAAAGACATGTTTTTTGGATTTCTTCATTGGGAGGGTTTAACCCCAACCCTCTAATGATAAATTTTAAATGATTTGCCATTTTGAGGAGGAATCGCATTGCTGCTTGCAGCTATATTTTGGCCTTATTTCAATGACTTCTGCATGGTTTTTGAAAAAACTAAAATGTTAAGCGTTATTTTCTCAAAAATACAAACATATACACACATGTTGCTCACATATTATTGTAGCCCAGTTTGTGCTGAATACAGTATTATCAGACTTTAGCCATTAATGTGTTAGTAAGCAACTGAAAAAAGCACAAATGTCAAGGCATGTCAAAACTTCTCCAGGGCCCAAAACACCCTCAGACCCTGAATGTACACCTGCGTCAGACAGATGCTTGTGTAGCGTCTCGGGTGCGTTGCGTCATAAACAAAATTTTTAGGTCACTGTATCAAGTTACATATATTTTAATACTTAGAACACATCTTGAGATCCCTTAGTTCGAATTTGCGCTCCAAGTGTTTTGAACACAAGAATGTAACATGTCATGTGTTGAGCTGTCTGCTGGATGGTGAAGTTTCACTTATTGCACTCTGGAGTAAACGGGTGGTACTACATGCTTGCATTTCTCAGGAATCTTCCTTATAACGGTCCGGGGGCATTGCGATTAATTGCATACATTTTTTTTAGGTGTTATTTTTAATTAAATCGACATATGTGTATATTTTTTGCTTTTTAGAAATGTTGAAATTGTTCAATCACTTAAATGGATCATGAAATGAAGAATAACATTTTCCTTGATATTTAGACATAAGAGATAACTGTACAATAAAAAAAAGCACATTTCAGAACTAAACAATTCCTCTCCAGTCTAAAAAGAGTATTTATAGTTACTACATTGCTGAAACGTCTCATTTTAAAATCTGTCTGTTCATGACGTCATGAAGCATTGCTCATTCGTATTTACACATCCCACATCATGTCATTGTGCAGTTCAACTCAAGAGAGCAGGTCTTGTGTGGCTAACTATCGCTAACATAACACCAAAGGGGACCTATCTGGACTTTTTTAAAATTATTTTGTATATGAACATGAAATATACAGATTCTTTGACTGCTGCCATCTATCTCGCCACTTTTAAAAGACACTGTGTCAAGTTACAACTCTGAAAGGGAGAAGCTCTCTGTCATTTAGCTGTTGCCTCTTGCTGCATCATAGATGCGTCTTTGACCGTTTCTATCTGCTTCGGGCAATGTGCACCTCAGTGTGCCCACAGTTTTGTGTGTGCATCATTTCACTCTTCATTGGACTATGTAGACAGAGTCGACTGTTGGTGAAACAGTTAGAATATGATTCAAGCTTTGCAAAGGAAATGTTTTTGAAGGATGGGGCAGTTAAAAACACTTAAAAATTTAAGTAAACTGTTTCATTCATGAATATTTCAAATCTCATGACTGTTTTATAGTTTAAGGTGCTGAGTGTTAACAGTTGTGCTTGAGATGAATAGTTTTGGATGCAATGTGTTGGATGGATGTAAACCCTGAAATTTTATGACGTTGAGGGGCTTAATCATTCTCCAATTATTACATTTGCTAAATTTGAGGTGCTGCACGATGTTAGCCAATCATAACAGTGAACAGTTGAAGTTTTAAAGAGGCGCTTAGGCCAATACCAAGCGTTTCAGACAGAGGTTCAAAAACAGGGTGGAAAATGATAATAAATAAAAAAAATGACTGCTTTTGTTAAAAAAAATATCTTACAACATTATAATTGGACCTCAGGGATGACAATATAATTATTAAAAATAGCACTTCATGACCCCTTTAATATGATGAAATTACATATATTATAATAATATGAGCTGTAATTGTTTTTATATAATTTGTACAAAGTGCTAAAATTGTCTAAGAATGACGGAAAAAAAAACAATCACACTTGCATAGAGTTTATTATGCATACATGCTATGAGTGATTGCACTTCATGTTAATTTTTACTTTATCAATAACAGAGAAAAGAATATTAGAAGAGCATTATTAAAAATGGAATGCGTGGATATAACCTTTGGAAACAAACCAAACAAACCAAACTTTTACTCTAATAGAGATTGTACAATATTACAGTATACATAGAGAGAATGGATGAACGTAGCTCACACCATATGAGATTATTAGCGTGCTTTAGCCCTTTATAGTGCATAATTTCATGAAAATGGACATGGATAATAATTCTTCATTAAGTAAACGTACTACAATCTATCAAAATTTCTCTAAACGTGCACACTCTTGCACTAACTGTTGGATCACGTTTACAGAAGCCTCCTAGAGAAATCAACAGGACTTTACACCATTGAATAGGTATATGCCTCTTAATAACGTTTTATTTTCATTAATCTCATTTTAATGTTGACATAAATGAAGAAATTACTCACAGTAACATTTCTATTGATAAACAGTGGCTAAATGCAGAAACTGGAGTAATACACATTTCTAATGTAATGTTTGTCATGATTAAATAAAAACTGCATGGTAATAACATGCAGTGAATGTAAACAATACTCTTCGCCAGCAACCTTTGAATGAGAAGGGTTAGCTTTCATACCTTTCCTTTCTTTTTTGCAAGGAACAAATTAAATTTGATGTAGTTGTGGATGTGTCCGAAATCCAGACGTTGCATACTGTGCATACAGAAGATCTCTTTTTATCGATAAGGTTCATTTTGTATTTTTCGTACTAAAAATAACGGACCTTTGTGTGTGTGCGTAAAGGAAGTCTGAAGACACCGATGAGGTGGTTTACATTTTTGGTATCAGTTCACTGTTGTTGCAATTATACTGTATATTTAAATAGTATTTTATTACTAGTCATGAAAGCACATACAATTGAAGTCAGAAGTTTACATGCACCGTAGCAAAATATATTTAAACTCAATTTTTACAATCTTGACATTTAATCGTAGAAAACATTTCCTGTCTTAGGTCAGTTAGGTTCACTATTTTAAGAATGTGAAATGTCAGAATAATAGTAGAGAGAATTATTTATTTTTTGTTTTATTTCTTTCATCGCATTCCCAGTGGGTCAGAAGTTTACGTAAAATTACTTAGTATTTGGTAGCATTGCTTTTAAATTTTTTAACTTGTGTCAAACATTTTGGGTAGCCTTCCACAAGCTTCTCACAAAAAGTTGCTGGAATTTTTGCCCATTCCTCCTGACAGAACTGGTGTAACTGAGTCCTCCTTGTTCGCACTTGCTTTTTCAGTTCTGCCCACATATTTTCTGTTGGACTGAGGTCAGGGCTTTGTGATGGCCACTTCAATACCTTGACTTTGTTGCCCTTAAGCCATTTTGCCACAACTTTGGAGGTTTGCTTGAGATCATTATCCATTTGGAAGACCCATTCGACAAAGCTTTAACTTCCTGGCTGATATTTTGAGATGTTGCTTTAATATATCCACATAATTTTCCTTCCTCATGATGCAATCTATTTTGTGAAGTGCACCAGTCCCTCCTGCAGCAAAGCATCCCCACAACACGATGCTGCCACCCCCATGCTTCACGGTTGGGATGGTGTTCTTTGGCTTGCAAGCCTCACCCTTTTTCCTCCAAAGATAACGATGGTCATTAAGTAACATTTTTGCTTCATCAGACCAGAGGACATTTTCCAAAAAGATCTTTGTACCATGTGCACTGTAGTATGTATGTAGCTTTATGGCAGTTTTGAAGCAATGGTTTCTTCTTTGCTGAGCAGCCTTCCAGGTTATGTCGATATAGGGCTCGTTTTACTGTGGATATAGATACTTTTCTACATGTTTCCTCCAGCATCTTTACAAGGTCCTTTGCTGTTGTTCTGGGATCAATTGGCACTTTTTGCACCAAACTATGTTAATCTCTAGGAGACAGAACACGTCTCCTCCCAGAGCGGTATGATATCTGCGTGGTTCCATGGTGTTTATACTTGCGTCCTATTGTTTGCACAAATGAACGTGGTATCTTCAGGTGTTTGAAAATTGCTCCCAAGGATGAACCATACTTGTGGAGGTCCACAATTTTTTTCTGAGGTCTTGGCTGATTACTTTTGATTGTCCCATGATGTCAAGCAAAGAGGAATTGAGTTTGAAGGTAGGCCTTAAAATAAATCCACAGGTACACCTCCAAATGACTCAAATTAGACTATCAAAAGCTAAATGGCTAATTGCAGGCTTGACATAATTTTATGGAATTTTTCAAGCTGCTTAAAGGCACAGTTAACTTCTGACCCAATGAAATTGTGATATAGTCAATTAAAAGTTAAAACAATCTGTCTGTAAACAATTGTTAGAAAAATTAAATGTGTCATGCATAAAGTAGACGCTAAAACTATAGTTTGCTAATATGAAATCTGTGGAGTGGTTAATTTTTATTTTTTTTTAATGGCTCCAAACTAAGTGTTATATAAACTTCTGACTTCAACTATAACATGAAAAAAGTCATTGCCAAGTCATCCACTTCAAGTAGAGTCTCCAGTCATTGGTCCTTAAGTCAAAATCAAGTTATTTTCTGCATTTAATCAAGGAAGTAAAAAATCCAGAAATTTGCGACTCGAGTCAGACTCAAGTCAATAAACTCGAGTCCCCCACCTCTGGCATTTACTAAGATAGGCCTGATTTTGGGGTGTAAATCAAAACAAACTCCCGTATGTTTTTTTATTTATATTTTACAGTGGCTGTCTCACCTCAGGAGCTACAAAGTTAGCTGTGTAACAGGGAGTGAGCAGCAGCCCGTTGTCTCCTCTCAGCTGCTTAGCAAATCCAAAGTCACAGATGCGAATGGAGTCTGGGTTTCCTGAATTATCCATGTAGAGGATGTTACTGGGCTTCAGGTCTCTGTGCACCACCTGCATGTGGAACATTAAGAGCACATCAACACTCAAGTATCTGCACAGCTGACCAGCTCAAGCACAAGTTAATACACACATTTAATTAGTTCTATGATTACTAGTTTGGAGTATCTCCGTCTTATTTTTTAAGTGTTAGTCTAGCCTTCCTAGCTTTTGAGTTTTTGGACCTTGTCTTGATTTGACTTGTTTTTGTTTCCTTGAGTTTTTATTTTTATCTCCCCTTTTCTCCTCGTGGTGGCACGGTTACTCACCTCAATCCGGGTGGTGGAGGACAAGTCTCAGTTGCCTCCACTTCTAAGACTTCTAAGTCAATCCATGCATCTTATGTGGCTCGCTGTGCATGACACAGGAGAGACTCGCAGCATGTGAAGGCTCATGCTATTCTCCACAATCCACACTCAACTTTACACGCGCCCCATTGAGAGCGAGAACCACTAATCATGACCATGAGGAGGTTACCCCATGTGACCATACCCTCACTAGCAACCGGGCCAACCATGACACCATGTCAGTTCAATTTTGACAGAAGATTGAAGATCTTGGAGTTGCAGCCCTCACAGTTCTCATCTGATCGCTCAAAGCCTGTCTGGGAGGGCTAGAGATTGAGGAACCACCATCTGGGAATCCAACTCCCTCATCTGCTCCCGTCCGAGTTATTTGTTGAAGAGATGAAGAGGGTCTTTGGCCATTCCCACTCTGGCAATCTTCCGACTGAGGCAAGGTAACAGTCTCGGATTCTGCCATTCAGCTAAATGCTCTTGGGCAACAATGCCTTATTTTATGCCATTTAAAATGGTCTATCTGATTTTCTGAAATATGAGCTAGCTTCTCGAGATCTTCCCTCAGACCATGCCAGCCTCATAGACCTTGCAGAGCAGGTGGACCGATGTCTTCGGCTAAGATTGGCGGGATAGAGGAGGTTCTCCATTCACTCTGTGGCTCCTGCCTCAGCATCCATGGCACCACCTTCCGCCAATCCTGAGCCCATGCAGGTGGATCAGTGTCACCCAAGTCACTGCTCCCATATTTGTGATGGTTTCTGGCAATCACATCTATAGAGAATCACTGTTATTTTTTCTCATCCCCCAGATTCCCATTGTCCTAGGCCACCCTTGGCTGGTTTGACACAATCCCCAGATTGACTGGTACAAGAACACCATCCTCAGTTGGAGTCCATATTGCATGTCTCACTGCCTCAAGGCAGCCCATGCATCCCCCTTCTACGCACCGCCTCCGGATGAATGCTGTCCAGATGTGTCCTCATCCCCCTGAATAACAGGATCTGAAAAGTGTCTTCAATAAGTCCAGAGCAACCTCCCTCCCCTCATCACCCTTATGATTGTGTCAGAGACCTGCTTCCTGGCACCAATCCTCCCAGGGGTTGCCTCTACTTTCTCTCTCTCTGCTCCAGAGATGGAGGTTATGAATGGATACATCTAAGAGTCCATGGCAGCTGGGATCATTCAACCTTCTTCCTCTCCAGCTGGAGCTGGCTTCTTTTTTGTGGAAAAAGACAAGAGCCTTAGACCCTGCATCGACTACAGAGGATTGAATGACATCACAATCAAGAACAAATACCCCTTGCCCCTCATGTCAACTGCATTCGAGCCACTTCAAGGTGCCAAGATCTTCACTAAGCTGGACTTGCGGAATTCATCCCATCTTGTCCGTATATGAGAGGATTACGAGTGGAAGACAGCCTTCAAGATGCCCACAGGTCACTAAGAATACCTTGTAATGCCCTTTGGCTTCACTAATGCCCCTACAGTGTTTCAATCCATGATCAATGCCGTTCTCAGAGACATGATCAACTGCTTCATCTTTGTCTACCTAGATCTACATCCTGATCTACTCTCACAACCTCAAGGAACACTTGAGTTCTTCAACCTCTTTTGGAAAACAAGCTTTTTGTTAAAGCCAAGAAATGTAAATTTCACCAGACCAAAATCTTCTTCCTGGGTTTTATTGTATCTGCAGGAAGCATCAAGATGGATCCTTCTTCCAAGGTGCAAGCAGTAGTGGATTAGCCTATTCCGACCACCCGACAATAGAGGCAAAGTTTTCTGGGCTTCGCTAACATTTATCGCAAGATCATTCATGGATTTGGATCTTTGGCAGCCCCATTGACAGCCCTTACGTCCACCATTACTCCTTTCCATTGGACTCCTGCTGCGTTCACCAGTTTAATGGAGAAATTAATCTGGCTTGAGGGAGCGGAGACCCTTCACTGTCGGGACAGATCACAAAAATCCTTCTGTTGATGCTATGTTATTGATGCTTCTGCTAGTCTCTCCTCAGTTTTTCACCCCCAAACGAATGGCCAGACAGAACACACTAACCAACAACTAGAGGCTACCCTTCAATGTCTGGCATCTGAAAACCTTTCCATTTGGTCTGGGTAGAATACGACCATAACTCACTACCAATATCCTCTACCGGCCTCTCTCCATTCCAGTGTTCAGTGGGTTATCACAGCCACCCCTTTTCCCTGCACAGGAGGAGGTTGTTCAACAGCCCACTTTTTTGTCTGTCAGTGCCGCAGGACATGGAGATTTGCCCGGGCTAAACCTCTCCACTCTGTAGCTCTCTTCAAGAGGCATGCAAACCGTCACAGCAGAAAATCCCCTTGGTATCCTGTTGAACAGAGGGTTTGGCTTTCTACCAGAGATCTGCCACTTCAGGTTGACTCTCGCAAGCTAGCTCAGAGGTTCATTGGCCCATTCCCCATTTCCAAGGATATTAACCCTTGCACTGTGTGTCTCAGACTCCCTCACTCTTTCAGGAGAATACAACCCTCCTTCCATGTCTCAGATATTAAACCCTTCTGTTCCAGCTGTATGTCCACATCCACCATGCCCCCTCCCCCATCCATACTCATTGGTGGAGGAATGGCCTACCCAGTCAAAAGGCTACTCAGGTCTGTCATCAGGGAAGAGGTCTATAGTACACTACAGTGGACTGGGAGGGCTACGGACCTGAAGAGCGACGTTGGGTACCTGCTTGTTTTATTCTGGACCCCTCTCTCAGAGACTTTCATCAGGGCCACGCTGATACCCTGGTTGGGATACCTGGTGGTGTCCGTAGACGGAGGGGGTACTGTCAGGATCCCTCCTGCCTCCTAGGTGTGTGTGTGTGGTCTCTCTCTCTCTCTCAGGTTCCAGTTTTACATCTCCTTATGATCACATGAATGTTCAGGCCAATCAGCAGCCTCCCTTGATTATCAGACTCACTATTCCCTATTTGTTGATTTTCACTCCAGTGTATTTAAGATCCCTGTCCCGTTTTATTATTATTCCAGCTCTCTGTTAAATATCTAGTTCTATGATTACTAGTTTGGAGAATCTCTGTTCTATTTTGAAGTGCCAGTCTAGCCTTCCTAGCTTTTGAGTTTTTGGACCTTGTCTAGATTCGACTTGTTTTTGTTTTCTTGAGTTTTTGAATAAACCTCCTGCTACTACCAAGTCGTATTGTGTTCTGCAATTGTGTCCTAAGCCAACACCATGTCAGTATCTTTGAAATATGCATCCAACGTATTGAGCTAAATGATCAGTGTGTGACTTTATGATCTTCTAACGGTCTTCTATTATTACTATTTCTTGTCGGATTCGCATGTCAGAGTTCACCAAACATGGATGTTTGTGAGCTGCAGAATGTGAAATTTCTTGCTATGAGCTAGCGTTCGGTTTTGGTTTGTAAACAAGCTGTGGCTGCAGTAGGTCATATGACAATGATGTTGTACTCTATAAAGTGTCTCACCCCCTGGCAGTGGAGGTAGTCTACCGTTTTGGTAATGGTGTAGAGCACAGCACTGGCCTCTCGCTCTGAGAAAAACTTTTGCCGGAGGATCTTATCCAGGAGCTCTCCTCCCTTCATGAGCTCTGTCACCAGATACACCAAACGACCCTCATCATAAACCTGAAATCACACACACACATATACACACAACTGAGACTTCAGTTACTCTAACACACACCTTCTAAACACAGAACGCAGTGTGTAAGAGAGGGTTTCACTCACATCCTTTAGTGTGATGATGTTGGGATGTTGGCCATACCGCATTAGTATCTCGATCTCCTCTGACGGGTCTCGCTTACTTTTGTCAATGATCTAGTAAACACAGCAGAACATGTGAAAGCTAAATGCACACTCTTTTGGAATGAGACATGAGAAATGATTGTCATGAAATGCTGTGTGCCTCACTTTGACAGCGAACTCCATGGCGGTCACTCTGTTAATGCAGCGTTTGCAGATGGAGTACGAGCCCACACCAATGTCCTCCTTCAACTCGTACACATCAGAGAACTGAGCCGAGCTGCTGTGCATCTGACTCAACAAACAACTGACTTACACACAATATCAACTTTCTCCAATAAAAAAAAAAATTATCCAAAAACAGGGGAAGATAAACAAGTGTACTATAATCTTACAAAACAAAATATTATATTCCCAAAAAATATCAAATATTCAAAATAAACGTAATTTAAAATCTTTAATTTGGAAGTGTTAAAATTAATGTCTAAATGTAAGCGATTAATGGAATATTAACACTTTTTTTGTATCAACTTCAGACCCGACGTCAGTAAATTATCCCTTACATGTTGAAGTACAAGATTGCTAGACATTTTTAATCACTACATAGTTTTCATACTTCCATTTGTGTTATTTTATAACTTTGAAGACTTTGCAATTATTCTAAAATTTGAAAAACTTGTTTAGCAGAGTTAAGCTGGAACGCTCAGCGACGTCAGCACACCGAACAAACTGTTCTGAAACGACTGAAAACACCATATCATGTGCCTCATACATGCTATGTTATACACAGACTCCGATTCAGTTAGCTGGGCACATAAGTGCAGCACAGCAGGCAGTGCAATGAGAAATATTTACTAATTAATTACATCATGGCCCTTGTGGTTTGATAAACACACTAGTTCATATTGTGATTTTTATTTTATTTTAATTAATCATTCAGACCCAAATTTATAACACTTCCACCCCTTGTTGAATAAGATTGACTCACTTGCCGATGCCAAAGTAAAACAAAATTATGCCCCCTCCCTGCATTTTTCACAACCCTTCAGAGTAAATGCTCCATTTGTGCCAAATGCAATACCACTGTGCATGTGCTGTGTAGCCAATAACAAGTTTGTAAATGTATGCCCCCCCCCCCCCCCCATTGAATGCATATTTGAAACAGCTGTAACTGTTTGCAAATATTTTGCTTTGAGTTTACATTCATTTGTTTGACAAGCGCTAAAATGGTAGTCTCATTAAGAAAACCGGCACTTCAAAACAAGCATCTGCGATGACAGTGCATATTAACGAGAGAAGATTTGCACAGTTTCTTTATTGCATCTGCACCATGTCTGACTAGAATGAATGCTTCTTTTGACTTTTCTATGAATAACTGACCTTAAAGAACAGAAAGGATATTAAGAGACATCATTCAATGAAAATTAGTCCTTGGATCTCATCTTTGATGGACATACATTAACTGGAGCTGGTCAAACAAAAGTTTTACACTCATAACTTGCATGAAATCCAACTGTCATGTTACACCTGTCTGTAAAGGGATATATAAAGTAAGAATCTTGTGAAAACTGTCTTGTGGTAATGTTTAACCAAAATCAGAGCTGACCTCGTTAAATGCAGTGTAAATGTTTCTATGGCCCATCATGGCTCAAACTAAGCGATGGTGACATTCCATGCAGTAAATTTCCTTCAGAGTTCACGTTCATATAACACAACACATAATAAAAGGATTTTGGAGTTAAAGTTACACCAAAGGTTGCACTCAAACACTGGCAGTCGCTAATGACAGACATTTTTGTCACCTAGCCCAAAATTTGGTTGCATATGCACGTTGTGTATCCACACTGACTGTCATATTTTTGTGTCGGTCAGATGACCCCTTCCATTCTTGGGCGGTTCAAAAACAGTATGTTCGCTGTGAGTAGGCGATATCACGAATATCAAAAGATGTGTGGAAAATAAATTCATTTCTCCGGAATGCTAAATATAAAAAAAATTCTGTTTTAATTTCAAGCACTTTTACACATAACATGCTGATTTTCCAGGTATTCCAGTACTTGCATTTCTAAAAGTTAAATTCAAGCACTTTAAGAACCGTGTGCAAACCCTGCAATGATAATTAGAATGTCCCAAGGTTAGTGGCTTACCTGCACAATGGGGAGGATGCTGACTAAAGGTGCACTTTTGCTTTCCTCTAATGACACTGGAGCTACAAAACTGAAGCCTTTGAAGAGTTGGTGAGCGTTTGCACTGGGAGGAATGCCTGGAGAATCTTTCCATAAAAACACACAAGAGTCAGTGAAGAAACAAATTCAGCAGAATCATCTTGTCTGTGGCTGGGCCTGTGACAGCTGATAAATGTCATCATCACTTGGGAGTTGGTACCTTTGGGAGTTTTGGCGGTGAATTCTGGGTCAAAACAGAATGTGTCTTCTGGTTTCCCTGCGGCAGGTTTGAATGGAGGCAGAAGTTCTCTCCGGTACAATTTCTGCACAACAAATATCACAGACACAATAAACACCTGTAATTAATCATGTTCTGCCCATCTAGAGGTTAACCCATTTCTATTACCAATTTTAGTGAAACGGGACATTCAGCAGGATATCCACTGTCTAAAATCCAATGGGAATTGATTGGATGATGAAAAGTGGCCATTCTATACCAAATTCAGACCAGAATATGAATTTGAAGTAGATTTTTTAAAGCAAAGTTTACTCTACACGACTTGCAGTGGGCCCCTCAACTTACAGTCCTGTTTTTGATCGTACTGGTGCGCACACTGAAGGACTATAGTGTATTAACTACACAACCATTTGTCCCCAACTGAGGCCATGTGTACACCTGGGATTAAGATGAGTTTTGGGTGATTTGATCACAAATGTTCAAGCAGACATCACAGCAAAAAGGTAAAAGAAGAGAAAGAGTGAGCTATAAACTGGCGCACAGTTTCTCAGTTCACAGTTATTTCAGTGCAGTACCTGTAACTGAGCTTCTATTGTGCGAGCTGCTCATATCTGTATCCCTGTTGTACATGTTCATGCATTTGCTTTTTTCAGTTTCCCATCGTACGCTTATTTCTCTTTAAATCAGCACAAAACTGCCGAAATACCATCCAATACAGCTGCCTTTAGTGTTGCCCCATTTCTAAAGGATCGGCCAAAATTGAAGATAATGAAATTAATTCACAAAGTTGAAGTTTATTCTTGATAACAATGAACTTGAAAGAACGACTCAGCCGTTCATCAAGTGTAAACCTGAAGACAAGAGATCTAGATTTCAAGCTTTTGAAAATGTCGTAGCATCTGGGACTAGTAAAACATTTTCTTTGGAATAATGTGCATTGATGAATCATGCACAAAAAGACCAGGACTGTGCATTAAGAAAGCAAATGGGGTAAATTCTGATTTCATGCTGACTTCAAAATCAATCAAATCACTTTATTGTCACACTACTGTGTACACGAGTGCAACAGTAGGTGAAAGTCTTGTGTGCAGTTCCGAGCAACATAGCAGTAATGACAGTGACGAGACATAAACCACTTTACAATAAAAATATATTTACACAACACAATTTACACAACAAATGTACACATACTTACACAACAATTTACATTTCAAATGTACACAATACACACAATGTAGAATACACATACACTAGATAAGGGTATACAAAAATATATATACACTAATTGAATTGGGGTGAATATATTTGACAGACTGAAGATTATTAAAGTGCAGTGCTGATTGTTGATCGTGAGAGATCATGTGTTCAAAAGTCTTATTGCTTGTGGGAAGAAGCTGTCATGTAGTCGGCTGGTGCGGGTCCTGATGCTGCGATACCGCCTGCCTGATGGAAGCAGTGAGAGCAGACCATAACTCGGGTGGCTGGAGTCTCTGATAATCCTCCGAGCTTTTTTCACACACCGTCTGTTATATATATCCTGGAGGGAGGGAAGCTCACCTCCGATGATGTTTCTGGCAGTTCGCACCACCCTTTGCAGGTCTTTGCGGTTGTGGGCGGTGCTATTGCCGTACCAGGCGGTGATGCAGCCAGTCAGGATGCTCTCTACAGTACTAGTGTAGAACCGTGTGAGGATGTGGTGGTTCATTCCGAACTTCCTCAGCCGTCTCAGGAAGAGGCGGCGCTGGTGAGCCTTCTTCACAACGGCCTCAGTGTGGACGGACCATGTGAGTTCCTCAGTAATGTGGACATCGAGGAACTTGAAACTGCTGACTCTCTCCACCGGTGCTCCATTAATGGTGATGGGGCTGTGTTCTCTGTCTTTCTTCCTGAAGTCCACCACAAGCTCCTTGGTTTTACTGACGTTGAGGGAGAGGTTGTGCTCCTGACACTAGCGCGTCAGAGTGTGCACCTCCTCTCTGTAGGCTGTTTCATCATTGTCAGTGATCAGACCTACCACCGTCGTATCGTCAGCAAACTTAATGATGGCATTGGAGCTATGTGTCGAAAAAGGGAATTACAGGAGTGGGCTGAGAACACAGCCCTGCGGGGCTCCAGTGTTGAGGGTCAGTGATGAGGAGATGTTGCTGCCCATTCTAACCACCTGACATCTGCCTGACAGGAAACCCAGGATCCAGCTGCACAGCGAGCTGTTTAAGCCCAGAGCTTCTCATCAAGCTTGGAGGGCACTATGGTGTTAAATGCTGAGCTGTAGTCTACAAACAGCATTCTCACATATGTGTTCCTTTTTTCCAGATGGGAGAGAACAGTGTGTATTGTAGATGCAATGGCATCGTCAGTGGAGCGGTTGTTGCGGTAGGCAAACTGTAATGGGTCCAAAGAGGTGGGCAGAACAAAGCAGATGTAATCTCTGATCAGCCTCTCAAAGCATTTGCTGATGATGGGGGTGAGGGCAACAGGACGCCGGTCATTTAAGCAAGTGATTTTTGATTGCTTAGGTACAGGCACAATGGTTGATTTTTTGAAGCACGTGGGGACTACAGACAGGGAGAGGGACAGGTTGAAAATGTCTGTAAAAACACCAGCCAGTTGGTTCGCGCACGCTCTGATGACGCGGCCCGGAATGCCGTCTGGACCCGCGGCTTTGCGGATATTCACCCGTTGAAAGGATCGGGTTACATCCGCAACAGAGACGGAGAGTGAACTAACCTCTGTAGTATCGGCCGCGAGTGCTCTCTCCGTGAGGGCCGTGTTATTGTCCTCAAAACGAGCATAAAATGTGTTAAGCGCATCCGGAAGAGAGGCAGCGGTGTTCATGGCAGAGTTTTTATTCCGTTTGTAGTCCGTGATGGTGTTAATTCCCTGCCACATACTTCTAGAGTCAGTGGTGTTGAACTGTCCTTCAATTTTGTGCCTGTACTGGCGTTTGGCTGCACTGATGGAGTTACGGAGGGCATAACTGGCTTGTTTACGCTCCTCCGCGTTCCCGGAATTAAAAGCGGTGGTCCGCGCAGTAAGTGCCGCGCGAACATCGCCGTTAACCCATGGTTTCTGGTTGGGGTAGATCCGTATTGTTTTTGTCGAAAAAACGTCCTCTACACACTTCCTGATGAAACACGTTACGCTATCAGCGTAAACCTCGATGTCGTCATCGGAGGCGGACCGGAACATCTCCCAGTCCGCGTGATCAAAACAGTCTTGTAGCTAGGGCTGTAACGTCCCAGCCGATTAGTCGATTAATTGGTCGATACGTTCTGGTTCGACCAAAATTCTGATCGGTCGTTTTTTTGCCGCGTTCATTTCATCAGTTTTGCCGCGTTCATTTCATCAGTGCCGCGGTCATTTCATCAGGTGGAAAGCACTAATTGCTAACGGGGGTGTTTTCAGGACACCCCTGTTTCACAGGTAACAGTCTGTCTTCAGAATACCCCCCTTGTTTTCACTTTTTTTGGATTAGCCCAACCCACTGGAGAAGAGTGATAGATAGGCTATAGAAGGTTTGATGCTGAATATTATTTATTAAATTGTGAGAGAATTTAATAGTCAGTCCTCTCCTAACATGTCAACAACAAAGACATCGACAGTGTGGCAGCATTTTGTTAAAATTGATAACGGGAAAAAGGTTGAATGCAAAGTTTGCAAGCAACAGTTTGCCTTCCACAGCTCGACGACAAACATGACATATCATTTAAAAGCGGTAAGCTAACTTGTCTGCGTTAGGTTGCCCTGTCTGTTTTGAGTAAACTATATGAACATATCAGAATTGGCATATTTCAATGTTTTAGTGTAATAATAATTTTAGGCACCCCTCCGCAATGACGGTAGCATCCCCCGGACACACCCAGACCACGCTGGATTTTAAGCCTCCTTTATCATCCAAACGGAAAAATAAAATCACTTTATTTAGTTTTGTTTAAAATTTGGCTGAATAACATGTTGTAGGTAGCCTACTTTACTTTTATGGTTCCCTTTTATTATTGTGCAAACTTATTTCAAATTTAATCAAATTTATTTCTAGTATTATTTATTGGATTTGGGCACTTTATTTTTTTTTATTTGCCCACTGTTTGTGTTAGTTTTGAGCCTAAGATGCTTTATTTTTCAGTTATGCACTATTTAGTTTCTGCTCTTGATCTGGAGCATAAATATTCTTTTTTAAAGAATAAATATTCTTTTTTTTTATTTTTTAAAGTGGACGTGCCTTTTGTGTTTATTAAGTGTAAAAGCTTTAAGTTAATAGTCTATTCGTGTGTGTCTCAGCCGCGAAGCTGAGCTCGTGTTCAGCCTTGCTCTGTGCGAGGACATGCACAGAGCGGCTGAAATGACAGTGACAGTTATAACTTCTTATTATAACATATGATAAAAAGAATTGTCTAAATTATGTTGCATATTCCTCAACAGTTCTTGTGATGATATCACTAGTTGACAACATAGTACTATTTTCGGAAATCATAGGCTATGATATTGCGCAGGTGCACGTGATGCAACGCTGTCAGAGCCGACGGACTCGTGTGTCAGACTCATTTCAGTGCAAAATAATTAGATCAAAAACGATTTAATATACTGAAAATAGCCTACTAGTTTTTTTAATGTTTATTTATAATTAATTTAGGCGGACAACAAGGCTACCAAGTACTGCGCAAAGTGCGCAGCTAATTAATGTAACGTTTTTTTTTCCTAACAACATTTTTAGTCGATTTTTAGTCGAAAATTTCAGGACTTCAGTCGACCAAGAGTTTCTTTGGTTGATTACAGCCCTACTTGTAGCGCAGAGTCTGATTGGTCCGACCAGCACTGGATCGTTCTGATGGTGGGTGCTTCCCGTTTCAGTTTCTGCCTGTAAGCGGGCAGAAGCAGAACTGAAGAGTGGTCGGATTTGCCAAATGGTGGGCGGGGGAGGGATTTGTAGCCATCCCGGAAAGGAGAATAGCAATGATCCAAAACCCGGTCCCCTCGTGTGTTGAAGCCGATATGTTGGTGATATTTTGGTGCTATTGTTTTAAAGTTGGCTTTGTTGAAGTCCCCGGCAACAATGAACACGGCCTCAGGGTGCGCGGTTTCCTGCTCACTTATACCTCCCATACAGTTCCCTGAGTGCCCGGTCTGTGTCGGCTTGTGGGGGGATGTACACAGCAGTGATAATGAACGCTGTGAATTCCCTCGGTAGCCAGAAAGGTCGACACAGAAGCATGAGATATTCCAGATCAGGAGAGCAGAAAGACTTGATAAAATGTACATTCCTCTGATCACACCATGATTTGTTGATCATAAAACATACACCACCACATCTGCTATTACCTGAGAGGTCTTTCGCTCTGTCCGCTCGGTGCACGGAGAAACCCGTGGGTTCGATGGCCGAGTCTGGAATCTCCGCGGACATCCAGGTTTCCGTAAGACAGATAACGCAGCAATCTCTCGTCTCTCGTTGGAAAGAGATCCGCGCTCTCAGCTCGCAGAGCTTGTTGTCCAGAGACTGAACATTTGCCAGTAGTATACTGGGTAGCGGGGGCGATTTGCGTGACGTCTTACTCTGATGAGAACGCCAGCTCTTTAAATGTAATCTGTGATTGTGGTAGGGTGGACACGAAGGTGTTCTCTCTAGGAAGGGTCTCGTCCCCCCTTTATGGTCAATCAAACACTGCTGGTATTACAAGATGCTCCTTGCTGTGGAAATTAGACAAACACAGCTAAACACAGCTTTGGCACACTTCCTGGCCATCTGCCACACAAACTCAAGCGATGGAGGATGGGGCATGAGCATAAGTGCAGTTTAGCTTATGCAATGGTGGGATACTGATACTTACATTCCAGTCTATGGTGGAGAAATATGCATGTCGTTTAATCTCCTCCACTCCATCTGGACCCGCCCCTGAAACACACCAACAGTCAGCTTATAGTGATGAATAGTGGTTGTATCACTTCTATGAAACTGAAAAATGTTCCCACAGTTCTGCAATTTATTGATTTGATGGCATGCAGGTGAATTACCTAAACGATTTGATGGATTTCTTTTGAAGAGCAATCGTAAAAGACTTTGTGCTTCCAAGCTTAAAAACTGTGGCATTCCCAGCTTTGCTCTGATGTACATGTACAATCATTTGCAAAAAAAAAAAAAACAGAAAAACAATGTTTCTTTTTGGTTCTACAGTTTACCAGTCAATTCACTTTTTTCATCTGGCAGCCTTTATAAAACATTTAACAAATCAAGCATTCCTGGCATGTTTGAAAAGCCACACTTACTTGAGAATCATGTTCATGGTCTCATTCCTGTCTTTTCCTTGAAACGGTAAGGTTCCGGTCAGCATTTCAAACTGGGAAAAGAAAAAGAAATGGCTGTCAAATGCAATGACCAGTTGCATTTACGTACATGGGTGAATGATCACAACACTGCTGTATGGGAATCCTGTATGGGAATCCAATGTGTAGTACACCAAATGTGATTTCATATCTTATTGTGGTTGACAAATGACAATGGTAACATAGGGATGCCACACCTGGACAATAAATATGCCAGTTAACATTAACCACCATTCAACTCCTATGCTTTTTACCTCATCAAGGACATTAACTTTATTTTGCTAGTCCAAGTCAAGTGTGTAACTCGGCTGTCTATTCCTTTTCTGTTAGATGAACAACACCCTAAATTTATGACATTTCTTTGCAGGTCTTGTTGGTTATTGACTAACATCAACCATTAATGAGGAAGCATTGCCGGGTCTAAGGGGGGCATTTTCCTCCCCCCAGAAACTTTTGATGGCCCTTTCAAAACAAAGATGAAACAATCAAAGTCAAACTCCCCTGGGGTTGATATACTCTCTATGATAAAGATCTTCATAAAGCATGCTCAGTCTGTTTTGGCATTATACATGTACACAGAACCTTGATGCTGTTTGTGCAATTTATTGCCAGCAAAGGTCAATTCTCGAACAACAAGTGTCATATCAAGGAGATTCTTGAGCAAACGGTGGTGGAACAAGCTGGCCCTCTGCTCTCTATGAACCCTGTTTTTTTGCAGTGTGACTGTTGACTGTGAGAGATTGACATTGTAGTACAACCTGGTGCCACCTCTGATTCAGAAAATCCACTAGTTTAGGGGAATTTTTGCCTTCCTCTTGGGCAACATTGATTAGACATCAAACTCCCTCTCTATCCAGACTTCCTCACAGAGCTGATGTCATCCTTGGAGAACCCACTATCAACCTGATAAACCATCCTGGAATATGGGCATTTTCTGGATCTCAAGGGAGGATCAAAAGATAGGGCTGGTTAATTCTCCACCCATGGAGCCATAGCTTGTCTACCTAGGGCCATATTTTTCCCAAATTTCTTTGTTTTCAGTTTTTTTTCTTTCTGAATTATGTGTTTTAAAGTTTAAGTAAATGTTATAATCATACTACTAATCAAACAGATTCATATCATTTAAATCAAATAAAAACAAAACAAATTACTTGACAATATATCATTGGTTTATTTTTTATCAAATAAAGTGCTTCAATTCAGATCCTCCCAGCACAATCCAAATGACATGATACATGAATATTCTTAACTTTTTCGCCCATCAATGCACTAATAAACATGATGTCGACAAATGTGGATTTTGGGGCATTATTCCCTTAAAAAAAAAAAAAAACATGTTTTTTTTAATAACTTTCAACATGAACACATAATTTTGCTTAATTTTAATATACATTTTGTTATATTCTATTTTATCACTGTCAAATACATTTCTATTCATTAACATTGGTAAATTAATTCCTATTTTCACTGTGCATTTTCGCACTGACAATCAGTAGCCGCTTTTCCACTATCGGGCCAGTGCATGCCAGGGTTCTCAATTGACCAACCAGGGCCAATAGCCTCAGACCTCAAGCCCCAAGACCAAAAATGTATACGTGTTCCCACCATTAGGCCAATAACTCTGCAGCATTGTCCAAAAACCTGCCCTTAATATGCAGCTGCAGTGCCAAAGACACACTCCCTGCCCATTTCACAAGCAAGGGGGAAGCTCAAGTTGAGGTATCATGTTATCAAGTTATCTAGAATACAGAGTTTATTTTGAATGTAAACAGCAAGTTAGCGTACAGTAATTACAGTAATTTCTTTATCAATGACTCACATGAATAACCAAAACCCCTGAAAACGTAAACTATTTGATAAAAAAAGAAAATATATAATTATTTTTATTGGCTGGTATTATTTAAAATTTAATATCATAGTTCTGCTGTCCTCATACAGTATGTGGACATAACTTTTTAGGAAAAGTATTTGCTCAAGAAAATTATTATTTTTGCTCTTTTATTAGGTGCTACTAGTCACAAATCAAAACGGGAATTGGAAAATAAACAGTAGCCACACTCCAGTCTCAGGTTAATGAAAGCACTAGTGAAAACTTTTATTCAGTACAACAGCACTCGATTGCGAGATCACTCGTTTAGGAACATATCAGGTTATATAGTTAAAAATAGATTGGAGAAATCATAGGTGAATTCCAATCAAATGTGAGCAACCCCATATATTGTTAAGTTACAACACATGCTCTCCATTGCTGATGCCAAAAAACGAATTCATGCATTCATGACCTCAAGACTAGATTACTGTAATGTAACTTCAATTGATTCAAAATGCAGCTGCCAGAGTGCTGACTAGAACCAAGAAATATGATCATATAAGCCCCATTTTATTGTCATTACATTGGCTACCTGTTAAATTTTGTATTAATTTAAATATTTTATTACGTATAAAGCTTTGAAAGGTCTAGCTCTGCAGTACTTAAGTGACCTTCTACCATGCTATGTTCCATCACGTTCATTATGATCACAAAATTGTGGCCTGTTAATAGATCCTAGAATATCAGAATCCACAAAAGGAGGTAGATCCTTTTCCTATGTGGCTGCTAAACTATGGAATAGTCTCACTAACACTGTTCGGGACGCAGACAGATTCACTAAGTTTAAGTCTAGACTAAAGAATTATCTATTTAGCCAGGCATACACCTAATTTATCCATCAACTCACAATTAGGCTGCTTTAGTTGGGTCTGCCGGAACCAGAAACATTGATCATGATTTATAACTCTGCAATAAAGTGAATGGCATCTACACTAATATTATTCTATTGGATTCATTTCCTGAGGTTACCAGAGCAGGCCAGATCTAGCTCCGTTCCTGCTTGGTGTCGGACTCCACTGCTACGTATCTGAGTGATGACGACTAAATGTAGCCGGTCCAATCACTTCAGTATTTTACCATGGACTTCAAAGATGAACTGATGGCAACTCCAATCTTAAGACATGGGATACTTCATGTGCCACTGTCTGAACTTTGGATTTAGGATGGACCTCACCAAAATTACCTGCCGGTTGAACTGCAATGCACCTCACTGACCTCTACCCTGCATCACCTTGGTCTAATGATGGACTACACTCTTAAAATGGAACACATAGACTATCACTTAATTGCCAAAAAAAGAAGTCATCAGCTAACTAACAAAGGACAAAGCATCTATGTGAACTTCTGTAGTTAATCCAGGATGAACTTCAAAGACATCGGTCATTAATCTTACAGTTCATACTAAATCTTTGGTCAAACACTGACCTTTAACACTTACATAGTTTACTAATTTTAAACAATGACTTGCACTGCACACAAATAACTAATATTCACATTATATTCATGTTGTTTAGCCAGAGGGGTACTGGCCCCTACAGTGAGTCCGGTTTCTCCAAGGTTATTTTTCTCCATTATCCAACATCTTATAGAGTTTTGTGTTCCTTGCAACAGTCGCCTTCGGCTTGCTCAATGGGGTTCTAAATACAATTAGTATTTATTCATTTATATTTATACACAATTTATAATCATATTTAATCAAACTACACAATGAAGACTTATTACAGTTTCTGTTAATGCATGATTTTCTGTAAAGCTGCTTTGAAGCAATTGTGTTGTGAAAAGTGCTATACAAATAAAAATAGCTTGACCCCATACCCTACTCACTCCAAAGTAGGTACTCTAAAGGGAGCATGGTATTACTGTATGCATGTACCCTTTGTTAACAGTCTTGAGGACGGACCTTTCTGAAAAAGATTAATTTTCAAATTTTCATTAGAAATAAAATTTTGAATGGCATCCCCTTCCCACATAGCCCTTTAAGGGCGCAAAAATGCAGTCTGAAGTTCGCCCAATGACAGGGGGCTTTGCATGTGAGGATGTTCAGATCTCGCTGTCTGTACAGACATTATAACCAGTGGTAGGTCAACATCAGACAGATATGCCAGAGATCAAGACTGTGTCTTCTCTAGATGCACTGTTGTCTAAAGAAGGCTTATATGACCAAGTGTTTGAGGCTATTCAGTTTGAGATGAAATGCATGTTCTTCATCATATTCTGCCTAACCCTGTTTACACCTGGTATTTTGATTCTGATTTAATCGGAAGTGGTGCAAATCATTTTGTGATCAGATAAACTTTTTTTTAAAAAAACATTCTGAATGCGCCCTGGACAGCAGCGAACCGCCAACTCTCACCTGTCAATCAGTTTACACTTTGCCAATATGAGCTGCTTTAAAAGAAAATAACTGTCCAATCAGAAAATATGAAAGAGAATACATACACACAAGCACTTCACAAAAAATTTTTTTTCACATCAAGCTACACTCCATACCCCATAATGACAAAGCAAAAAAAATATTTTTGATAACTGCAAATTTATTAAAAAGAAAAAACTGAAATATCACATTGAGAAAAGTATTAAGACCCTTAACTCAGTACTTAGTTGAAGCACCTTTGGCAGTAATTATAGCTGGATATGATGCGACAATCTAGCACACCAGGATTTGGGAATTTCCTGCAATTCTTCTCTACATAACCTCTCAATCTCTGTCAGGTTGGATGTTGACCGTCGGTGGACAGTCATTTTCAGGTCTTTCCAGAGATGTTTGATCGGGTTCAAGTCAAGGCTCTAGCTGGGCCACTCAAGGACATTCACAGAGTTTTCCGTAAGCCACTCTTGTGTTGTCTTGGTTGTGTGCTTAGGGTCACTGTCCTGTTGGAAGGGGAACCTTAGGCTCAGTCTGAGGTCCTGAACGCTATGGACCAGGTTTTTTATTAAGGATACCCCTGTATATTGCTACGTTCAGCTTTCCTTCAACCCTGACCATTCCTCCAGTCCCTGCTGCTGAATAACACCCTCACAGCATGATACTACCACCACCATGTTTGATTATTGGGATGGTATTGCACAGGTGATGAGCGGTGCCTGGTTACCTCCAGACATGATGGTTGGAATTGAAGCCAAACAGTTCAATCTTTGTTTCATCAGACCAGAGAATCCTTAAGGTGCTTTTTTTCAAATTCCAAGCCGGCTTTCATGTGTCTTGAGGTGAGGCATCCATCTGGGCACTCTGCCATAAAGCCCAGATTGGTATAGTGTCTCTTCCCTCCATCAAAGACATTTACAAAAAACACTGCATCCGCAAAGCAACCAGCATTGTGGATGACCCCACACACCCCTCACACAAACTCTTCTCCCTCCTGCCATCTGGCAAGAGGTACCAAAGCATTCGGGCCCTCACAGCCAGACTGTGTAACAGTTTCTTCCCCCAAGCCATCAGACTCCTCAATAATCAGAGACTGGACTGACACACACACACACACACACACACACACACACACACGTACCTCCTGAGTTGCTACCAACTAGCAATATCTGCTATGTCCACAGAACACTATCTCATAGTATGTTCTGTTTACATTTGGCATTTTTAGAAACTGTCATCTTTTTGCACTACTGTGTACTGGTCGGCGCTGCACTGTCTCTTACTGCGTCTATTGTCTGGTTCATTTTTCGGAATTTATTGTACTGTCCCGTACTGTGCACACGTTTGCACGTGCACTTACAGGTATGTTATTTAGTCTGTGTAGTCTCATGTGGTTCTGTGTTTGTCCTATGTTGTTTTATGTAGCACCATGGTCCTGGAGGAACGTTGTCTCATTTCACTGTGTTCTGTACTAACTGTATATGGTTGAACAACAATAAAAACCACTTGACTTGACATGTTGCAGTGATGATTGTCCTTCTCTAAGTTTCTTACATCTCCACACATGATCTCTGGAGCTCAACCAGAGTGACAATCAGGTTCTTAGTCACCTCTCTTACCACGGCCCTTCTCCCCCGGTTGCTCAGTTTGACTGGATGGTCAGCTCTAGGAAGAGTCCTGCTTGTTCCAAACTTCTTCCATTTAAGATTTATGGAGACCACTGTGCTCTTGTGAGCCTTCAATGCAACTGAAATAGATTTGTAGTCTTCCCCAGATCTGTGCCTCAACACAATCCTGTCTCTGAGCTCTGCAGGCAGTTCCTCTGACCTCATGGCTTAGTTTTTGCTCTGATATATATTTTCAGCTGTGAGACATTATATAGACAGGTGTGTGCCTTTCCAAATCATGTTCAATCAATTGAATTTGCCACATGTGGACTCCAATCAAAGTGTAGAAACATCTCAAAAATGATCCAGAGAAATGGAATGACCCGAGCTAAATTTGTGTCAATTGACGTGAAAAAAATAAATTTCAAGCAATTTAGCATTAGGCTGCAACAAGGGACCTGAATAATTCCTTAATGCACTATATGTCCTCATCCCCTCGAAATCTGAGCACGAGTGGTCACAGGAGATGCATTTAAGCGACCAGGTGTAAATAGTGATGTGTTTTGCCTGATCGAACCGCTCGAGATGCATCTTAATACCAGGTGTAAACAGGGGGTGAAACGGTTCTCTGTAAAAGACGGAACCGCATGGTTTGCCACCCTCCCATTGAAGGAATCCAAAAAACATGTCTTTCTGTCTGAATCTTAAACTAAACATTTTCAGTGTACAGGAAAATCCATCATGCTGGACCTTATGGATCCTGGAGGGTTTTTTGTTTACAATGAGAAATGAGGTATGTTCACCAGGTTTCAGAAGAACTAAATAAATGGGGTGAAAATACAATCACTTTGAAAAAATGACATTTGGGCATGGTCTGATGCGCCCCCTAAGGGTGAATGTGGGCCATTCTTGGTTTGTGGATTCCTGTTGGCCTGTAGTATCAATATACCAAATTAGTACATTTTTGACCATAAAATGGGAAATTTGGGCATAGCCTGTAGCGCCCCCTAAGGGCGAATGTGGGCCATTCTTGGTTTGTGGATTCCTGTTGGCCTGTAGTATCAATATACCAAATTAGAACATTTTTGACCAGTATATGTTAATTTTGGGCATGGCCTGTAGCGACTATGGCGAATGTGAGCCATTCTTTGTATAGTACTTCAGAACTAGAAAAAAAAGTCAAGACAAACTTTGATGTTGGCTTGAGAAAGACCGAACCTTGAACCAAGACTGGAACTTGATGATAACAATAAACAAGATCACAGCAAAAATATTAAATAAATGCAATAAATTGAAAATTATTTAAGCTTTCCATGTCATTATACCACATACGTCATTCACTAAGATTTTCATTTTGTCCTAAGACTTCATTGCATGCTTTGTAAAAATAAGTGAATGTTAAAGGGATATTTGATCATTTCCTCACCCTCATGCAGTCCCAGATGTGTATGACTTTCTTCTGCTGAAATTGAATGAAGATGTTTAGAAGAATATCTCAGCTCTGTTGTAAGTAAATGAGAAGTGGTGAGAAACAGATCATTAATTAAGTCATTTTTTAACTATAAATCGCTACTTTGACTTTCAGAAGCGCACTTCTCTCTTAAGAGTTCTTTTTCTGTTTTTTTTTTTTTGTGTGATTTACATAACCGAATCATCCCTTCTGGGCAGGGAGGAGTATTTATAGTAAATAAAAGAAAAATGTTTTTTTTTTTTTTTTTTTTTAAATACAATTTTTTTTAATCATATATATATATATATATATATATATATATATATATATATATATATATATATATATATATATTGGTCTGTTTCTAACCCACGCTTATAATATATATCACTTCTGAAGGCATGGATTAAACCACTGGAGTGGCATGGATTACTTTTATGCTGCATTTATGTGATTTTTGTAGCTTCTGAGTTTTGATCACCATTCAAGTGCATTGAAAGGTCCAACAGTGTTGAGATATTCTTCTAAAAAGCTTAATTTGTGTTCACCAGAAGAAAGAAAATAATACACATCTGGGATGGAATGAGAGTAAGTAAATGATGAGAGAAATTTATTTTGGGGGTAAATACCATTTGTACTTTTTATTTACTCGGAATGTCAATGTTCAGGACGAAAGCTCAATTGTTTCTGTCTCTTTAAGAGATGGTTATCGCATGCATTCAAGGCACAGTTTGTTTCATTGAGTTTAATCTTTTGAGAACTGTGAAGTCTCATTATTTATTGCGTGACTGTTCAAACAGGAAAGTGTTAAAAACACATAGAACAGACAAACCTTCGTGAAGATGCGAGTAAAAATGAGATCGCCTCACGGAGCGCGTGCTGTAAGACACAACGCTGATAATCAATCTCGGAAGTGTTGATACTAGATTTAGATTCCCGATTTCTTCATCAACTGTTTATGTTCACTTGAGACAAAACAGACAGCACAATATATCATGTATTTTGCATTTTGTTGTATGAAATTGTCCGTTCAAACGCAAGAAGCGAATGCGATCTCGCATCGGGGCTCGTGAGTTAGACGTGACGCTGCTCGCTGTTTCACATAAACAGTTTTGCAATTTGTTGAGTTGAATGGTGTAAAATCGCTTGAAAGTTCAAACAGGAAAGTGTTAAAAACACATACAACAGACAAACATTGCTCGCATTGAAGATGTGTTCATTGAAGAAAAGTGTTCGCGGAGTTTCACTTGATTTTTCTGACGTGTATCAGACCGCTAAGACAGATTCGGCGCACCCGGTTTATTTTCGTTATTTTACAAAAGCTCAAGGTTTTGCTGTTATTGTAAGTGTACACAAATAAAAGTAGACCTTTTATAGTTTGTAATGATCTCTTCCATGTATCTGAATTGGCAAAAATGACGCAGTATTTTGTTTAAGTTTTTTCCGCTGTTTAGAAAAATGCATCTAATTAAAGGGCATCACAGCGCCAGTGTTGACCCCCGTAATAATGCCATTATTCAATAATGATTCCCGATTTCAAACTGCTCAAAGATTTATTCGAGTTGTTTTGTCATTTGTTGAGTTGAATAGTGTAAAATCGCTTGAATATTCAAACTGGGAAGCAGTAAAACATCTCACTGACCTTTGTGCAGTAATTCTCATCGGGGCTCGTGCGTTAGACGCGACGCATCTGTTTCACACAAAACTGCTCACAAACATGTATTTGAGATGTTTTGCCTTTTGTTGAGACGAATAGCAAAAAATCGCGTGAATGTTCCAAATGTCAAGCATTAAACACACAATTGACACCTTTGTGCAGACACAGGCTAAATCCATCTGGCTTGGAGCTCCACCCACTAGTAGACAGAATTGCTCCATTAGAGAGATTTCTCCAGTAAAAGTGCTTTTGGTAGACAGAGTTACACCAGCAGAGGGAGCCTCTTTGCTCAGCCAATGTAAGTGAATGGGATTTTTTTACATTTTTGATCGTCATTTATATAAAAAGCTTAAGTCGCATCAGGTAAAAAAAGACATACCAGCAAACTTCAGAACAGTCCCCAGGTCTGTGGCAAGTTGGGTACTTATAGCATTAAAGCTCTTGGAGGTAAGGTTGTTGAAATTTTAGTAAGTAAAATAGTATTAATAATAATAATAATAATAAATGTATGTAACATAACAATATGTTGGCTTTCTCAAGCACACATAGTTATGTCATCTTGAAGCATGTTAGGTTTGAAAAACCATCAATCAAAATTACATTTGGTTTATTGACACTAATATATTGCGGCAATGTGGTCATTTACATAAACACGCACCTTTCAGCCATTTTGTATTGTATTCATTTTTGCTAAGTAACAAATTGAAAGACATCAATTCTACACATGGGTACCAAATGTCAAGTCAATTGGATCTACGGTTCAAGAGAAGAAGAGTTTTGAATGTTTCCCCAAATTTTCACAGTACAGGACAATCCATCACGCAGAACCTTATGGGTCCTTGAGGCTTTTTTGTTCCCAATGAGAAATGAGGCATGTATACCAAGTTTTAGAATATTTGGAAAATTGGGGTGAAAATGCCATCATTTTGAAAATTTGACATTTGGGCGTGGCCTGTAGCGAACCGCTAAGGGCGAATTTCGGCAATTCTTTGCACAGTACTTCAAAGGGATGTTATCTTGAAGCATGTCAGGTTTTAAAATCCCTCAGTCAAAATTACATTTGATTTATTGACATATATATTGATTAAATGTGGACATTTACATAAACGCCCCTTTCAGCCATTTTTAATCGTACCTTATGGGTCCTTGAGGCTTTTTTGTTCCCAATGAGAAATGAGGCAAGTATACCAAGTTTTAGAATATTTCGAAAATTGTGGTGAAAATGCCATCATTTTGAAAATGTGACATTTGGGCGTGGCCTGTAGCGACCCGCTAAGGGCGAATGTGGGCAATTCTTTGCACAGTACTTCAAAGGGACGTTATCTTGAAGCATGTTAGGTTTGAAAAACCCTCAGTCAAAATTACATTTGATATATTGACATATATATTGATTAAATGTGGACATTTACATAAACACGCCCCTTTCAGCCATTTTATATCGTATTCATTTTTGCTAAGTAACATTTTCAAAGACATCAATTCTACACACGCGTACCAAATTTCAAGTCAATTGGAGCTACGGTTCAGGAGAAGAAGAGTTTTGTAGGTTTTGGCAAATTTTCACTGTACAGGAAAATCCATCATGGCGGAAGTTATGGGTCCTTGAGGCTTTTTTGTTCCCCATGAGAAATGAGGCATGTACACCAGGTTTGAGAATAACTGGACAAATGGCTTGGAAAGGCCATGACTTTGAAAATATTTTTTTGGGGCATGGCCTGTAGCGCCACTTATGGGCGAATGTGGGCCACTCTTGGTTTGGGGGTACCCGTTCGCATGGAGTATCAATGTGCCAATTTAGAAAATTTTTGACCAGTGACTTTTTGAGATATTGGGGCTCAAGGAGAAGAAGAAGAATAATAATAAATATAGCTGCAAGCAGCAATGCGATTCCTCCTCAAAATGGCAAATCATTTAAAATTGATCAGTAGAGGGTTGGGGTTAAACCCTCCCAATGAAAAAATCCAAAAACATGTCTTTCTGTCTGAATCCTAAACTAAACATTTTCAGTGTACAGGAAAATCCATCATGACGGACCTTATGGATCCTGGAGGGTTTTTTGTTTACAATGAGAGATGAGGTATGTTCACCAGGTTTCAGAAGAACTAAATAAATGCGGTGGAAATACAATCACTTTGAAAAATGATATTTGGGCATAGCCTGTAGCGCCCCCTAAGGGCGAATGTGAGCCATTCTTGGTTTGTGGATTTCTGTTGGCCTGTAGTGTCAATATACCAAATTAGAACATTTTTGACCATAAAATGGGAATTTTGGGCATAGCCTGTAGCGCCCCCTAATGGCGAATATGGGCCATTCTTGGTTTGTGGATTCCCGTTGGCCTGTAGTGTCAATATACCAAATTAGAACATTTTTGACCAGAAAATGGGAATTTTGGGCATAGGCTGTAGTGCCCCCTAATGGCGAATATGGGCAATTCTTGGTTTGTGGTTTCTTGTTGGCCTGTAGTATCAATGTACCAAATTAGAACATTTTTGACCAGCAAATGGGAATTTAAGGCGTGGCCTGTAGCGCCCCCTAAGGGCGAATGTGGGCCATTCTTGGTTTGTGGATTCCTGTTGGCCTGTAGTGTCAATATACCAAATTAGAACATTTTTGACCATAAAATGGGAGTTTTGGGCATAGCCTGTAGCGCCCCCTAATGGCAAATATGGGCAATTCTTGGTTTGTGGGTTCCTGTTGGCCTTTAGTATCAATGTGCCAATTTAGAAAAATTTTGACCAGTGACTTTGAGATATTGGGGCTCAAGACACCTATAATATCATTTCAGAAGGCATGGATTAAACCACTGGAGTGGTATGGATTACTTTTATGCTGCATTTATGTGATTTTTGTAGCTTCTGAGTTCTGATCACCATTCAAGTCATTGAAAGGTCCAACAGGGTTGAGATAATGTTCTAAAAAGCTTCATTTGTGTTCACCAGAAGAAAGAAAATAATACACATCTGGGATGGAATGAGGGTGAGTATACGATGAGAGAAATTTATTTTTGGGGTAAAAACCATTTGTAGGCCTACTTTTTATTTACTTGGAAAATTGTTACTGTCTCTTTAAGAGCATTTTAAACGCATTTCATTCAATGCACAGTCTGTGCGGCTTGTTTCATTGAGTTTAATCTTTAGAGAACTGTGAAGTCTCATTATTTTCGTGCTGTTACATCTGTATTCATTTCAGAGATTAATTGATTGAGATTGTGAAACTACATACAACCGACAAACCTCCATGAAGATGCGAGTAAAAATGAGATCGCCTCGCGCTGTCAGACACAACGCTGATAATCATTCTCGGAAGTGTTGATACTAGATTTAGATTCGCGATTTCTTCATCAACTGTTTATGTTCACTTGAGACAAAACAGACTCCACAATATATCATGTATTTGACATTTTGTTGTAAGAAATTGTCCGTTCAAACGCAAGAAGCAGCGAATGCGATCTCTCATCGGGGCTCGTGAGTTAGACGTGACGCTGCTCGCTGTTTCACACAAATATTTATTTGAGTTGTTTTGCCATTTGTTGAGTTGAATGGTGTAAAAATCGCTTGAAAGTTCAAACAGGAAAGTGTTAAAAACACATACAACAGACAAACATTGCTCGCATTGAAGACGCGAGTAAAAATGAGATCGCGTCACTATCGCGTGCTGTCAGAGAACACGCAGATGAAACATCATTCTCGGAAGTATTGGTACTTTAGGATCGATCCGTCCATCCCGTCTTTCTTTAGACATATGTTTCACGTATGTGTGATAAGTGTTCGCGGAGTTTCACTTGATTTTTCTGACGTGTATCAGACAGATTATCGCAAAGACAGATTCGGTTTACCCTGTTTATTTTCGTTATTTTACAAAAGCTCAAGGTTTTGTTGTATTGTAAGTGTACACAAATAAAAGTAGACCTTTTATAGTTTGTAATGATCTCTTCCATGTATCTGAATGGGCAAAAATGACGCAGTATTTTGTTTAAGTTTTTTCCGCTGTTTAGAACAATGCATCTGAAAGGACATTACAGCGCCATTGTTGACCCCCGTAATAATGCCAGAATTCAATAATGATTCCCGATTTATTTGAGTTGTATGCCATTTGTTGAGTTGAATAGTGTAAAATCGCTTGAATATTCAAACTGGGAAGCAGTAAAATACATCTCACTGACCTTGTGCAGTAACTCTCATCGGGGCTCGTGCGTTAGACGCGACGATTATCGCTGTTTCACACAAACTGCTCGAAAACATTTATATGAGTTGTTTTACCATTTGTTGAGATGAATAGTATAAAATCGCGTGAATGTTCCAAATGTCAAGCATTAAACACACACAATTGACATACCTTTGTGCAAACGCAGGCAAAATTCTTCTGGCTGAGAAAGTCGGGAGCTCCACCCACTAGTAGACAGAATTGCTCCATTAGAGAGATTTCTCCAGTAAAAGTGCATTTGGTAGACAGAGTTACACCAGCAGAGGGAGCCTCTTTGCTCAGCCAATGTAAGTGAATGGGATTTTACTTGTAGACCGTATTGATCCAGTAGAGGGGGCATTTTTGCTCAGCCATTGTAAATCAATGGGATTTTTTACATTTTTGATCGTCATTTATATAAAAAGCTTAAGTCGCATCAGGTAAAAAAAGACATAGCAGCAAACTTCAGAACAGTCCCCAGGTCTGTGGCAAGTTGGGTACTTATAGCATTAAAGCTCTTAGAGGTGAGGTTGTTGAAATTTTAGTAAGTAAAATAGTATTATTAATAATAATAATAATAAATGTATGTAACATAACAATATGTTGGCTTTCTCAAGCCAACATAGTTATGTCATCTTGAAGCATGTTAGGTTTGAAAAACCATCAATCAAATTTACATTTGGTTTATTGACACTAATATATTGAGGCAATGTGGTCATTTACATAAACACGCACCTTTCAGCCATTTTGTATTGTATTCATTTTTGCTAAGTAACAAATTGAAAGACAGCAATTCTACACATGGGTACCAAATGTCAAGTCAATTGGATCTACGGTTCAGGAGAAGAAGAGTTTTGTAGGTTTTCGCAAATTTTCACTGTACAGGACAATCCATTAGGGCAGAAGTTATGGGTCCTTGAGGCTTTTTTGTTCCCAATGAGAAATGAGGCAAGTATACCAAGTTTTAGAATATTTGGAAAATTGGGGTGAAAGTGCCATCATTTTGAAAATGTGACATTTGGGCGTGGCCTGTAGCGAACCGCTAAGGGCGAATGTCGGCAATTCTTTGCACAGTACTTCAAAGGGATGTTATCTTGAAGATTGTCAGTTTTAAAATCCCTCAGTCAAAATTACATTTGATTTATTGACATATATATTGATTAAATGTGGACATTTACATAAACACGCCCCTTTCAGCCATTTTTAATCGTACCTTATGGGTCCTTGAGGCTTTTTTGTTCCCAATGAAAAATGAGGCAAGTATACCAAGTTTTAGAATATTTTGAAAATTGTGGTGAAAATGCCATCATTTTGAAAATGTGACATTTGGGCGTGGCCTGTAGCGAACCGCTAAGGGCGAATGTGGGCAATTCTTTGCACAGTACTTCAAAGGGATGTTATCTTGAAGAATGTTAGGTTTGAAAAACCCTGGGTCAAAATTACATTTGATATATTGACATATATATTGATTAAATGTGGACATTTACATAAACACGCCCCTTTCAGCCATTTTATATCGTATTCATTTTTGCTAAGTAACGTTTTCAAAGGCATCAATTCTACACACGCGTACCAAATTTCAAGTATATTGGAGCTACGGTTCAGGAGAAGAAGAGTTTTGTAGGTTTTGGCAAATTTTCACTGTACAGGAAAATCCATTAGGGCAGAAGTTATGGGTCCTTGAGGCTTTTTTGTTCCCCATGAGAAATGAGGCATGTACACCAGGTTTGAGAATAATTGGACAAATGGCTTGGAAATGCCATGACTTTGAAAATATTTTTTTGGGGCGTGGCCTGTAGCGCCACCTATGGGCGAATGTGGGCCATTCTTGGTTTGGGGGTACCCGTTGGCATGGAGTATCAATGTGCCAATTTAGAAAATTTTTGACCAGTGACTTTTTGAGATATTGGGGCTCAAGGAGAATAATAATAATAATAATAATAATAATAATAATAATAATAAAACTGTCAATAACAATAGATTCCCTCCTATCGGAGGAATCTAATAATAATAAAACTGTCAATAACAATAGATTCCCTCCTATCGGAGGAATCTAATAATAATAATAATAATAATAAATAATATAGCTGCAAGCAGCAATGCGATTCCTCCTCAAAATGGCAAATCATTTAAAATTGTTCAGTAGAGGGTTGGGGTTAAACTCTCCCAATGAAGAAATTCAAAAAACGTGTCTTTCTGTCTGAATCCTAAACTAAACATTTTCAGTGTACAGGAAAGTCCATGATGCCGGGATCTTATGGATCCTGGAGGCTTTTTTGTTTACAATGAGAAATGAGTTATGTACATTAAGTTTCAGAAGAACTGAAAAAATGGGGTGGAAATGCCATCACTTTCAATGTGGGACATTGGGGCATAGCCTGTAGCGCCCCCTAATGGTGAATACGGGCAATTCTTGGTTTGTGAGTTCCTGTTGGCCTGTAGTATCAATGTACCAAATTAGAACATTATTGACCAGAAAATGGGAATTTTGGACATGGCCTATATCGCCCCCTAAGGGTGAATGTCGGCCATTCTTGGTTTGTGGGTTCCCGTTGGCCTGTAGTATCAATGTACCAAATTTGAAAATGTTTGACCAAAAAAATAGGACTTTAAGGCATAGCCTGTAGCGCCCCCTAATGATGAATATGGGCAATTCTTGGTTTGTGGGTTCCTGTTGGCGTGCAGTATCAATGTACCACATTAGAACATTTTTGACCAGAAAATGGGAATTTTTGACATGGCCTATAGCGCCCCCTAAGGGTGAATGTGGGCCAATCTTGGTTTGTGAGTTCCTGTTGGCCTGTAGTATCAATGTACCAAATTTGAAAGTTTTTGACAAAAAAAAATTGCAATTTGGGAATGGCCTTTAGCGCCCCCTAAGGGCGAATGTGAGACATTCTTGGTTTGTGGATTTCTGTTGGCCTGTAGTGTCAATATACCAAATTAGAACATTTTTGACCAGCAAATGGGAATTTAGGGCGTGGCCTGTAGCGCCCCCTAAGGGTGAATGTGGGCCATTCTTGGTTTGTGGATTCCTGGTGGTCTGTAGTATCAATATACAAAATGGGAATTTTGGGCTTGGCCTGTAGCGCCCCCTAAGGGAGAATGTGGGATATTCTTTACGCAGTACTTCAGAGTGATGTCATCTTGAAGTATATATATATATATATATATATATATATATATATATATATATATAGGTCTGTTTCTAACCCACACCTATAATATCACTTCTGAAGGCATGGATTACACCACTGGAGTGGTATGTATTACTTTTATGCTGCATTTATGTGATTTTTGTAGCTTCTGAGTTCTGATCACCATTCAAGTCATTGAAAGGTCCAACAGGGTTGAGATAATCTTCTAAAAAGATTAATTTGTGTTCACCAGAAGAAAGGAAATAATACACATCTGGGATGGAATGAGGGTGAGTATACGATGAGAGAAATTTATTTTTGGGGTAAAAACCATTTGTAGGCTACTTTTTATTTACTTGGAAAATTGTTACTGTCTCTTTAAGAGGATTTTAAACGCATTTCATTCAAGGCACAGTCTGTGCGGCTTGTTTCATTGAGTTTAATCTTTAGAGAACTGTGAAGTCTCATTATTTTCGTGCTGTTACATCTGTATTCATTTCAGAGATTAATTGATTGAGATTGTGAAACTACATACAACCGACAAACCTCCATGAAGATGCGAGTAAAAATGAGATGCCTCGCGCTGTCAGACACAATGCTGATAATCATTCTCGGAAGTGTTGATACTAGATTTAGATTCGCGATTTCTTCATCAACTGTTTAGTTCACTTGAGACAAAACAGACAATATATCATGTATGGTTGTATGAAAGTGTCCGTTCAAACGCAAGAAGAAGCGAATGCGATCTCTCATCGGGGCTCGTGAGTTAGACGTGACGCTGCTCTCTGTTTCACACAAATATTTATTAGGGCCCAAGCCTGAAAAGGCGAAGGCCCTATTGTTTTCCTTAGGATTATTATTATTATTATTAGGGCCCAAGCCTGAAAAGGCGAAGGCCCTATTGTTTTCCTTAGGATTATTATTATTATTATTATTATTATTATTATTATTATTATTTTATCGACTATTCGGGCACTTTTTGGGGCCTTAACATGCTCTAAAACTCTTGAAACTTTGCACACGGGTCAGAACCTGCGGCCATCAGGGCTGGGCTGAAGATGGTACCCGGGCGTGGCAGGGGGTTTCAGCAGCGCCCCCTGGAACGGGGTCCGAAACCATGGTCCATAAATCAAACACACTTGCATGTAATAATATGAAAGTCGGTACACATACAGATCTCATCGTTTCATATATACTTCATGCTCTTACTTTTTACCTCAGCCCAACAGGAAGTCGGCTATTTAGGGTTGTTTGGAAAACGTATACAATGGAATTTGAAATACTCCTCCTAGAGAAATCATTTAATCGCCACGAATCTCAGTCAGCATGAAGTCAAGACATTGAGGATGAAAAATTGCCAGCGGATTTTTGATATCTCAAACGGTTTGGCCGTGGCGAGGAAACAAATTTATGGCGAGAAAAGTGAGACAGGAAGTGTGTTATAACTTCTGCATAAATTAACAGATCTTGATGAAACTTCAGCAGTGTGTTCGTTGTAAGAGGCCGATCACATGGATGTGACTATTGTGAGTCAAAGTTATAGCGCCACCAACTGGCAGCAGGAAGTGTGTCACTTTCAAAATACTTTGAAATCACCCTCTTGTTTTTACCCGATTTGCTTCAAACTTTACGTGTATAATGTAAACACACGGCAGATTTAGACCTGTGAAAGGATTATTGATATCTTAGATACTGTTGCCGTGGCAACACTTCAAACTTTACTTTTCTTTATTGATGCTTTTGAGACTCTTAACATACTTGAAATTGCATGAAACTCGACAGAGACGTCACATTTATTAGCCAGTAGACATGTGCAAAGTTTCAGAAATGGGTGTGGTGAGGGGCTCAGTAGCGCCACCTTTTGACAAAAAAGTGGGGGGTTAGTTTCATCTACAGGTACAAAAATTGGTATTGATATAGTTCTCCTCAAGCCGGACAACTTTCTAATTTACAGTCATTAGCTCCGACCAACAGAAAGTCAGATATTTTGGTTTGAATGTGGAGAAAATGTCAGAATTTTGCAAGTCACTCTCTAAGACTTTGTGTGTGAGGAGTAGGAAGGGAGGGGGTCTTGTGAAGTAATACATAGGGCTATACTGCCCTCTTGTGTTCAACATAGTATGGGTTACATTAACTTTTGCACGATATTCTAATTTTTCGAGTTTCACCTGTATGCAGAGTTGACAGAAAAATGTTACACACGCCGTAGCAGGTGAATACAACAAAGAACTAAAGCCTAAAAAACTAAAGTTTAATCCACTGTCTGTTCATTCTCTGAGTGGCAATTACAAGAAATGTCCAATAGATGGCATCCAAGCCTCATTGTTCAATGATTTACAACAGGTCTGAGTCCAGAATGGGCAGGGACTGAGTTCAACAGTTGCTTGAGCTCTTTTGCAGTCGAATCCCAGAAAAAAGGCAAACAATGTGTCCCCACTCAATATATACATCAACTGAGTGGAGGATACAATTTTTAACAACCTTTAACCATTTACAGCCAGAGCGTTCAAATTTGGGAACAATTATTCCCATGGTTCCTGTCTCAGTGTCATCGTCGTCCGATCACCGATTTTATTTCTGAAGTCTGCCCAGATACTCATGACAATACAAGCTAAAGGCACATGTGATTGGTTAAGGGGTTACTGGGCAAGAATAATAACTGTATCGTCATCACCGTCCTCCTTCATTTCAATGGAAAGGTGATATCACGAGAGATTTACTCCAGTGTTGGATTTACTGCTTCAAATTAAATACTGAGGCGATTTTTGCAAGGTAAGAACGTGTGTTGTCTATATTTTCTATAGAAAGTCAAAACGTTTTAGTGACGAAGCATTTATTTGTAGGAGTATTGCTAGTTATTTCTGGAAAAAAATGACAAAACAACTCAAATAAATGTTTGTGAGCAGTTTTGTGTGAAACCGCGAGATGCGTCGCGTCTAACGCACGAGCCCCGATGAGAGATCGCATTCGCTTCTTCTTGCGTTTGAACGGACAATTTCATACTACAAAATGTCAAATTACATGATATATTGTCTGTTTTGTCCCAAGTGAACATAAACAGTTGATGAAGAAATCGCGAATCGAAATCTAGTATCAACACTTCCGAGAATGATTATCAGCGTTGTGTCTGACAGCGCGAGGCATCTCATTTTTACTCGCATCTTCATGGAGGTTTGTCGGTTGTATGTAGTTTCACAATCTCAATCAAGTAATCTCTGAAATGAATACAGATGTAACAGCACGAAAATAATGAGACTTCACAGTTCTCAAAAGATTAAACTCACTAAAACAAGCCGCACAGACTGTGCCTTGAATGAAATGCGTTTAAAATCCTCTTAAAGAGACAGTAACAATTTTCCAAGTAAATAAAAAGTAGGCCTACAAATGGTTTTCACCCCAAAAATAAATTTCTCTCATCGTATACTCACCCTCATTGCATCCCAGATGTGTATTGTTTTCTTTCTTCTAGTGAACACAAATTAAGCTTTTTAGAAGATTATCTCAACCCTGTTGGACCTTTCAATGACTTGAATGGTGATCAGAACTCAGAAGCTGCAAAAATCAAATAAATGCAGCATAAAAGTAATCCATACCACTCCAGTGGTTAAATCCATGCCTTCAGAAGTGATATTATAGGTGTGGGTTAGAAATAGACCTATATATATATATACTTCAAGATGACATCACTCTGAAGTACTGCGTAAAGAATATCCCACATTCGCCCTTAGGGGGCGCTACAGGCCATGCCCAAAATTCCCATTTTCTGGTCAAAAATGTTCTAATGTTGTATATTGATACTACAGGCCAACAGGAATTCACAAACCAAGAGTGGCCCACATTCGCCCTTATGGGGCGCTACAGGCCACGCCCTAAATTCCCATTTGCTGGTCAAAAATGTTCTAATTTGGTACATTGATACTACAGGCCAACAGGAACCCACAAACAAAGAATTGCCCATATTCGCCATTAGGGGGCGCTACAGGCTATGCCCAAAATTCCCATTTTATGGTCAAAAATTTTCTAATTTGGTATATTGACACTACAGGCCAACAGAAATCCACAAACCAAGAATGTCTCACATTTGCCCTTAGGGGGTGCTAAAGGACATTCCCAAATTGCACATTTTTTTGTCAAATACTTTCTAATTTGGTACATTAATACTACAGGCCAACAGGAACCTACAAACCAAGAATGGCTCACATTCGCCCTTAGGGGGCGGTACAGGCCATGCCCAAATGTCAATTTTTCAAAGTGATTGTATTTCCACCCCATTTATTTAGTTTTTCTGAAACCTGGTGAACATACCTCATTTCTCATTGTAAACAAAAAACCCTACAGGATCCATAAGGTCCGGCATGATGGATTTTCCTGTACACTGAAAATGTTTAGTTTAGGATTCAGACAGAAAGACATGTTTTTTGGATTTTTTCATTGGGAGGGTTTAACCCCAACCCTCTATTGATCAATTTTAAATGATTTGCCATTTTGAGGAGGAATCGCATTGCTGCTTGCAGCTATATTTTTGAGTTGTTGCTGTGTCCATCATCCTTTGTTTTCCGAAAGCCACCAAGTGGAAATGAGCCCGGTAACTAAAGGCACCAGGGTTGCGGTGCCACCGGCTTGGGCCCGTCATCGCTGCTTGCAGCTTTAATTTGAGTTGTTTTGCCATTTGTTGAGTTGAATGGTGTAAAATCGCTTGAAAGTTCAAACAGGAAAGTGTTAAAAACACATACAACAGACAAACATTGCTCGCATTGAAGACGCGAGTAAAAATGAGATCGCGCCACTATTGCGTGCTGTCAGAGAACACGCAGATGAAACATCATTCTCGGAAGTATTGATACTTTAGGATCGATCCGTCCATCCCTTCTTTCTTTAGACATATGTTTCATGTTTGTGTGATAAGTGTTCGCGGAGTTTCACTTGATTTTTCTGACGTGTATCAGACAGATTATCGCAAAGACAGATTCGATTTACCCTGTTTATTTTCGTTATTTTACAAAAGCTCAAGGTTTTGTTGTATTGTAAGTGTACACAAATAAAAGTAGACCTTTTATAGTTTGTAATGATCTCTTCCATGTATCTGAATGGGCAAAAATGACGCAGTATTTTGTTTAAGTTTTTTCCGCTGTTTAGAACAATGCATCTGAAAGGACATTACAGCGCCATTGTTGACCCCCGTAATAATGCCAGAATTCAATAATGATTCCCGATTTCAAACTCCTCGCAAAGATTTATTTGAGTTGTATGCCATTTGTTGAGTTGAATAGTGTAAAATCGCTTGAATATTCAAACTGGGAAGTAGTAAAACACATCTCACTGACCTTATTTGTGCAGTAACTCTCATCGGGGCTCGTGCGTTAGACGCGACGCATCTCGCGGTTTCACACAAAACTGATCACAAACATTTATTTGAGTTGTTTTGCCATTTGTTGTGTTGAATAGTGTAAAATCGCTTGAATATTCAAACTGGGAAGCAGTAAAATACATCTCACTGACCTTGTGCAGTAACTCTCATCGGGGCTCGTGCGTTAGACGCGACGATTATCGCTGTTTCACACAAACTGCTCGAAAACATTTATATGAGTTGTTTTACCATCTGTTGAGATGAATAGTATAAAATCGCGTGAATGTTCCAAATGTCAAGCATTAAACACACACAATTGACATACCTTTGTGCAAACGCAGGCAAAATTCTTCTGGCTGAGAAAGTCGGGAGCTCCACCCACTAGTAGACAGAATTGCTCCATTAGAGAGATTTCTCCAGTAAAAGTGCATTTGGTAGACAGAGTTACACCAGCAGAGGGAGCCTCTTTGCTCAGCCAATGTAAGTGAATGGGATTTTACTTGTAGACCGTATTGATCCAGTAGAGGGGGCATTTTTGCTCAGCCATTGTAAATCAATGGGATTTTTTACATTTTTGATCGTCATTTATATAAAAAGCTTAAGTCGCATCAGGTAAAAAAAAGACATAGCAGCAAACTTCAGAACAGTCCCCAGGTCTGTGGCAAGTTGGGTACTTATAGCATTAAAGCTCTTAGAGGTGAGGTTGTTGAAATTTTAGTAAGTAAAATAGTATTATTAATAATAATAATAATAAATGTATGTAACATAACAATATGTTGGCTTTCTCAAGCCAACATAGTTATGTCATCTTGAAGCATGTTAGGTTTGAAAAACCATCAATCAAATTTTCATTTGGTTTATTGACACTAATATATTGAGGCAATGTGGTCATTTACATAAACACGCACCTTTCAGCCATTTTGTATTGTATTCATTTTTGCTAAGTAACAAATTGAAAGACATCAATTCTACACATGGGTACCAAATGTCAAGTCAATTGGATCTACGGTTCAAGAGAAGAAGACTTTTGTAGGTTTTGGCAAATTTTCACTGTACAGGACAATCCATTAGGGCAGAAGTTATGGGTCCTTGAGGCTTTTTTGTTCCCAATGAGAAATGAGGCAAGTATACCAAGTTTTAGAATATTTGGAAAATTGGGGTGAAAGTGCCATCATTTTGAAAATGTGACATTTGGGCGTGGCCTGTAGCGAACCGCTAAGGGTGAATGTCGGCAATTCTTTGCACAGTACTTCAAAGGGATGTTATCTTGAAGCATGTCAGGTTTAAAATCCCTAAGTCAAAATTACATTTGATTTATTGACTTATATATTGATTAAATGTGGACATTTACATAAACACGCCCCTTTCAGCCATTTTTAATCGTACCTTATGGGTCCTTGAGGCTTTTTTGTTCCCAATGAAAAATGAGGCAAGTATACCAAGTTTTAGAATATTTCGAAAATTGTGGTGAAAATGCCATCATTTTGAAAATGTGACATTTGGGCGTGGCCTGTAGCGAACCGCTAAGGGCGAATGTGGGCAATTCTTTGCACAGTACTTCAAAGGGATGTTATCTTGAAGAATGTTAGGTTTGAAAAACCCTGGGTCAAAATTACATTTGATATATTGACATATATATTGATTAAATGTGGACATTTACATAAACACGCCCCTTTCAGCCATTTTATATCGTATTCATTTTTGCTAAGTAACGTTTTCAAAGACATCAATTCTACACATGCGTACCAAATTTCAAGTATATTGGAGCTACGGTTCAGGAGAAGAAGAGTTTTGTAGGTTTTGGCAAATTTTCACTGTACAGGAAAATCCATTAGGGCAGAAGTTATGGGTCCTTGAGGCTTTTTTGTTCCCCATGAGAAATGAGGCATGTACACCAGGTTTGAGAATAATTGGACAAATGGCTTGGAAATGCCATGACTTTGAAAATATTTTTTTGGGGCGTGGCCTGTAGCGCCACTTATGGGCGAATGTGGGCCATTCTTGGTTTGGGGGTACCCGTTGGCATGGAGTATCAATGTGCCAATTTAGAAAATTTTTGACCAGTAACTTTTTGAGATATTGGGGCTCAAGGAGAATAATAATAATAATAATAATAATAATAATAATAATAATAAAACTGTCAATAACAATAGATTCCCTCCTATCGGAGGAATCTAATAATAATAATAATAAAACTGTCAATAACAATAGATTCCCTCCTATCGGAGGAATCTAATAATAATAAAACTGTCAATAACAATAGATTCCCTCCTATCGGAGGAATCTAATAATAATAATAATAATAATAATAAAACTGTCAATAACAATAGATTCCCTCCTATCGGAGGAATCTAATAATAATAATAATAATAATAATAATAATAATAAAACTGTCAATAACAATAGATTCCCTCCTATCGGAGGAATCTAATAATAATAATAAAACTGTCAATAACAATAGATTTCCTCCTATCGGAGGAATCTAATAATAAAACTGTCAATTACAATAGATTCCCTCCTATCGGAGGAATCTAAATAATAATAATAATAATAATACTCTCAATTACAATAGATTCCCTCCTATCGGAGGAATCTAATAATAATAATAATAATACTGTCAATTACAATAGATTCCCTCCTATCGGAGGAATCTAATAATAATAATAATAATAATAATAATAAAACTGTCAATAACAATAGATTCCCTCCTATCGGAGGAATCTAATAATACTGTCAATTACAATAGATTCCCTCCTATCGGAGGAATCTAATAATAATACTGTCAATTACAATAGATTCCCTCCTATCGGAGGAATCTAATAATAATAATACTGTCAATTACAATAGATTCCCTCCTATCGGAGGAATCTAATAATACTGTCAATTACAATAGATTCCCCCCTATCGGAGGAATCTAAAAACTACAAAAACTGGGACACTAAAGAGACCTTTCTACTGACTCTGAAAAACACCAAAAGAAAGATGCCCAGGGTCATCTGTGTGAACGTGTGGTTCAGGTGGTAGAGCGGGTTGACCACTAATCGCAGGGTTGGCGGTTCGAGTCCCACAAGACCCCCTTGGGCAAGACACTGAATCCCAAGTTGCTCCCAATAGCAGGCTAGCGCCTTGCGTCGTGTGTGTGTGCAAATGGGTGAATGAGTAACAGTGTAAAGCACTTTGAAAAACGATAAGGTTAAAAAACCATTATATAAAGTGCAGACCATTTACATTTGTGGCCATACTGTGAGATGCCTAAGACAGTGCTACAGGGAGACAGGACCAGTGATAGACCACATGTAATAACACTTGCACAGGACCGGTTCATCCAAATTTCACACCTGCGGGACAGGTACAGGATGGCAACAACAACAGCTCGAGTTACACCAGGAACGCACAATCCCTCCATCAGTGCTCAAACTGTCTGCAATAGGCTGAGACGGAGGGCTTGAAGGCCTGTTGTAAGGCAGGTCCTTACCAGACATTACTGGCAACAACGTCGTCTATGGGCACAAACCCACCTCTGCTGGAACAGGACTGGCAAAAAGTGCTCTTCATTGACGAGTCGCAGTTTTGTCTCACCAGATGTGATGGTCGGACTTGCGTTTATCGTTGAAGGAATGAGCGTTACACCAAGGCCTGTACTCTGGAGCGGGATCGATTTGTAGGTGGAGGGTCCATCATGGCCTGGAGCAGTGTGTCACAGCATCATCGGACTGAACTTGTGGTCAATGCGGCCAATCTCAACAGTGCGTTACATTAAGACATCCTCCTCTCTCATGTGGTAAAATCATTGATTTTGACCCCCCCTTTGTTCAGGGACACATCATTCCATTTCTGTTAGTCACATGTCTGTGAAACTTGTTCAGTTTATGTATTAGTTGTTGAATCTTTTATGTTCATTCAAAGATTTACATGTTAAGTTTGCTGAAAATAAAAGCAGTTGAAAGCGAGTTTATGTTGAGTTGAGTTTGAAATGCACTATTATGCTCATGCATCAACAAAGTGCAAGTATAAAGTTAAAATTTTGATTTAGTAAATAGAGAAAGTTTTTTTTTTTTTAACCATGGTTCTACTGTAGTAATACTGTTGTAACCATGACTGAAGTAACAATGGCTGCTGTCACCATGGTTTTCTTGGCAGAAATCATGGTTTTGATAATTTACCATGGTTTTACAACGGTAATACTGTAGTTTCCATATAAAAACCATTAATTGACTATAGTACTGTGTAAAAGTATAAGGACAGGCAAGGAGAGAGCGGGAACTGGCTGAACAGTCAACGTAAATTTTTATGATAAAAATGATCTTAAAACAACATAAAACATAAACGAACAGACACACATGCTGTGGCGAAAATAAGGAACTACATTGCCCAGAATGCAATGTGGTTATTAAGAGAGGTTCTGCACTGCGGAAGGACGTAGCAGGCTTAATTAAGCAACAGGGGTGCAGGGTTAAAGCGGGGAAGTTTAAAAACACGGAGTGAATGTGAACTGGACGAATTCGAGCTGCTGGAGTTTTTTAACAAGCCTGAGTTAATCTCGTGTGTCTAAGTATTTCGCTGGCTGCACTGTGAAAGAGGATCTGGATTGTCATTGTTGCTGTTCCTGGAAGATACTCGTTAATCAGAATTGCTTTGGCTGAGCGAGAGCTGATCGTGGCAGCGCCTGTGAGTTACTTCTTTTCGTTGTAGTCTGAGACACAAAGCCAAGATACTGTGCGTCTGACTCCAGGTAGGACTGCTGGAACAGTAAACTATTCACTCGCCCTCAAACTACAAAAAAAAAAAAAAAGACGCTACAAACGGAGAACACGAACACACACACACACACACACACACACACTCTTACCTCAACTGACGAATGCTAAATTCCCGCAGTCATTCATGAACTATTAGCAGAGGTTAACGAACTGAAATATTTATTTTGTGATGTGAGTTGAACTAATCACTTTATTATTTTTATTTCTTTCTGTGGACTTTACTACATGAAGTGTTAATGGATGAAATTTTGTTAAATACATTTAATCGCAGTGGTTGATGAAATGCTTTGTTGTTTGCTCAAGATGATTATGTATTCACTATGATTTTGTGAACACCATGCTCTAAGCTTTGGAAATTATGGTAGCCTATGAGAATAATTTTGTTTTGTCTGTGCTTTAGAAAAGTGCTTTAGGACGAAAAAAACCCACATGAGTTATACAATAAGACTAAAATAAATAAATTTACTTTATGTTAAAATGGTTGGGTAACTGTGTGTAGTTCTGTAACGAGTGATTATATTCATTTCATGATTACCACCGTCACAATGCAAGGCGACTGCTTATCTCAAACTGGACCTCAGGGCCAGTGTGTCCTCAAGGCCCGGCCCCATCTTCCTCCTCATCACATTTTGTAACCATGACAGTTACCATTTTAATTTTGTGGTTACTATGATTTCACTACAAATAACAATTAAACTTTGGTTTGATTATTCGTAAGGGCAAACCCGTTGAAGTGTTTGTTACCAAATAGAGTATTCTTACTTTTTTTCTGAACATAGCAAAAACCGAACCGTACTGAAACATTGAACTAAAGTGTGATACAAATGGAACTTTGTGCAATTTAAACCACTACACCCCTAGTGTAAGTAAATTGGGTCAAACTTTCTCTACATCATTCTGCTACCAAAAAGCATTTTCCTTCTCCACTGACCATATTTAAGGCTCCAGTGAGTGGCTCAAAAATGTTTGTTCCCTGAACAGAGTGCCCATGAGCAAAGATGGAAGAATTCAAGCTACATACTTCCTCAATGTTTTTCTCTGACAAATCTTACTGCTCCACTGGGAGTGGACACTTTGGCTGATCAAGTGGTCAAGTAAGATTTAGTATGCAAGCGGACTGAGGTAAACCCATAGAGACTTACTTAACTGCAAAATCCCAATCTAAAAGTAATATTGATAACAGAAGTGATAAAAATCGCAAAGGCTCAGTGTGTGATGGGCTCCTACCATCAGGACGCCTAGAGACCACCAATCAGCACTCTGTGTGTGACCTCTTCTGTTGACCACCTCAGGGGCCATATATTCCACAGTGCCACAAAAAGAGTATGCTTTTCTGTCCTGATCTACGGCTTCTTTACTGAGGCCAAAGTCTGTAAAAACACAACTTCACATTATCATATTTGCATTAAGTAACAATGCTCTAAACAAATAACCCCATATGGCCACATCAAACTATGACTTAACTGTATATGAATGATATGGCTCAATCATTTTATTCTCATTTTAGAAGAGAAATTTCAGCATTTAACGCTCAAGTCAGAAACATACTCTACACAAGTATGGGAGAGAAATGCTAAAAGTATGTGCAGCTATTTCCTATGGATGCAAGTGCCATAAAAGCACAGCATCTATTTACTTGAATGGCGAAATACTGAAATCTCCAAAACGGTTGGTCAAGATTACAATCAAAGAACATATTTCAAATCATCAGTTAAATCTGACAACCATGGTCTCATAATTTGTGTTTAAACTCAGCTCATGCTAAAAACAATTTTTTTCAGGCTGGTTCAGCTAATGCACGTTCTCGAGTTGACTGTCAGGCAATGTCTGTATCTAACAGGTGATTGCCTCGTTTACGCATAAGGTGGGACGTCCCTTTCTGCATCCGCCATATTGGGCATTACAATTTTTCTCATTGATTTTAATACAAGTGGTCCGTCTTGGGCTAAATACTATCCGTTTCAACTGAATAACATTTCTACCTGGCAATATTACTACCATTCATCCAACTGTAAGTAAAAACACTATTGGACCGCCTCTATGATTAACATTGTACTGGTAGCAGTGTTTCTTCTATCATTAAATTTTTTTTTTTACAAAGCTTTGACAATATGAACTGGCATTTTATTTATATTTTGTAGAATGCATTTTTGTTAGGTATCCCATGTTCTTCTCCATATACAATATGCAGTGCATCCGGAAAATATTCACAGCACTTCACTTTTTCCTCATTTTGTTATGTTACAGCCTTATTCCAAAATGGATTAAATTCATTATTTTCCTCAAAATTCTACAAACAATACCCCATAATGACAACTTCAAATAAGTTTGTTTGAAATCTTTGCAAATGTATAAAAAAATTAAAAATGAGCTAACACTAAGGAAGCGCTCTGTGAACTGTATGGGGCTATGAGCGAACTGCAGAACGCTCACCCCGACGGACTGTTTATTGTCGCTGGAGATTTCAACCATGCGAATCTCAAGACAGTGCTCCCTAAATTCCATCAATATGTGGACTTTGCAACGAGAGGGGCGAACGCGCTTGATCTTGTTTACACAAACATCCCAGGCGCATACCGGGAGGAGCCCCACCCCCACCTCGGCTATTCAGACCAAATCTCTGTTATGCTAATTCCAGCATAGACCACTCGTCAGATGCACAAAACCGCTCCAGAAGCAGGTGAAAACCTGGCCAGCAGGAGCCATCTCTGCTCTTCAGGACTGTTTTGAGTGTATTGACTGGCACATGTTCAGGGAGGCTGCAACATATGGTGACTCCACCAACTTGGAGGAATACACAGCATCAGTGACCAGCTACATCAGCAAGTGCATTGATGATGTCACTTTCTCCAAGACCATCACCACACGCTCCAACCAGAAGCCGTGGATGTCTGCGGAGGTGTGCACGCTGCTGAGGACACGAGACTCTGCCTTCGCAGCCCTAAGAACAGCGAGGGCCAAACTGTCCCAGGCCATCAGAGAGGCAAAGCGCGCACACGCCCAGAGAATCCACAGTCACTTCCAGGACAGCGGTGACACACAGCGCATGTGGCAGGGCATCCAGGCCATCACCAACTACAGGACAACAACAGTTGCCTGTGACAAAGATGCCTCCCTTCCAGATGCGCTGAATGACTTCTATGCTCGGTTTGAAGTGCAGAACGACGTAGTGGCGAGGAAGACCACACCTCCTCCCATCGACCAGGTGTTCTGTCTTACCACGGCTGATGTGAGGAAATCTCTACATAGAGTCAACCCACGGAAGGCTGCTGGACCAGACAACATTCCTGGCAGAGTGCTCAGAGGATGTGTAGACCAGCTGGCAGATGTTCTTACCAACATCTTCAACATCTTTCTGAGCAGCGCCGTCATTCCAACGTGCTTCAAGGCCACCACCATCGTCCCCATGCCAAAGAAGTCTTCAGTGTCCTACCTCAACGACTACCGTCCCGTTGCACTCACACCCATCATCACACCCATCAGCTTCGAAAGGCTCGTCATGAGGCACATTAAGACCCAGATGCCCCCCTCACTAGACCCACTACAGTTCGCGTATCGTCCAAACCGCTCAACAGACGATGCCATCGCCGCCACAACCCTCCATCTGGCCCTCACCCACTTGGAAAAAAAGGACTCATACGTTCGAATTCTGTTCATAGACTACAGCTCAGCATTCAACACAATCATTCCAGCACCTGATTGGAAAGCTGAACCTGCTGGGCCTGGACACCTCCCTCTGCAACTGGATCCTGGACTTTGACTGGGAGACCTCAGTCAGTCCAGATCGGGAACAGCATCTCCACCACCACCACCCTGAGCACTGGAGCCCCCCTGGGCTGTGTGCTCAGTCCACTGCTGTTCACTCTGCTGACTCACGACTGTGTAGAAATGCACAGCTCTAACCACATCAAGTTCACCGATGACACGACCGTGGTGGGTCTCATCAGCAATAACGACGAGTCAGCATACAGAGAGGAGGGTGCAGCGGCTAACAGACTGGTGTAGAACCAACAACCTGTCCCTGAATGTCGACAAAACAAACGAGATGGTTGTTGACTTTAGGAGAGCACAAGGCGAACGCTCTCCGCTGAACATCGACGGTTCCTCTGTGGAGATCGTCGAGAGCACCAAATTCCTTGGTGTTCACCTGACGGAGAGCCTCACCTGGTCCCTCAACACCAGCTCTATTACCAAGAAACCCCAGCAGCGTCTCTACTTTCTGCGAAGGCTGAGGAAAGCACATCTCCCACCCCCCCATCCTCACTACATTCTATAGAGGGACTATTGAGAGCATCCTGAGCAGCTGCATCACTGCCTGGTTTGGGACTTGCACCGTTTCGGACCGCAAAGCCCTGCAGAGGATAGTAAGGACAGCTGAGAAGATCATCGGGGTCTCTCTTCCCTCCATCAAAGACATTTACGAAAAACACTGCATCCGCAAAGCCAAAAGCATTGTGGATGACCCCACACACCCCTCACACAAACTCTTCACCCTCCTGCCGTCTGGCAAGAGGTACCGAAGCATTCGGGCCCTCACGGCCAGACTGTGTAACAGCTTCTTCCCCCAAGCCATCAGACTCCTCAATATTCAGACTGGTTTGACACACACACACACACACGTCCTGAGTTGCACTTGAATTACTGTCACTTTATAACTGTCTGCTACCTCAATAACTGCTATGTCCATAGAACACTATCTCATAGTATGTTATGTTTACGTTACATTTTTAGGAACTGTCATCTTTTGACACTACTGTGTACTGGTCGGCGCTGCACTGTCTCTCACTGTGTCTATTGTCCTGTTCATTGTTAGTAATTTATTGTACTGTCCCATAATTTTTCCACACGTTTGCACGTGCACTTTATTTAGGTACTTTATTTAGTCTGTGTAGTCTCATGTGGTTCTGTGTTTGTCCTATGTTGATTTATGTAGCACCATGGTCCTGGAGGAACGTTGTCTCGTTTCGCTGTGTACTGTACTAACTGTATATGGTTGAAACGTCAATAAAAACCACTTGACTTGAGGTGCATCCTGTTTCCACTGATAATCCTCGATGTATCTACAACTTGATTGGACTCCACCTGTGGTAAATTCAGTTGATTGGACATGATTTGGAAAGGCACACACCTGTCTATATAAGGTCCCACAGTTAACAGTGCATGTCAGAGCACAAACCAAGCCATGAAGTCCAAGGAATTGTCTGTAGACCTCCGAGACATGATTGTATTTACATTTACATTTATGCATTTTGGCAGACGCTTTTATTCAAAGTGACTTACAGGGACAATCCCCCCCGGAGCAACCTGGAGTTAAGCGTCTTGCTCAAGGACACAATGGTGGTGGCTGTGGGGTTTGAACCAGCGACCTTCTGATTAGCAGCCCTGTGCACTAGCCACTATGCCACCACCACTCATTGTATCGAGGCAAAGATCTGGGCAAGGGTACAGAAAAATTTCCGCAGCATTGAGAAGGTCCCAATGAGCACAATGTAATGTCATCTGTAAATGGAAGTATGGAACCACCAGGACTCTTCCTAGAGCAGGCCACCTGGACAAACTGAGCGATCGGGGGAGAAGGGCCTTAGTAAGGGAGGTGACCAAGAACCCAATGGTCACTCTGACAGAGCTCCAGCGTTTCTCTGTGGAGAGAGGAGAAACTTCCAGAAGAACAACGATCTCTGCAGCACTTCACCAATCAGGCCTGTATGGTATAGTGGCCAGACAGAAGCCACTCCTCAGTAAAAGGCACATGACAGCCCGCCTGGAGTTTGCCAAAAGGCAACCTGAAGGACTCTCAGAGCATGTCTGATGAAACAAAGATTGATCTCTTTGGCCTGAATGGCAAACGTCATGTTTGGAGGAAACCTCATCATCTGGCCACTACCATCCCTACAGTGAAGCATGGTGGTGGCAGCATCATGCTTTGGGGATGTTTTTCAGCGGCAGGAACTGGGAGACTAGTCAGGATCGAGGGAAAGATAAATGCAACAATGTACAGAGACATCCTTGATGTAAACCTGCTCCAGAGCGTTCTAGACCTCAGGCTGGGGTGAAGGTCTTCATCTTCCAACAGGACAACTACCCTAAGCACACAGCAAAGATAACAAAGGAGTGGCTACGGGACAAGTCTGTGAATGTCCTTGAGTGGCCCAGCCAGAGCCCAGACTTGAACCCGACTGAACATCTCTGGAGAGATCTGAAAATGGCTGTGTACCGATGCTTCCCATCCAACCTGATGGAACTTGAGAGGTCCTGCAAAGAAGAATGGGAGAAACTGCCCAAAAATAGGTGTGCCATGCTTGTAGCATCATACACAAAAAGACTTGAGGCTGTAATTGGTGCCAAAGGTGCTTCAACAAAAGTATTGAGCAAAGGCAAAGGCTGTATATGTGATTTTTTTCGTTTTTCATTTTTTTTATAAATTTGCAATGATTTCAAACAAACTTCTTTCACATTGTCATTATGGAGGCATTGTTTGTAGAAATTTGAGGAAAATAATGAATTTAATCCATTTTGGAATAAGACTGTAACATAACAAAATGTGGAAAAAGTGAAGCGCTGTGAATACTTTCTGGATGCACTGTTACAGTATAATTCATTGTGCCATCGGGTGGACTTGGGGAGGTCTGACATCTTGTAGCTTTTTCTCCAAACTGATATAGAAATTTCAAATATATTTCAAAGTTTTTTTACTATTTAAGTTCAAATAAAAAAAAAATGGTTTCTGTGCCCTTTTGGCAGTGCTTCATGGGACTGTAGTTTATTCCATTAAAGACCTTAAGTTTAAATCTACCTTTGTATTATTGGAGGGTTGTTTCATGGCTTGGAACACTTACTAAATATGTAATAAAATTCCTATGGAAAACATTTATGGGGAAAAACACATTCAGAACCAAGATGGCTGAAAAAGTGGGTGGGCACTGTTGCACTATATAGAGTTATGCAAAGCATGCAACATATCAGAACACAAACTCATGTGAAAAAGAAAGCTTGTGTCACTACAGTATAAGCGGATGCATTCACATATTGAGTAGAGTATGTTTTGGACCTAATACTAGATATAATACACATCAACTTTGCCTTGATATCTACATGCACGCATTCAACAGGCAGGGAAGTGATGTAATAAGGTGACACAACAATACGTACCTGTTAACTTGATATGTCCAGCTTCATCAAGCAAAATGCTGAAAATTAAGACCAGATTTCTCCAATATAGATACTAAAATACATGAACTAAACAACAGTAACATAAGAGACAGAATTAAAAAAGTCCTTTGAAACCTCTTTATTATATCTTGAACAACAGTTCTGTCAGATACAAGGACCATATTTATTTAATAAAAGATCAAAAATAGAGGATGGGTGAGTGGTCAGAAAGAAAAAGTGGGAGATCTGCAGTTTTTAACTTTTAACAGGTTTACTTTGTCAAAGGACACATCTAATAAAAGGAATAAACTTACAGTTACATTCTCATTATGACTTAAACAACTAAAGAGAGAAAGAAAGAAAAGAAATGAGATAGGAGGTTAAGGGGGATACTTTACTTTTCAGGCTTCAGGTCTCTGTAAACAATGCCTAGGTTATGTAGGTGATCCAATGCAAGGGCCAGCTCTGCAAGGTAGAATTTCACATCCTCCTCTGTAAACATAACCTAGTAAGAACTGGACAAATTTACTCTCTCATCAAAGATCACAAATCAATACACAATCATAACCACAAAGAAACAGAAGCCAAAAAGCAATAAAGTACTGATATTTGTCCTAAAATGTGAATTAATCAAGCTGATGGATATTAGCCAATTTTAATGAGGGGAAAAAAAAAATAATTAAGAGGGGGTTGCAAAAACTGACATATTGATGTAAGATGCTGGGGGGGGGGGGTGTAACACGAGTAATACAGTAATGCAGGGTCGCTTTGGGAGACAACATTTTACTGAACATAGGTTTCACCACAGATATCTAATATATCTATTATTATTATTATTAGTAGTAGTAGTATTTATTATTATTGATTTATACAGTATATGGGTGTTGAGCATAAATAGAATACAGTGGCATGCAAGGTTTTAGGCACCCCTGGTTAAAACTTCTGTTACTGTGAATAGTTAAAAAGTAGAAGATGAACTGATCTCCAAAAGGCATAAAGTTAAAGATGAAACATTCTTTTCACAATTTTAAGCAAGATTAGTGTATTATTTTTGTTTCGTAGAATTTTAGATTGAAAAAAATTAAAGGAGCACCATGCAAAAGTTTGGGCACCCCAATAGATTAGAGCTCTCAGATAACTTCAAGGTCTCAGACCTTAATTAGCTTGTTAGGGCTATGGCTTGTTCACAATAATCATTTGGAAAGGCCAGGTGATGCAAATGTCAAAGCTTTATGAATACTCTGACTCCTCAACCCTTGTCCCAACAATCAGCAGCCATGGGCTCCTCTAAGCAGCTGCCTAGCACTCTGAAGATTAAAATAATATATGCCCACAAAGCAGTATACGGCTATAAGAAGTTGGCAAAGAGTTATCACATTGCTGATTCCTCAGTTCATAATGTAATTAAGAAATGGCAGTTAACAGGAATGGGGGAGGTCAAGTTAAGGTCTGGAAGACCAAGAAAACTTTCCTAGAGAAATGCTCATAGGATTGCTAGAGGGGCAAATTAAAACCCCTTTTGACAGCAAAAGACCTTAAAGAAGATTTAGCAGACTCTGGAGTAGTGGTGCACTGTTCTACTCTGCAGCGACACCTGCACAAATATGACCTTCATGGAAGAGTCATGAGAAGAAAAACTTTTATTTTCAACCCAAAATTCAGCATCAGAAGTTTGCAAATGAACATATAAACAAGACTGATGCATTTTGGAAACAAGTCCTGTGGACTGATTAAGTTAAAATATAGCTTTTTGGTGCAATGATCAAATGTATATTTGGAGAAAAAAGGGTGCAGAATTTAATGAAAAGAACACCTCTCCCAACTGTTAAGCACAGGGGTGGATCGATAATGCTTTGGGTTTGTGTTGCAGCCAGCGGCACGGGAAACATTTCACTGGTAGAGGGAAGAATGGATTCAATTAAATGCCAGAAAAGTCTGGAAGCAAACATCACACCATCTGTAAAAAAAAGCTGAAGATGAAAAGAGGATGGCTTCTACAACAGGATAATGGTCCTAAACACACCTCAAAATCCACAATGGACTACCTCACGAAGCGCAAGCTGAAGGTTTTGCCATGGCCCTCATAGTTTCAGACCTAAACATCATCAGAAATCTGTGGATAAACCTCAAAAAGAGAAGTGCATGCAAGATGGCCCAAGAATCTCACTAAGCTAGAAGCCTTTTGCAAGGAAGGATGGGTGAAAATCCCCCAAACAAGAATTTGAAGACTCTTAGCTGGCTACAAAATTGTTTTCAAGATGTGATACTTGCAAAAGGGGGTGTTTCTAAATACTGACCATCCAGGGCGCTCAAACTTTTGCATCGGGCCCTTTTCCTTTTTTGTTATTTTCAAACTGTAGAAGATAATAATAAAAAAGTAATATTGCTTAAAATATTAAAGACATGTCATCTTTAACTTTAATGCCTTTTTGAAATCGGCCCATCAATAACTCTCTAAGCTATTCACAGTTACAGAAATTTTGATCAGGGGTGCCCAAACTTTTGCATGCCACTGTAGATCAATCCATGCTATGAGCCACTGACTGATGTAAATGACGACACATTGAAACTGTTATAACACTTGACACAACCTTAGTTAAGGTGCATTCCTTTCAGAACTGATCATCCCTATGCCTCTATTCCAGGGGTCTGCAAGCTTTTTGATATGGAGTGCCATTTTTTTTTCCTGGTCAATTGTGGTCATTTTAATTGGAAATTCTGTTTGTAGCCATCTTACAGCATGACTATCAAGATTGTTCTCCCTTCAAAGTGCCCTTCAGAGGGTGATTTATTCCGTTTGAAATCTTCTTTATCTTTATGCAGCTGGATGGTAAATAGTCTAATAGCAATAACGAAAATGTGTGAATGGCAATATTCAAAATAATTTTCACAAATATTTATAGATAACTTAATTAAAGACTCAGTAAATTATTTCCCACAACTGCTGATACTGAGGCCCTATGACGCAATGCAATTTCAAATCCAATACATAATAGGATATAACACAACTAATGCCAAGGTGGGAATGCAAAAATGATACATTTTTCTTACCTTGAAGTAAATAGTCATTGTAGGAGAACAATCTGGTTTATCAAGTCTGCTATTTTAGGAACTTCAGTGTAAACCTGCACTCACGTCACTTAGGCAGTGCCAGCGTAATGTACTTAGAACTTGTAGGCCAGACCAACCAGCTTACGTCTGTGCTGTTTTCAGTTGCTTATGTAAATATGTGCTAAAGTAAATAGACGTCTTTGACTCTTGTGAAGTGTCTTGCTGTTGTTCATCTTGTGCAGGTGTGCTGCGTTTTTTTTTAGACACAGTGACATGTTAAAAAGAACTTACTATGGGGGACTGGGTAGCTCAGCGAGAATTGACGCCGACCACCACCCCTGGAGTCACAAGTTCGAATCCAGGGTGTGCTGAGTGACTCCAGCCAGGTCTCCTAAGCCAAATTGGTCCGGTTGCAAGGGAGGGTAGAGTCACATGGGGTAACCTCCTCATTGTCACGATTAGTGGTTCTCGCTCTCAATGGGACATGTGGTAAATTGTGCTTGAATCGCAGAGAGTAGCATGAGCCTCCACATGCTGCGAGTCTCTGTGGTGTCATGCACAGTGAGCCACGTGATAAGATGCGTGGATTGACAGTCTCAGAAGCGGAGGCAACTGAGACTTTGTCCTCCACCACCCAGATTGAGGTGAGTAACCGCGCCACCACGAGGACCTACTAAGTAGTGTTAATTGGGCATTCCAAATTGGGAGATTTAAAAAAGGGGATAAATATATAAAATTATATATATAATAGTAAAAAAAAAAGAAAAGAACTTAAAATGGCCAAAAAAACATGCATCAAGATGCCTGTGCGCTGTTCTAGTCATTGCACAGCATCTACAATTTTTGTAGCAAAAGGGCGCATTCGATGCAAACAGCCCCTCTTTGATCCTACGATTCAACGACAAAGATGGGCATGTGAAGCGTTCAGGAATGAAGCATTACAGTGCATCCGGATAGTATTCACAGCGCTTCACTTTTTCCACATTCCAAAATGGATTCAATTCATTATTTTCCTAAAATTCTGCAATACCCCATAATGACAGTCTGAAAGAAGTTTGTTTGAAATATTTGCAATTAAATAAATAAACATTTGCAATATATATATATATATATATATATATATATATATATATATATATATATATATTTTATTTATTTATTTTTTTTTAAATCACATGTACATAAATATTCACAGCCTTTGCCATGATACTCAAAATTGAGCTCAGGTGCATCCTGTTTCCACTGATCATCCTTGAGATGTTTCTACAACTTGATTGGAGTCCACTTGTTGTAAATTCAGTTGATTGGACATGATTTGGAAAGGCACACACCTGTCTATATAAGGTCCCACAGTTAACAGTGCATGTCAGAGCACAAACCAAGCCATGAAGTCCAAGGAATTGTCTGTAGACCTCCGAGACAGGATTGTATCAAGGCAAAGATCTGGGGCATTGAAGGTCCCAATGAGCACAATGGCCGCCATCATCCGTAAATGGAAGGTTGGAACCACCAGGACTCTTCCTAGAACTGGCCACCCGGCCAAACTTAGCGATCTGGGAGAAGGGCGGGTGGTCAGGGAGGTGACCAAGAACCCGATGGTCACTCTGACAGAACTCCAGCATTTCTCTGTGGAGAGAGGAGAACCTTCAAGATGCAGCACTCCACCAATCAGACCTTTATGGTAGACAGAAAACCACTCCTCAGTAAAAGGCACATGACAGCCCGCCTGGAGTTTGCCAAAAGGCACCTGAAGGACTCTCAGATCATGATAAACAAAATTCTCTGGTCTGATGAAACAAAGATTTAACTTTCTGGCCTGAATGGCAAGCGTCATGTCTGGAGGAAACCAGGCACCGCTCATCACCTGGCCAATACCATCCCTACAGTGAAGCATGGTGGTGGCAGCATCATGCTGTGGGGATGTTTTTCAGCAGGAACTGGGAGACTAGTCAGGATCGAGGGAAAGATAAATGCAGCAATGTAGAGACATCCTTGATGAAAACCTGCTCCAGAGCGCTCAGACTGGGGTGAAGGTTCATCTTCCAACAGGACAACGACCCCAAGCACACAGCCAAGATAACAAAGGAGTGGCTACGGGACAACTCTGTGAATGTCCTTGAGTGACCCAGCAAGAGCCAAGACTTGAAACCGATGGAACATCTCTGGAGAGATCTGAAAATGGCTGTGCACCGACGCTCCCCATTCAACCTGATGGAGCTTGAGAGGTCCTGCAAAGAAGAACGGGAGGAACTGCCCAAAAATAGGTGTCCCAAGCTTGAAGCATCATACACAAAAAGACTTGAGGCTGTAATTGGTGCCAAAGGTGCTTCAATAAAGTATTGAGCAAAGGCTGTGAATACTTATGTACATGTGATTTTTGTCGTTTTTTATTTTTAACAAATTTGCAAATATTTAAAAAAAAAAACTTTTCACATTGTTATTATGGGGTATTGTTTGTAGACTTTTGAGGAAAATAATGAATTTAATCCATTTAGGAATAAGGCTGTAATATAACAAAATGTGGAAAAAGTGAAGCACTGTGAATACTTTCCGGATGCACTGTATGGGGGTCATTTTTATTTTAAAATTAAATATAATGTACATATGCAATTTTTAAATATTTTAAAGGAGATTTGTTCATTTCATTTTGCATTTTTAAATATTATATATACTGTATATACTGTATATATCATAATGTGCATCAGTCTGCAAGTGGCCCACCAGCCCGCTGTTAAAGTCCCGAATCTCCCAATAGCCAATCCGACCCTGCAGTAATGTCTGAGTAAAGTAATGACTAAGGTGTCTTTAAGTCTTAAAACATCTGCATGAACACACCAGAAAATGCTTACCCACAAACTCTTTAAAGCAGAAGTAATGCATTGCTTTTCCATAAAATTAATTTTGTAACATAATTACTTTGAAGAAGTACTTTTAATCAAATGAAGATTTTCCATAACTGCTTACAACATTCAGAAACAGTGAAAACTACAAGAAACCTACAAACATAATAAACAGGGAATTGCTTTAAGGTCTTGAAACACAGCGCTGCTGATGAAGATGGTTAGTACAGACTTAAGGACTATTCACAATAAGGATGAATTTTCACTGTGAAAAAAACAAAACACAATGAAAATTTGCCATGGAATAGGGCCACTGCACAGGTCAATTTTTTGGATCACTTGCTAAAAAATTGGACTGAACAATAAGCTTTTGGAAATCTGTCTGTCTTTCTGGACTGTGTTGTTGGTCTTGAAATACAAGGAACATAAAAAGCCACAGCTGCAACAAACAAGTGAAAAACAAAATGGTAATGTGATATGTTTTATAGATAAAAACATACCATACACTATACATCCCATTACAACAGCTGTGCTATAATTATTGCTAACAGCACCACACTATTACTGTCAATGTTATTGATGGCATATATTCCTGATTATATTCTGTATACTGAATATATTGACAGTATACACCGATTAGCCACAACATTAAAACCACCTGCCTAATATTGTGTAGGTCCCCCTCGTGCCGCCAAAACGGAGCCAACCCGCATCTCAGAATAGCATTCTGAATATGATATTCTTCTCACCACAATTGTACAGAATTGTTACCCGAGTTACTGAAGACTTTGTCGGTTCGAACCAGTCTGACCAATCTCTGTTGACCTCTGTCATCAACAAGTCATTTCTGTACACAGAACTGCAACTCACTGGATATTTTTTGTTTTTGGCAACATTCTGAGCCCATCTGGCACCAACAATCATCCATGCGATTATATAATCAGCCAATCGTGTGTCAGCAGTGTAGTATATAAAATCCTTGCAAATACAGGTCAGGATATTCAGTTAATGTTCACATTAACCATCAGAATGGGGAAAAATTGTGATCTCAGTTATTTGGATCGTGGCATGATTGTTGGTGCCAGACGGTCTGGTTTGAATATTTCTGTAACTGCTGAACTCCTGGGATTTTCATGCACAAGATTCTCTAGAATTTACTCCAAATGGTGCCAAAAACAAAACACATCCACTGAGTAGCAGTTCTGTGGACGGCAACACCTTGTTGATGAGAGAGACTAGTTCGAACTGACAAAGTCTACGGTAACTCTGTACAATTGTGGTGAAAAGAATGCCATTCTAAGATGCGGGTTGGCATATTCCAATATCATGCCATCACCACTTTATAGACAATTCGCATCATCTGTGTGAAAATTTTAACCTGTGATTTATGGAAGGAATGGAGCATTCAACAGTTCCACTGTATATGCCGTTTTTTCACATTGCTCATTGTGAATTGGCCTCAAGTTTAGAATTTAACAATATCAATAAGGGTCAAAGGTCATTAAACTTTGTTATAATACATTTGGACATTTCTTCAAAACCATCAACTGTTTGAGGTTATTGTCTAGAGCAGGGGTCGGGCACAAGTGGCTCTTTGTTAAAAATCATGTGGCTCGCCGGGTCTGTCACCATTCATCAACACAAACTTTCTACAGATACTTGTCCAACAGACAGTGTGAGTACGATTGCAAAGCTTGAAGTCAATGACAATTATTTGGTTTCCTTTCTCCCAAATTTTACAGCCTACTTCTGGTGAACAAGGTTTGAAATGAAAATGTGGATTTTTCATGCCGAGTATTTTGCTGATATAACAGCCACTGTGGAAGGCGACCTGAAAGACTTGTCAGAGAAATATATAACAAGAAATTAGACAAAGTCGCGTTTGACGAAACGTGATTATATTTTGAAGAACAGACGAAAGAATGCCGCCGATGCGCATCTGATTTGATGTGTGCGCGTAGTGAGCTCAAGCAATGAAAGCGCTTCTCCAACACATGAACATTCATAGAGTTCTGGGACTCGTTTCCCAATAACTATTGATCTTAGCTGTTAAGAGCATTTTCTATGACCGATTTTATGAACGTTCGTTATTTTTTACGTGCAACCAGGGTGTGATATAGCAACCGCAAAATGCGACGAGACTCAATCCAGGTCGCGAGCTCCTCTCCAAATGTATTTCATGCACAAGTAATTTTGCTCATCTACCTGCAAAAGGTGTCTCGGAGTGACACATTGACAAGAAATGTTGACGTGTTTGAAGAAACACACTTTATTATATTTTTAACAACAGACAAAAGAAAAGCCATCAATGCTCGTGTCTGATTCACTGTTCAGAGGCATGCAAAGAGAACTTGTCTCGTGAAACAAGCACATGTAAAAAGTTATCACTCATTTTTTTCCTGTTTCATCCAACTGAAAACTGTTTGGGAGAATAATGTACTCTATGAGAATGCTGCACATGATCTCTGATCATCTCGTGAGGTACTGCGAGTTTAGTTCGCTCTTACACATTGTGAAAGCAACTCATAGGTTCAGTAATATATACAGGTATCTTTGTATTAAATAAAAAAAGACGAATGTGATTAAAGCATACTGTAAATTAATAAAAGGCACGTTCACCTTGAAGCAAAAATTTTGTTCTATTTTTGTTTCTTTAGGCAGCATAAATATGACCAAAATGGATTACAAACATATTCGATAAGAACACACATTTGGTAGCATTTTTTGGGAACACAAGAATTTTTTAGGCTTATTTATTATGATTATTATAATTATCTTTACATTTATAATTGTCTTTAGTTCTTAAGTTGTATGCTAGTAATTTGCACCTGTTACCGCATACTGATACTTGCGTGATGACAAATGGGGTCGTTGGAGACAGTAAATGTTTGGATTTGGGGAGGAGGTTATATATAAGATTTTTTTTATCACTTTGTTATTTGTATTGCTTTTTCATTTCGTTTAAAGTGCTATTTTAATTTAGAAATGTCTTTTTTTCAAGTGTTTCACATTTCAATAAATTTATTTAATTTTTAAAGCAAAATCAATAAAGCAAAAATATTCACCGACCTTGGGGATTGACCATATAATCGGATATTGCTATTTTAAATGCGATTATCATTAAAATGTTTTCACATAATCGCCCAGCCCAAAAGGGAAGTCAAATTTTTCATGAAGTAAAATTGTTTTTGAGTAGTCTATGGGCAATATAAACACTGTATTTTATTGAAAAACGTATAAAATGGTAAATTATTTGTTTGTGGTATGGCTCTTTCGAAAAAATGCATCAACCAAAAATTAAAAAATTGGCTCCTTAGTGAAAAAAGGTTCCTGACCCCTGGTCTAGAGAAAGAAAAGTTACCATAAGCATTCATTCGTGGAGTTCAGTTAGTGTCTTAGATACATTAAATCAGGCAGAGAAAGCTTTTAAAGTTAGAGCAGAACAAGCTAGAAATGCTTACCTCTTTGGATAAACGCGTAAATACATCCCCACCCCTGAGAAAATCCAGAATTAAATAGAGTTTCCCTTCTGTCTGAAAGGCTGCAAGTGATTGGAAAAACAATATTAGATGCACACATTGATATGTCACAATTATGATGAGCTGAATCAATAGTCTGTGTCAAGCAAAGAAACCAATAAGAGATTAGTACACATGGAAAGGAATAAAAAAAAAAAAAAAAAACCTTCAGGTCTCAATGTTTCCCAGAAGAAAAGATGGTTGAATGAGCTCAGGCTGTTCACACAAGTCTTACCATAGTGCAACTTCACAATGAAGGGATGATTGACCTCCACCAGAATATCTCTCTCCATTTTTGTGCGAACTCTGTCCCTCACTGCAACACAACAAATGTGTGAGGAATAAACATGCAACTCATCACACCGGACAAGGGTCATTCACACTGACGAAGTGGAGCACACATGATATGTGTACAGTGAGAGACTGTTGTGGAGAAGTTTTTTAGAACTGCTTTTCTCCCAGGTTTGGGAAAAGCAGAGGAAAGACATGTCCCAGGATGCAAAAAGTAAAGAAAAAGGTAAGGGGTTTACCATCATTTGCTGAGGTGTTCTGTATGCCACCAGACACAAACAGAAATGAAAAATATTCCCAGACTAGCTAAAAACTGATATTTATTGACAAAATATAATGGTGTGATATACCTCCCTAAAGAAAAAGTGATAAGTGATTTGATAGATTTAGGTGAGAAACAAGTCAATATTTAAGTCCTTTTTTATACTATCAATCTCCACTTTCACTTGCTAAAGTGAAACTAAACAGGTGACTTTAAAAATCAAAGCTGAAGAATCACAACAAGTGACTTTCAGATGTGAAAGTGGAGATTAATAATAAAAAAAGGGTTTAATATTTACCGGTTTCTCACAGATACTTCCAGTATAATATCGCCTTTGAAATATGGATTTAGGTTGTTTGTTCATGAGGAAAATGGCCTTAGGGTAAAAACAGTTCTTGTGCCTGGATGTCCTGTTGCTGAGTGCTCTGTAGCCCAGAGGGCAACAGTTCAAAGAGCGAGTGGGCAGTGTGTGTGGGGTTCAGAGGGATTCTACCTGCATGTTTCCTCACTCTGGATACATTCGGGTCTTAAGCACAGTTAGCTAACTGTGCCATGAACGGATTGTAACCGTGCTATGCTAAACTGTGCTCAAGTGTAAATGCTACTGAAAGTGTTCTTCACTGTGCTCAAAATGACATAAAATATATTTTTTTGGTCAACTTTACGTTTACAATGTTGTTTTTAGAACCGCTAACCTGAATTGTTATATTATGTTACAGGGCTCCAGACTAACACTTTAGAGCGGTGGCACTGGAGCACCACGTTGTACAGATAGTGGCACCAGCACTTGATTTGGTAGCCCCTGTGGGTTTCATTTGGCAGTTAAGCATTATTTATAGGTGGTAGATGTTAATTTACTGATATTAACAAAAATACAATCTGCACAGTTAATTAAAATCTGATTTATTTAGGGTTATGTTAAAAAAATCTGACAGGACTCCAAAACTGATATGGTTTTCTTTTTATCCAGCTCTTAATTATTACTTAAGTTCATTAAGCCTAAAGTATACTTCGTCTGTCCACGTTCCTTGACAGTCTGTGCACAGTCCGCGTGAAGTAAATTTTGTCATCAGGATTGTCCGTACAGCCAGAGTTTTCTGTCCACGTGGACTGTGCGGAGACAAACACATGTGCACCAGGTTGACTGTTGAGATAGAAGAGTCCACTAGGTGACAAAACACACAGTTGAGATATACTTTCAAAGCTTTGCACACACAAATGTGTGCCAGGCAGAACGGAACGCACAAAGTATTCCTGGGCCTTTAGAAATTAACATGTTTACAGAGAGAGAGAAAAAATCATAGCTTCATCCTTAATTGGGTCCAAGCTTCTTTTTTTTTTTTTTTATGTTTTAATGTTCCTATAATACTGATTTGAATGAGAAATAAATAATAATACACAAATATATTGTATGGTGCCCATTTACATGAGTTTACGGTAATTCTAATCCCTCACTGACAGAGAGAATAATTCAAACAGCTATAATAATGTATTAAACCAAAATGAGGATATAAACAGCATGTAAAGAACACAAAAACAACAAAACACACAACAAACCCTAAACTTTGTATACATGTTGTAATATTTATTATAGGAACCAGACTGTGTGTGCAGTGGTGGTTTGTGTTTTACACAGACGGTTACCACAGCACTCATCTGTAACAGTTCCACTGTATAACTTATGAAATGTGAACACATCAATCATAATGGGAACAGGTAACATAATACAGAGTCATAACTTTATAAAAGTCTCAAATACAACAATCACATACGTTTCATTCAAAGCTAGTGTTTTTAGCCACCCCAAGTCACTCTCTGAAACTTTTTTCAAGATCTTTGAACCATGTTAGGTTCTTTCAGGGCTTGTTTTAAATTGCAGTGCCGTGCTGCAAGTAACGTGCAATTTCCCAGATTCTGTTTATTTTTCATCGAGTAATGAGAAAATGATTGCCCTAAGTAAAATACATATATGTTTTTGTCGAGATTTCTTTTATTGCCTCATAGCATAAACAGAATATGGATATGTTGTTACTCACAGCAGCTGATCCCAAATTATTACCAGACCCAAAACAAAATAAGGTGCAGAGATGTTGAAATAATACTCACAGTGTGACATGAGGTTGGCACGCACACTGACACTCAGGGCTGCCCGAGTCTCTGCTTGAAGGAAAGACTTTGCATGCAGTTAGAGATTATCTGCTGTAAGCAAATAAACCGTAACAAATTATCTGCAAAAATTTTACTGGTAATTCCATTAGTGGCACAAAAATAATACTTAGAGTTTCAAGGTTATCAGCCAATATATATAATATATACACATGGGTGAGCCAAAACATTATGACCATCTGCCAAATATGTTGTTGATCCTCTGCGTCCCGTCAAAACAGCACCAACCTGCAGAGGCATGGACTCCACAAGACCCCTGAAGGTGTCCTGTGGTATCTGGCATGAAGACATTAGCAGCAGATCCATCAAGTCCTGTAAATTGTGAGGTGGCGACGCCTTGGATAGGACTTGTTGGTCCAGCACATCTCAGATGCTCAATCGGATTGAGATCTGGGAAATTTGGAGGCCAGTGCAACACCTTGAACTCTTCATCATGTTTCTCAAACCATTCCCAAACAATGCGCGCAGTGTGACAGGGCGTATTATCTTACTGAGAGAGGCCACATCCATCATTGAATACCATTGCCATGAAGGGATGTACCTGGTCTGCAACAATGTTTATGTACGTAGGTGGTACGTGTCAAACTGATGTACACATGAATGGCCAGACCCAGGGTTTCCCAGCAGAAAATTTACCAGATAATCACACTCCCTCCACCAGCTTGTCGTCTTCCCAAAGTGCCATCCAGGTGCAATCACTTCCAGGTAAACAGCGCACACATACAAGGTCGTCCATGTAAAAAAACATGGGACTCATCAAACCAGGTGACCTTCCACTGCTCCAAGGACCAGATCCGATGCTCACGAGCCCAATGTATGCACTTTCGATGGTGGATGGGGTCATTATGGGCACTCTGACCGGTCTGCCACTACGCAGCCCCATTCGCAAGCAGGGTGTGATGCACTGTGGGTTGGGACACATTCCTCCCGTAACCATCATTAAAATTTTCTGTGACTTGTGCCACAGTAGACCTTCTGTAGGTTCGGACCAGACAGGATAGCCTTCGTTGCCCTCACGCATCGATGAGCCTTGGGTGCCCAACACCTTGTTGTCGGTTTGTTGTTTGTTCCACCTCGGCACCACTTCTGACCGGGAGCACCCTACAAAGCTTACAATTTCAGAGATACTATAACCCAGTCATTTGGCCATAATAATTTACTCCTGCCCATTTCTCCTGCATTTAACATGTTGATAATGAGAACTGACTTTTCACTTACCATCGAACCAACCCAGACCTTGACCTGTGGCCTTGTAAGGAGATGATCAATGTTTTTGCTTCACCCATGTGTGGTCATAATGTTTTGGCTCATCAGTGTGTATATATACAGTATATACTGTATATATGCAATAAAATTTTCAAATGATATGGACAGTTGTGCAGGTCCCCACTAATGCTATGGCAACCAGCAGCAGGAACTCAAACAAGCGACCAACAGTACAGAAACTAGCTCCAGTAATCAAAACACTGTCAGTGTGAGCGGGGCTTAACACTAATGATGACACTCACCTTTTAAAGATGCCTTTTTGAGAACTTTCATTGCATACAGCTGACCAGCGTCTGGACCAATTAACTTCCGCACCAGAAACACCTGAGGTCAGGACAGTACACAGGTCACCACTCACTTTACACTCAGGACACAACAAACTACATGATGTACAACAAAGTCCTCAATATCCAAATATATGAACATAGAACATGATAGTTCACACAACTAAAGGTCTATCCATATGTTTTTATTACTTGTCCGAATCCGATATCCAGAGAGCAGGGTGGCCGATATGCTTATATATCACATAGGCGTATATATCACACAACTCAATATAATAGCAAATTACATACATTCAATACACATAAAATTGACACATAAATTGTCTAAACAAATTGATTAACTTTTATTTAGCATTATGTTTACTGAAACTTTCACACAAAACTTTAACTTTGTAAAAATATATATTTTTTTTTTTGTTGTTTGTACATAAAGAAATTGCAATGCAATAGGAAGGAAATAACAGCACACAGTAGTCCATCAAACAATGGTATGTGCGCATTAGCAAATCGCATTTTCTCACAAAAGACAGAATTAAACTAATTGACATGCAGTGCACAGTAATGTTACATTTACTTAAAGCACACGGGAAGTGTTTTTACATTTGGAATTGCTCTCTTGTTGTTTTGCGGATCCAGCTAGCAGTTTACTCGGCCCGGATCACCCACTTGGAGTGTTATGGACTGATCGCTGCACTACATTCATGAGTCAGAATATTATTGTGGTAAACAATGGCACGTATCAAAAAAAACTGTGATTGGTCATTTACATGCTACATTTTTTTTTCATATTTTTAAATATTAGTATTTTTAATATTATATTCAACATTCTCAGATAAAAATTTCTCAACTTTTTGTTCAGTTCAATCCATCTTTAACTCACAAAAAAACAAATTCTCTCTTATTAATAAAGCTGCGTATTGTGAATTTTCTTCACAATAAGAAATACACAGTGACACATATATTATGAATAAATAAGTCACAAGCCATCACGTTATAATCCAGCTGCAGCAAATGTGCATGCTCGAGAGACGAGCATCCCCTCGACAGAGTGTGCATCAGCCGGATGCAGCACCGCTTAATTCACAACGAGAGTGCTTCTGTATTTACTTATTTTGTATTATTCCCTCATACTTTGTGATCTACATCACCTGGGGCCGGTTGTATAAACATAGCCATTAAATTAAGATTGCATCTAATAATTATTTTGACTAGCTAAAGATGCCATAGAAAGCCTGTTGCATAAAACAAGCGCACAGTTGTCTTTAGTAGTTGTCTTTAATTTGATTGTGGGAAATGACACTGAACAGCTTTAAAAAAAAAAAAAAAAAAAGGCAACAGTGGATACTCCGTTTTCATTAGCTGAAAATATTTGCTAATTAGGTGGAACACAGTGCTTCAAAATTGATTCTAATGAACACATTTAGTGATTTTCACCCAAATAATAAAAACACAAGACATTTTGTTACCATCGTCAACTCAACAATCTCAACTTTTAGCCCTCAACTGAAGCCCCTACTGGCTCAGCTGACAGTTATTTTCCATGGCAATGTGTAAATGTAAACCAAAGTGAGCCTAGGGGTCTTACATTTTGGTCTTAAATTAGACTGATTTTTATGCAACTGACTGAAAAAATTAAGACCAACAGTTTAGACAAATGACTAGTAAGACTAGTGTAAAACTTCTAAAAAGTTTTATGCAACCGGTTTTTAAATGCAAACTTGTGGATTTCTCATATTACTGAAAACAAATGCAAAAGAATCGGAGACCTTCCCAAAGGAGCCTTGTCCCAAAACCTTGAGCAGCTCAAACTGGCTGGGTTCGGCCTTTTCACAGCCCTCCTTCACATGATGAGTGATGGGGATCTCTTTATAAGCCCCCTCATCCTGCACACATATAAAACACACATACACAATAATGCATACAACTGAACAAACACATCCTGATTAGAGTACTAAACTTTTACAGCAAAATTTACCAGTCTGTCAGACTCATTATCTGCCATTTTTTTCACAAGTGGATTTGACAGACATGAGAGACAAATAGAAGAAATTCTGTAATGTTTAGAATGTAAGAAAGTTTAATGTTTAGTAAACTGCTATTTTAAATAATTGAATTAACCATTTATGAAATATTGAACTGCCGGGAAGTACATTCAAGTTCTTTTTTAGACTATTTACTTACAGTAAAACTCTCATGAGCTTTCAGTACATAACACACAGTAACAGTTCTTGGTTTATATCGAATGGATCGATCATCAGTTTAATCAACACTCCGACTGATTCATAGGTCTTTTTTAATCACTAAAAAGAGCCGGCTCATAGGAGTCATTTGTTCGGAAAACGGACATCACTGGTCTGTTGTTGATTAACTAAAAAAAACAATCACAAACAAGTTATTTTTGGTAATAACTGGACTGCACTGGTTGTCTATTGCTATATAGGAAACACAGAGTATTTTAGTATGTGTTTTTCAATCCGCATTAATGGAAGAACGCACATTCAACAACAGCTAAGGAAACTAAATGTCAAAATGGAACTGGAATAAGAACCGGTTCTCTGTCCCCACTCTATTACTTCAAAGTAACTTTAAAGAAATCCTTACTGGAGCTTTTGTGTGTATGGTGGTGGTGAGTAATTAAAACCTACTCGCACATCCATTGGAGATCCGAGAGTGGTCTTCGCCATTAACAGTCCTGAACATTGCCTTTATCTTGCTTCTAGATTTACAACTAACTGAGGCAATCAAAGAGCAGCAGAAAACTAGAGATCAATCTGAAACTACTCAAGCTGTAATAACAGAGCGGTTCCATCTAGAGCAGGGGTGTCAAACTCAGTTTCAGCCCAGGTCACATAAGCTTTATGTGCGTTCTCAAAGGGCCTGCTGAAAATGTGGCACCAGCCCCTTATTTGGATGCACCCATGCAATTGCCAATAATATTTTTGTATTAAAATGCACATTTGAAAGTAAAACTTTCAAGTTGCTACAATATGAACAACAATCTCGTCTGGCACCAACAATTATGCCACGGCCCACATTTTTTTCAAATTTTTTCCACATTCTGATTGTTGATGTGACCACTTAAAACTGGAAATAAGTCTGGCCTCATCCCGAGGAAATTGACTTTTGACGCCCCGCTTACCTATCATTAACTCATTCACCAGTATCCACTTATGATCACCTATGGTTGCTATTTGGGACAGTTTGTTTGGCTGGTGATTGTTTGGCATGTGCTTATGTAACTATTGTCTATGCATCAATATGTGTTTGAAAAGAGTTTATGATCTTTTGACTGTGTTTTCCATTACTCTTTGTTTGATTTCTTGAATTACATTATATCCTTCCCAGGGTATTTTGCAAATATGATCCCCCCTTTTACTTTTTTGTAACTTTTCAGTTCGAAGCAGCTGGGACAGTTATAGAGTGGCGCCCGAACAGGGACTCTTTGCGAGTTAGGAATTTCAAGAATATTTTGTACATTTTGTTTTGGAAATTATACTGTGAAATGTCATTCTTTTCAGATGTTATTGAGGATGAGTGTGAGCCCAATCCAGATTTCACCGCTGGACCTTTTGTTACACGAAGAGATCCACATCCTGTACGAGAGCTCATTACTAATTTTAGTGAAATGTACATCAACTCCGAAGAGGATAATGACTCTGAGGCCCCGCTGAACATTCCACTTCCTCCACCACCACCACCTCCTGATGTACTTGATCCTCAGTTCTCGGCTCAGTCAATGGATGAGATAACCCGTCGTATTACAACTCTGGAAGAAGACCTTCGTGACTGTGTACAAAAAGTGAGTTTATGCAGCCTAAATGCAGAGTTTAATGTCTTTTGGAGGAGAGATTAAACTATAAAATAGAACGAGAGTGTGAGAGAGTCAAAAACATTCTTGAGTTGAGTATTCAGGATTTGGGCAAGTCAGTAGTGGATTGTTTGAAGAGGAGAGATATGCAAATTGTAGCCAAATTAAAATCCCAAGCTCCCTTTAGATCTACTCCTATTGTGCCTCCAATGTTTACTCCTACCTTACCACACCACAGACCTTTCAATGCTCAGATTCGGACTCCTATACCTGCCAACCCAGATAGTGGTCATGTTTCTCAATATCGTCCTCCTGTTAAGAGTTGAATTCCCACAGTTTGGCTCTGATGAAGAAAATGACCTCATTTCATTTATTGAACATTGTGAAGATTATCTTGCTCTTAGACCTCTTACTGATTATGAGATTTTAGCTTCTCTCACCTCAGTTTTAAAGGGAACAGCTAAGGATTGGTGGCTAGCAGAACGACGATTCATCTTCACGTGGAACCAGTTCAAGCAAACTTTTCTTCAAGCTTTCTTAAACGATGACTATGAAACAGAAGCTGCTAAATGGTTGTTGGAGAGGAAGCAAGGTCCCAAAGAGTCTATACGTGATTTTGCCTATCATTACAGAGCCCTGTGTTTACGATGGAAAAATTAGATGACAGAGAAAGAGATTGTCCAGTCCATTTTAAGAAATTGCAACCCTCGCCAGTCTCCTGAGAGGAACTTTCAAGGAAGTAGGTGAGTTGGTGAGGATTGGAACACAAATTGAAAGAGATCTGGAAGAAGCCAAGAAATATTGGAGTCAAGCCAACGCAGATATACAGAAACGGAAAACCCAAACTGAAAGAGACATTCACACAAAGTCCCTCAAACACACGTGTTATTCAACCCGTTCACACCCCTGCGCAGATTAACTTGAAGATGGTGACCCTACCGATGGTGATCTGTGGAAGATATTTCCAGGCCATGATCGACACAGGGAGTTCACTGACTCTAATGCAAGAATCTTGTTGGAATCAGTTGAAGCACAGAGAACAGTTGGATTCTAGTTGTGGACAGACTTCCAACAGGCCAATGGACAAGTTTTAAATGCCTTGGGTTTGTGGAGATGTGATGGTGAGTTACAGCAGAGAAAGTTTGCACTGTCCTTGTATATAATGAGGGATGTTGATCTCACTGTGCCTATAATCTTAGGAATGGATTTTCTTATGTTATCTGGAATTTGTCTGGATTTTCATAAAGCCCAATATACACTGCCTGCCATAAACGGATGCCAAAAAGAAGTATTTTCATTCACCCCTGTCCATTCTCCCAATGCTTTGTTGTCCTTCTATCTAGCCTTACCCATACCAGAAGAGTCATCTGAAACCCGCTCTCTTATCCATCAACTAGTGGACAATGCAGACACATCTTCAGGATTGAAGTCACGACTTGAGCAGCTCATGAAAGACTGGCCCACAGTGTGCACTAATGAAATAGGGCACACCAATATAGTGAAACATCGAATCATAACCACTAATGAAATACCCATCCGCTGGAAAGCCTATAGAGTATCTCCTGAAAAACAGCTTTTCATCGATCAAGAGGTAAAGGGGATGCTTGATAAGAAAATTATTTGGCCCTCGACGTCTCCCTGGGCTGCTCCAATTGTCCTTGTACCCAAGAAAGGAGGAGGACAAAGATTCTGTGTTGACTTTAGAGGGCTGAACTCAAAGACCTTCCTAGATGTGTATCCTATGCCACAAATACAGGATATTCTTGAGTCTCTTCATTGAGCGGGAATCTTCAGTACCCTAGATCTTAAAAATGGGTATTGGCAGGTAGAAATGGAACCTGAACGCATCTCCAAGACTGCTTTCGTTACCTCGTCAGGCTTATTTGAATTTCTCTGTTTACCTTTTGGGCTAAAAAATGCTGCCGCTTCATTTCAACGATTGATGGAGTTAGTGCTTAAGGATTTTAGGGGGAAGAGTCGTTTTGTGTACATCGATGACATTGTGGTGAACTAAATTTCCCGTCCCTCAATGCTTGAAGGAGGTACAACGGTTCCTAGGTCTTGCAGGATGGTACCAAAGATTTATTAATAGGTTTTCTGAGAAGGCTGCACCACTGCATGCTTTAAAGAGAAAAGGAGCAACATGGGCTTGGACTGAGGAATGTCAGAAATCTTTTGAATTGATCAAACAAGATCTGACCAATGCACCTGTCTTGATGGCCCCTGATTTGAAAAAGCCTTTCAAAGTTCAGACTGATGCTAGCGACGTGGGTTTAGGAGCCGTCCTCACACAAGAGTTAGGAGCAGAACATGTAATAGCCTACGCTTCACGCCTGCTACAAGGAGCTGAGAAGTCCTATTCAGTTTCAGAGGAGGAGTGTTGTGCCGTCATATGGGCCGTTGAGAAATGGAGGCCCTATCTTGAAGGTAGACCTTTTGAAATAATCACTGCTCATGCGGCTCTCACGTGGGTGTTTAACCACCCAAAGCCATCCTCCAGATTGACCCGATGGGCCATCCGACTACAAGAATTTGACTTCAGTGTCAAATATCGAAAAGGTCAGTGCAACATCGTGCCCGATACTCTCTCACGTAGTCACTTGGATGTCTCTTCACTTCCTCTAGTAGCCCATGTCAAATCACAGGACTCATCTACCACTTTTTCCAGTTTTCCGATAGAATGGTCTGACATTGCCAAATCCCAAAATGATGGTCCAGAAATGCAAGAACTCATTAACAAAGCCAGGTCACTCACAGATCCCAATCCATTACGTATACATTACCTGGTAAAGAATGGCTTTCTTTTCCGCAGTATGCCAGATGGACAGAAAGGGCCCAAGTTACAGCTAGTCATTCCTGTTTGCCTACGAAAAGACTTCCTCAAATATGCGCACGACAACCCATTAAGTGGACATCTTGGTAGACTTAAGACTCTACTGAGGTTAGTAGATATCTGTTATTGGCCTACACTACGCTCAGACGTCTGGAAGTATTGTAAAGAATGTCAGATTTGTCAACAATACAAACCCTCCATTTCCATATTAGCCGGTCATATGCAGTCGACTCCTGTGGTGGAACCTGGACATATGTTAGGGATCGACCTCATGGGACCGTTTCCTAGGAGTTCTAAACTGAATGAGCATCTCCTTGTTGTAGTAGACTACTGTTCGAAATGGGTAGAGTTGTTCCCTCTGCGTGTGGCCAAAACACCTTAAATCGCTCGTATCTTGGTAGAAGAAATCTTCACCAGGTGGGGGACTCCAATGTATTTGGTATCCGATCGAGGAACCCAGTTCACTTCCCAACTCCTCAGGCTAGTTTGCAAGCAATGGAGTGTCGTCCAAAAATTGACTACCACAGCACATCCTCAAACTAATCTCACTGAAAGGGTCAACCGTACTCTCAAGACCATGATCTCATCCTATGTTCAAGATCACCACCGGCATTGGGACAGATGGTTGGTGGAGTTCCGTTTTGCCATAAACACAGCTTGGCAGGAAAGCACGGGATTCACTCCAGCTGAAGTCGCACTAGGCAGGAAATTGAAAGAACCTCTAGAAAGAGCCATTCAAAGACCTCCAGATCCAGACAGTCCTGCGTACCCAGTGTTAGAAAGACAGAAAGACCTGATAAAAACTGTGCAATGGAACGTGGAGCGAGCTCAGGCAAAACAGAGAAGGTATTACGACCGCCGGAGAAGACCTGTGCATTACCAGGTTGGGGATTTGGTTTGGGTTCGCACTCATCCTTTGTCACGTGCTAGTGATGGATTTTTTGCTAAACTTGCTGTGAAATGGAAAGGTCCTGGTCCTGTCAATTGTTTGGTGTCATTTTTTGATGATCCCAATCATGTTGATACGTTTCATGTACAAAATTTGAAGCCTTTCTATGGAACTGTTGATAATCTTTCTAATTGAGGGGGGGGGGGAATATGTAACAGTCACAGCCTGTTACAAAGGCAGGTTATCTTTTTCTGGAGGCTATGTTCATCCTAACCACTAGGGGTCACTAGTAGCACTCCATGTTTAGATTTAAAAGGGGAAGTAGCAGAAGGAGAATTATACCCAGTGTGATTCGCCACATGCTGTTGACCGCTGTCTTTGTAAAATCCTGATTTGGGAAACTGTTTGTTTGCTGCCCAAATGTAAGTAAGGTTATATCATGTTTTGATTTTTTGAATATCTTTGATTTAGTTGAAGACCCGTTTCTTTTAAATAGATTGTTTGTTTATGGATGAGGAGGTGATTTGTTGTATTTCTTTTTCTCTTTGTTTGATTTCTTGAATTACATTATATCCTTCCCAGGGTATTTTGCAAATATGATCCCCCCTTTTACTTTTTTGTAACTTTTCAGTTCTAAGCAGCTGGGACAGTTATAAGTTTTTCAGCGGCAGGAACTGGAGAGAAAAATGAATGCACCAATGTACAGAGACATCCTTAATGAAAACCTACTCCAGAGCGCACTGGACCTCAGACTGGGGTGAAGGTTCATCTTCCAACAGGACAACGACCCTAAGCACACAGCCAAGATAACAAAGGAGTGGCTACGGGACAACTTTGTGAATGTCCTTGCGTGGCCCAGCCAGAGCCCAGACTTGAACATTTCTGGAGAGATCTGAAAATGGCTGTGCACCAACCTGATGGAGCTTGAGAGGTCCTGAAAAGAAGAACGGGAGGAACTGCCCAAAAATAGGTGTGCCAATCTTGTAGCATCATACACAAAAAGACTTGAGGCTGTAATTGGTGCCAAAAGTGCTTCAACAAAGTATTGAGCAAATAAATTTGCAAAGATTTCAAACAAACTTATTTCACATTGTCATTTTGAGGTATTGTTTGTAGAATTTTGAGGAAAATAATGAATTTAATCCATTTTGGAATAAGGCTGTACATAAAGCGCTGTGAATACTTTCCAGATGCACTGCACACACATTTATACACATCAATTTAAAATATACACTACTGTCCAACACGTCCGCGTATATGGAATCACAGAGTTTGAATATCCGTAAATAAAGCAAAGAAACAGAATAAAATAGCATAGTCTTACACAAATGTCACTGGAAAATATCTTTGCTTTGAAGAAAGTTGCTTGCTAACCGAGCCGGATGTATACAGGTCATAAAGAGAAAGCCGATTACATGGTTCATGTGAACACATACACCTATTTCAAGTCTTAAGCAGCTTTCTCACTAAAACATTTCTTTCTGGTGTCCATGTAAATGAGATCATTGATAAAAAGGAAAATACTCACCAGAGTGGCTGGTGTCACTGTAAAATTTACCCACAATTGGCACTTGGCGTGTTAATTTTGGACACTGTCTGATAGTTTTCTACTTTCTCTTCAATTAAAGATACATTGTTCATCTAGTAGTTAGACTACTGAAGTGTGGCATCATGACAACCCTTGTGTTTTATAGTTACAGTGAATGTGCCATGCGTGTATATGAACAATTGAGATGTGTGTGTCTCTCTCTCTCTCTCTCTCTCTCTCTCACACACACACACACACACACACACACACACACACACACACACACACTCTCTTACTCACACAGTGTGTGTAGGACTCCTCCTCCATTGGCTCCTCCATCATCTGATGCCCATTCATCTGAAACACAGTCAAAACATTAACTGGAGACATGAGCTGATAATCAAATATAACAGCATGAAAGTGATAAGACACAATAAACCAACAAAGCATCATTCTTTCGCAGCATGACGCCAGCATAAGTTAAATGATAAAACTGATATGAAACTCATCTTCTTGTCTCTGAAACTCAGTACATTCAAACAGACCATATGGATATCTCTGGTGTCATCAAATCAACCTAGCTGACATGTTTCACTTTCAACACAAAACATACATTATTATTATTTATTATTTATTTAGTTTTAATGCCATGTCAGCAACTAGGCTATTCACATGGCAAACAAGGGTTTGTCACTACAAATTTGTAATATTAGATAAGACAATAAGTTTATACAAGATAAAAACTGTAAAATCTGTTCAGATGGTACTTTTAAAAAAATATCAATTAAACAAGTCTCCGTATAAAAACTTTGTCTGATAGTTCTAAAAGTTTTACAATTCAGTAGAATGTGCTTGATGGTCATAGGGGTTTGGCAATTTATACATATGGAAGGATCCTCACCAGTCAGTAAAAACGCATGAGTTAGTCTTGAAAGGCCCAGTCTGGTAAACACTATTTGGTCATGCCTAGATTTAACATAGGATTGAATCCCGGCCCACACAACTCCACAAGCCGAGGTGTCCTTGGGCAAGACACTGAACCCCAAGTTGCTCCCAATGGCAGGCTAGTGCCTTGCATGGCAGCTCTGCCACCATTAGTGTATGAATGTGTGTGTGAATGGTTGAATGAGTCACAGTGTAAAGCGCTTTGAATAACGTTAAGGTTAAAAGGTAAAAGTGCAGACCTTTTACCATTTTGAATAATTTATTCCTGTCGCACTCATTCCATTCCGATTGCCACTTATTGGTGATATACGAGTTTATTAACGTCCTGAGGTCAGAGGGTGGTATAAGACATTCTGAGATCTCCACGTTTAATGCCCCTTTTGCAGCATTATCTTCCATTTCATTTCCTGCCAGACCAATATGTCCCGGCACCCAACAGAGGATAATGTTGAAGCCCTTCTTCTGTAATCGATGTATTTTAGTCAAGATGTTTATGATAATAGGCTGATCAGTCTCCATGGATTCAAGTGCATGAAGGCAGGATTTTGAGTCTGTAGCAATTAAAAAGTTTCGTCCTCAGCCCCGCTCAATGTTTTCCAGTGCCAGCAGCAGCGCTCGGGCCTGTGAAGCTGTGAAGACAGAGCTCTGTTCTGGAATACGTATGCCGTATTGTTGGTCTCCAATCACTACTGCTGCTGACACACTGTTATCCATTTTGGATCCACCTGTGAATACTGTGCTATGGAGTGTGAGACTATATTTCAGCACCAAGAATTCCTGTTGAAACGCATTGGGGGGATATTCTGCCTTTTTTAGTTGTGCCAATGCCATAGAAATGGTCCAGGGGAGACAGGCCAAAAATTATACTGTCTTATGTTGTCCAGATTGGTGTTCAAGTTCTCAAAGTATGGTTTAATCCATATTCCAGGTTTGATCGCTTTTGGTCTAGTTTCATACAGTTGAGAACATATTTTGGTTGAAATACTGGTGTAGAGGCCAGATTACTTGGATTTGCTTTGAGTTTGACCGCGTATTGTAAGGCCAGTTTCAGGCGCCTATTCTGGAGGGAAGGTTCAACGGCTTCTATATAAAGGCTTTGAATGGGACTTGTTCTGAAGGCTCCAAGAGATAGACGTATTCCCTGGTGGTGTATTGTGTCAAGTGTTCGAATGTATGACCATACACAATACTCCCGTAATCCAGTCGGGATCCGATTAATGTTCTGTAGAGGCGTAAAAGAACGGTAGCGTCTGAACCTCATTTTGTATTGGCCAAAACTTTTAAAATATTCATTGTATTAAAAAATGTTTTCCACAACATCATCATCATATGTGGGATAAAGGCGAATTTCTTATCACAGACAAGGCCTAAGAATTTGAAGTCCTTCACTAATTTAATGGGTTCTCCCTCCATACTCAACTCTGGGTCGGGATGTAAGGATTGGAGGAGGCAAAAGTTTTGGAGAATCTGAATCCATTCATCATTGACCAAATGTTTATTTATTTGTGCATAGTTGTAGCTGTCATACAATTGCATTAATATTTTTCCCCCTATAGCATATGCATAGGTCGTCAACATAGAGGCTCTGAAAGATGTGGGGGTCAATAACTTTGATTATACTGTTGATTTTGATGCTGAAGAGTGTCACTGAAAGGATGCTCCCTTGTGGAACTCCCAACTCTTGTACATGTGAGTTTGATAGTGTGGTTACTGGGAGGATGTCCAGCAAGATCAATAAATAAACTTCAATTGGTTCAAAATGCAGCAGCCAGAGTGCTAACAAGAACCAAGAAATATGATCATATTAGCCCCATTTTATCATCGTTACATTGGCTACCTGTTAAATTCCGTATTAACTTAATTAAATTCTGTTAACTACGTACAAAGCTTTGAATGGTCTAGCTCCGCAGTACTTAAGTACTCACATTATCAAGTTTGCCGATGACATGACCGTGGTGGGTCTCATCAGCAAGAACGACGAGTCAGCATACAGAGAGGAGGTACAGCGGCTAACGGACTGGTGTAGAGTCAACAACCTGTCCCTGAATGTCGACAAAACAAAAGAGATGGTTGTTGACTTTAGGAGAGCACAAAGTGAACGCTCTCCGCTGAACATCGACGGCTCCTCTGTGGAGATCGTCAAGAGCACCAAATTCCTTGGTGTTCACCTGGCGGAGAACCTCACCTGGTCCCTCAACACCAGCTCTATTAACAAGAAAGCCCAGCAGCGTCTCTACTTTCTTCGAAGGCTGAGGAAAGCACATCTCCCACCCACCATCCTCACAACATTCTATAGAGGGACTATTGAGAGCATCCTGAGCAGCTGCATCACTGCCTGGTTTGGGACTTGCACCAGTTTGGCCCGCAAAGCCCTGCAGAGGATAGTGAGAACAGCTGAGAAGATCATTGGGGTCTCTCTTCCCTCCATCAAAGACATTTACATAAAACACTGTATCCGCAAAGCAACCAGCATTGTGGAGGACCCCGCACACCCCTCACACAAACTCTTTACCCTCCTGCCGTCTGGCAAGAGGTACCGAAGCATTCGGGCCCTCACGGCCAGACTGTGTAACAGCTTCTTCCCCCAAGTCATCAGACTCCTCAATACTCAGAGACTGGTTTGACACACACACATGCGTCCTGAGTTGCACTTTAATAACTGTCACTTTATAACTGTCTGCTACCTCAATAACTGCTATGTCCATAGAACACTATCTCATAGTATGTTATGTTTACATTTGGCATTTAGTAACCGTCTTCTTTTTTTGCACTACTGTGTACTGGTCAGCGCTGTTCATTGTTAGAAATGTATTGTACTGTCCCGTACTTTTGCACACGTTTTTGCACGTGCACTTTATATAGGTATTTTATTTAGTCTGTGTAGTCTCATGTGGTTCTGTGTTTGTCCTATGTTATTTTATGTAGCACCATGGTCCTGGAGGAACATTGTCTCGTTTCACTGTGTACTGTACTAACTGTATATGGTTGAAACGACAATAAAAATCACTTGACTTGAAGTGATCTTCTACCACGCTATATTCCAACACGTTCATTAAGATCAAAAAATTCTCACCTGTTAATAGTTCCTAGAATATCAAAATCCACAAAAGGAGGAGGATCCTTTTCATATTTTGCTCCTAAACAATGGAATATTCTCCCTAACACTGTTCAAGATGCAGACACACTCTCTCAGTTTAAGTAAAGACTCATCTATTTAGCCAGGCATACACCTAATTTATCCTCCAACCCACAATTAGGCTGCTTTAGTTGGGTCTGCCGGAACCAGAAACCAGAAACTTTGATCATGATCTCTAACTCTGCAATAAATTTAATGGCATCTATGCTATTATTTTTTTATTTGTTTTCATGTCTCAACCTCGGGACTCCTATCCTGAGGTCACCAGAACTGACTGGATCCAGCACCATTCCTGCTTCGTGTTGGACTCCACTGCTACATGTCGCTGAATGATGATGACTAAATGCAGCCGGTGCCAGCCAAACATCACTTCATTCTATTACAATGGACTTCAGAGGATGAACTGATGCCGACTCCAACCTGCTTCACCTCGGTCTATTGATGGACTACGATCTTGAAATGGAATACATAGACTAACTTTTGCCAACAAAAGCCTTCACCAGCCAAAACAAGGACAACTGCATCTAAGTGAACTTCTGCAATTAATCAAGGATGAACTTCAAAGACATTGCTCATTAATCTTGCAGTTCAAACACAATCAATGTTTAAATACTGACCCTTAACACTTAATAAGTTTAATAATTTTAAACCATGTTTTTAGCTATACATAAGTAATATTTACAGTATATTCATGATGTTAGCCAGAGGAGAACTGGCCCCCACAGTGAGTCTGGTTTCTCCCAAGGTTATTTTTCTCCACTAACCAACATCTTATGGAGTTTTGTGTTCCTTGCCACAGTCGCCTTCAGCTTGCTCACTGGGGTTATTAATACAATTATTATTTAATTATTTTTAAACACGATAAAAGAATCATATTTTATCTAATTACACAATGATGATTCATCGACTTTATAGACATTACAGTTTTATTGTCTGTTAATGCTGATCTTCTGTAAAGCTGCTTTGAAACGATGTGTGTTGTGAAAGGCGCTATACAAATAAAATTGACTTGAATTGACTTGGTTCCAACTCGACCGCAAAAACATGTTTGACAAGAAGTTGGAGATAAAGATGGATAGGTTGCCTCTAAGCCCAAGGTCGTACAAGTCTTTGAGTATTCCATATCTCCAGGTGGTATCATAGGCCTTCTCAAGGTCAAAGACGACAGCTACGGCATGTTCTTTTTTTAATGAAGCTGTTCCGGACAAATGATTTAAGTCTGATGAGGTGGTCCAAGGTGCTTTTGCCTCTTCTAAACCCACACTGATAATCACTAATCTTTTGCTCCGATTCCAGAATCCATACCAGATGGTCGTTGATCACTCTCTCAATGGTATTGCAGAGACAGCTGGTCAGAGCTATGGGATGGTAATTGTTTGTGTCAGAATGATCCTCACCAGGTTTGGGGATGGGAATAATTATTGCTTCTTGCCACAAAAGTGGTATATTCCCTGTTTTCCAGATATTGTTAAAAATCTCAAGGAGTAGTGGTGGTGTTGCATGTGAAGTGCTTCAAGAATTCGTAATGGATTCTGTCTGGTCCAACTGCAGTATTATGGGAACGTTTGATAGCCCTTATAAGTTCCACTATAGCGAAAGATTGATTATATGGCTCAGTGTTATTTGAGTGGAAATTCAGGAGTTTCTGTTCCTGTTGTAGATAAATCCTATTGAATTCTGGTCAGCAGTTGTCTGAGGAGTTCTTTTAGAAAGATTTTGCTAGAATGTTGGCCATTTCTTGGATCGTAGTTATGGCAGTACCTTGATGATTGATGTGTCAAACTTGGGTTTCTTCATGTTTGTTTTTCTTCTTACGAATCAGGTTCCAGATTTTTGGTGATGGTGTGTTTGCTGTTAGTTAGATCCGCATTTTCTCCAAAGCTGTCTTTTTGCATTATTTATAATCCATTGTGCTTGTGCTCAGCATATCTTAAATTTTACTAGATTTTCTTCTGTTAGGTGTCTGTTGAATACTCTCTCTGCTTTTTTCCAGTTGTTATCGAAACATGGGTTATGCCTGCAACTTGGGATTTGGTGATGCCTTAGGGATGGTATCGTCTGCTAGGCCTCTATCAGCTTGTCTGTGAGACTTGTGACTGGGTCTCGGCTGTCTAGGGTTGCTGAATTAAGTTTTTCATTGGTACTGGAACAGGTACCATTTTGGCTTTCTTGAGATTCCATCTTGGAAAATTATGTTGGATATTTGATCTTGTGGATGTAATGATTAGGGGAAAATGATCACTTCCAGAAAGGTGGTCCCAGGTGCGCCATGAGAGATAAAGCAGATCATCAGGTTTGCATATAGTTAGATCGATTTTTGAATATGTTCCATACCCTGGGTGCAGGTAAGGCAAATACCAACAGAATGCGCATTTTAAATTTCACCACAGCGTGCTTTCATAAACTGAGTGTTTTTGTGGTGTTGTGCCCGTTCATGTGGACACACAAACACACTGTACAGATGTGTATCTCAGTTATAATCTTATTACCATCAGTATATTTTTAAACGTTAGCTGCTGTTTACATCTTTTCACATAAAATGCTGCATTTTCTACGTCTTAGTGTCTGTTATTAATTATAAAATAACAGTTTTTGTTCAGATTTTCAGCTTTTTTCTCTTTCAGCTGAAAACCGAAATTAGCATTTTCAGTCGAAAATTTTCAAAGGGCTAAATTTCAGTGCATACCAACAATTACAACAGTTCACCAAAAAATGAAAATTCTCTCATCATTCACTCACCCTCATGCCATACCAGATGTGTGTGACTTACTTTCTTCTGCAGAACACAAATGAAGATATTTCAGCTCTGTAGGTAAATACAACGCAAGTAAATTGGAGCTGAAATGTTCTACAAAAACTTGTGTTCTGCTGAAGAAAGAAAGACATGCACATCTGGGATGGCATGAAGGTGAGTAAATGATGAGAGAATTTTCATTTTTGGGTGAACTATCGCTTTAAGTCAGTTTAAAGCATCCATGTAAGATGATGCTCATGCTTAAATTTAATCTTAGCACCAACTCAGCATTTTGAGCAGAATTATCCATTGTTTATTGGAGATCAGTATATCAGGGCCTGGAATTTTGGCAAGGGATTGCGGGTATTGCACACAGTTTTAATCATTCCCGCAAGTTCCACATTCATAATGCGGGGAATTCCCCAGACTTTTATTCACTTGAACATGAAGCTGACAATACGTAAACTAGTCCATTCAAATAAAAAATTCTTATCTTTGAATCAAACTGTAATGGCAAAATCATGCATGAGTAAATCAGCTTTACTGCATCCCTCTCTCTCCTGTCAGCAGTTCATTGAATGCTTGTAGAGTTCAATATGAGCACAAGCAGTGAGGAAGCACATATTTACTAAACTTAATGTTACAGATGTACAAACCTTCATAAACCTGTTAAGTCGACATGCAAATAGCATTATACTGCATCTCTGTAAGCATGTGATGCGAAAAAATCAGGCCCGACTTTGGCCCTAGGTCTCTTATGGTGGGCCGTAAAGTTGGCACTATCAATAACCATGATATAAGCCTTTTTAAAATATGGTACCATGGTAATTCCTAGGGCTTGGTATTGATACAGATTTCCAGATTCAATCAGATTCCGATTCACAAGCTATTGTTTCCAAATCAATAAATGCTTTTAGTTTATGTTTTGAGCTAACAAGTTTTTGTTGTGTGCGCGCTGAAAAGTGGCACAAAAATAATAACATGAAAGTGTGTAAACTGGATTCTGCTTCTTCGTATCCCCTGAACCATTAGAGTGTCAAAGTGGTTCCGAAACCTGGGAAGAGGAAGGAATCGTAGTTATGGAGTCCTCGCTGCTGGCCGAGGTGATCAAGACCCTCAATGGTATCCACCAAACCTAGCACCAGGCCCTCCTAGACCTGCGCACAGAGCAAGAGCAGAGATTCCAGGTGCTCTTTCAGGCCTAAACTGACCAGCAGGTGTTACGGAGCTTAGTACCCCAGGGGGATCCTTCAGCTGCGACCCCGGCCACAGCTTCAGCCATCCCCCACATCACCCATGCCAAGATGGGCATGCAGGATGCCTGGATGCCTTTGAGTTGTTCGAGTGATTGGAGGAGTCCTGGGGATGGCCCAACAACCAGTAGGTGGTCCGACTTTGCCGCTGTTGACTGGGGAGGCTCAACTCACGGCCCAAAAGCTCCCCGTGACAGAATTCCAGGAATACGAGAACTTGCAATGAGCCATCTTGGAGCGGGTCGGCCAAAGCCCAGAACAGCATTGCCACCGCTTCTGCTCCCTAACGCTCTTCAAGCTCTTATATAACCGTGAGATTTTATATTTATATTCAAAAATCCCATATCGGTCCCTAATGATTTAGGCTTAGAAGTAAAAATTACTGTGGTTAGGTCAATGTAAAAAGACTTTAACACCTGCCACAGTTTAAAATGTATACTAAATTATTTTAAACTATAACATTTCTTTCAGAATAACAGTTATTAATCAAAAAAACATACAAACAAATCGCACACCTGCAGATAAATCAGTGCGTAGGAAAAAAAAACGACCAAAAAAAGATCGGTCGAAAATCTTGCATTCCATTTAATACATCTCTAAGAAAGACGGGGTCGGAATTGTTGAAAAAGACTAAAAAAGCAAGAAAGTATTCTTTCACTTGTATTACGACTCATATTCACCCAAGTCTCATATGATAAAATCTATTTTCAAAAAACATTGGCATTTGTTGGCTTCGGATCCTGAGTTGAGCAACACTTATCGACATCCTCCTTTGATTGTGCATAAACGTGCTAGGAATTTAAAGGATTGTTTGGTACATGCTCGCTTTCAAAGTGATAATCCTCATGCATCTCAGAGTTTACATAGTGCTATAAAAATGGGAATTATCGTTGTGGGAATTGTGGTCAATGTAACAATACATTTAAAACATCTGTTTTCTGTCATCCAGGAACTGGTAAAAAAATATCAAATCAAATCTGTGATCACTTGTGTTTCTACTCATGTTATTTATTTGATTCGTTGTCCTTGTGGTTTAGGATATGTGGGAAAAACGTCACGTCAATTGAAGCAAAGAATTAGTGAACATAAAAGTTCGATCAGAAGAAAAGATACAAATTATCCAGTTGCGGCTCATTTTTAACTTTTAATCATGATGTTTCCTCTTTTCAGTTTTGTGGGATTGAAAAAGTCAGTATGCCACTTAGAGGTGGCGATGTTGAATTGCTCCTGCAGAGACGTGAACTCTTTTGGATTTTCACTCTCCAGACTTTATCCCCTAGAGGAATGAATGACGAAGCATTGTTTAATGTGATGTTATAAATTGTATTGTTTTTTCTCTTTTTATTTATTGTTGTTTTCAATGATTGTTGTAATTATGTACAATGACGTTGATAATGTGGTGATGTGGTGGTAATTATGTGCCCACAATTAGTCGAAGTGGTTACAGGTGTAGCCTTGTTTAGTGGTCATGTTGCTTGGCTTTAAATGTGATGAGGTTGAAGATTGTGTATGCCTGATGAAGGTCGTGAGACTGAAACGTTGCTATATAAAGAGTTTTTTAAATGCAAGTTCTGATAGTGTGCGGGAGTTTCTCGTTTGCAGAATAAGTTATTGTCACTACTGTAAAATCTTAAAAGGGTGATGATTTGTATAAAAAAACTAAACATTTTGGCACAAGCAGAGTAGGGCTGGGCGATATGGCAAAAAATATTATCTTTATTTTAGTAAAATTATTACTTTTTCATATCATTCTATATCGATATTTATCACGATATTCAATCACATTTGCACATTGCACATTTTTTTGAATTTCCAAAAAAAGGAGAGAAAACAAAATCCTAAATAGTCTAAATAGTCTTTACAAAACTGCGTTGGGGGCCCAGACACAGCCAATGCAGTGGTGTCTGAGGGATCTTCTATGAAAATATCACAATATTTTATAGAAGACCTTGTGACTGGGGAATGATACTGTATGGGGGTTCAGGGGTACCTCCAGAGAGAAACTTTTTAAAATGTACAAGTCTGAATGGACCATTTTTCTATTTTCATTAAAGTAAGAAAGACTAGACTACAAAAAAGTAATTGTTTTGTCTTTCATCCTTGTCAGAGATGATGAAATCTGAATAATTTCACAAAATTAGAACAGAAATCAATTTATTATTAAAGGCTTGGAACATGCTGATTAATAAAACTATATTTAGAAAGAAAAAAAAAAATGTATGGTCTAAAGGGGCTCTGGAAACACACACCTGATGTTTACTCACATGTGGGGAAAAGACAAAGCGGGTGTGGACCAGGACAGGGCATCAGTGAAGCGTGTTTCAATGCTAGAGAAAAATATCCAAGAATACAGCGCAGGAAGATCAGATATGATGTACCTGGCACTGTTGTTTGTCGCGCTGCTCACTAGAGACAATGAGAGGGTGTAACCGTCGTCATGATATCTTGCAGTCAAGATGGAATCAATCTGGGGTCTTAGGCCGTAAAGTGAAGATGTTTCACATTTAATCCCATTCCCATATATGGGGCACTAAATTCTTTTCATTCTAATAAAAAGATCTTGTTTTTGGGCGAGAAAATAAAAGTTCTCCATGTGTAATCCTGCAGTTTATTTTTTATTACTGTTTAAAGTCGGCAATAGTTCTTTCCTCGCGTAATCATATTTTGATCATCAGTGATGAGGCTTCACGGAACAATCGTCACGTGCTTCCCACTAGACCAATAAGGTGGCCGCTTTTTTGGGACGACAGGTAAACATTAGTCCAAGATGTCTGCGCCCTTGTTGTCAATATAGAGTAGTGAAGAGGAGGAAATTACGGCCAGACCTCCATCAAAAGTCCGTAAAAAGTATTTTAAACAATGCTACGTGCATCTCACATCCATAAAGAAAGAAGAAACAAAGGATTTTACACGCACATCGTGGGATACATTCAGAAACTGCGTCAAACGGTGGCTTGGTTTGCAAGGTGAGAATCAGAGAATAGCAGAAACATAAAAACATTGTCTAGAAATCGAGTTTGACAATGTTCCCGAAGACGCTGGGTTTCACTCCACTTGCTACAGGCGTTTCATTGACAAAAAGCGCTTGGATGCAGCCGAGAAACGGGCCACACAGCGACCTGAAGCTCAAGATCAAGGCCAGTCTGTGCCATAGGGTAGTAACGTTAGTATCACTACAGTTGAATGTCCGACAAAGAAACTTGGGTCCAGGACCGGAATGCCAGTAGCTTGTGCTGGTCCTGTGCTTCCTGTCTTGTGCATAATTTGTAAGAAAACGGACAAGTACATTACTGTGGGAGGCAAACGCCAGAAGGACCATCTTTCACAGGCAGAAACGTTGTCAGCAGGTAGGTAAAAACAAAACACACACACACACACACACACACACCCGTTTGAACTTTTATTCCCTTATGCTGGGGACCATGGCTAACTTTCAATTACAATTTCATAATTTTTGTAATGTTTATTTTACAGACAGATTTGCATTGTTTTGCATATAGCCAGAACACTCAATATTGTTTAACTATTAACACAGTTTTTTATTAGTTTAATTAGTTTTTATTTATTTATTTACAGACCAGTTGTTGAAAGCTGCTGAGATGAAGGAAGACACTAGCATTCTTGTCGATATTCGAGACAAAGACTGTGTGTCTTTTGAGGTGCGATATCACAAGTCCTGTTATATACAGTACACCAGGTTCTTGACAAAGTCTAGTGCATCAGTTACTGGGACCTCAGAAGAACAGGGAGTTATTAATATTTTATATTATTAAATAATAATTAATAATTCCCTCACATTTTCTCATTTCAAAAGTAAAGCTATATTTACATTTACATTTATGCATTTGGCAGACGCTTTTATCCAAAGCAACTTACAGTGCACTTATTACAGGGACAATCCCCCTGGAGCAACCTGGAGTTAAGTGCCTTGCTCAAGGGCACAATGGTGGTGGCCGTGGGGTTCGAACCAGCGACCTTCTGATTAGCAGCCCAGTGCTCTAGCCACTATGCCACCACCACTCTTAAGCTTGTACATAGCACATGGAGACCTGTGTCACTGCATGACTGTAATGGAGGGTTTACAAACTCTCAGTGCTGTTGAAGATCTGACATGTGATCATGAGGAATGTGACACCAGGGTGTTTTTACATGCACAACATGCTGCACAGGAACATCAAACTGTAGTCATCAAGAGCCCTGATACTGACGTGGCAGTGATTGCTTTAAGTCTGCAGCCAGATTTACCATGTAGGTTGTATTTTTTTCACACGGGTTGGCAACAAAACAAGGCTCATTGACTTAGCTAAGGTGTTGTCAGCTCTTGGCACAAGTGTCTGTTTGGCAATTATTGGTATCCATACCTTCTCAGGTTGTGACTCTACAAGTGCCTTTTATGGCAAAGGCAAAAGAAAGGCATTTTCTGTTGCTTGTGAGAAAGAGGAATATCTGACTGCATTTACAAATCTGGGTAGCAGTTTTAACCTAGACCAGTCTACCTTTGAGCTACTTTGCACATATGTGTGCCACCTGTATGGCCAGTCATCTGCCGAAAATGTGAACGATGCAAGATACAAAGCATTCTGCATGGCGTCGTCAGCTTTGCCAGAACTATCCATGCCCCCGACATGTGACGCCCTGTACCAACACTGCAAAAGGGCAAACTACCAAGCAGCCATAATGAGACCCTTCACACGTTGGCAATGGATGGCACCTTGAGGATGGTGAGTTAACAGTGACCTGGATGACTAGAAATCCAGCGCCTGAAAGTGTGTTGCAGGCAGTCCACTGCAGTTGCAAGCATAGCAAATGTGAGACCGGAAGATGTTCCTGTATGTCTGCAAGACTGTCTTGTACTGATTTATGTCTGTGCCAAAATTGTGCAAATGTTTCACAGGAAACAGAAGAAATACCTACATGGGATGATGGCTCTGATAGTGATAGGGATGATACCGATGAGTAAATATGCGCTGTGTTATAATTTAAGGTGATTTTGAGCTGTAAAGAATCTGTTGTAGAATTGTAATTTTTTTTTGGCGGCATTCAAAAATAAGGGGCATTTCGAGTCATTTCAGCCAACTTGGGCCAAAGTGTGCTTATTTTTGTATCTTTCTGTGATTACACAGTACCTACTGAAAATTTTGATGCATCACAGTTTTGCTAAATTTATAATGTTTATGTTTAATTTTGCTTAGTGCCAATCCGTGAAGTTGAAGCATATTTTCTACAAATGTGCCATATTTCATGGTCTACATTCACACTCGAGTAATGCACCAAAACCTGTCTCAAGTGTTTAGGTACATGTATAAATGTCAGTTTGACAGATATTTTGTGTTGCTAAAATGTATATAAATAAAGTTACAAACAAAACCAGCAGCATAAGACTTTCGTTTTTTCCAATTCACAATTATATACATTTATGGATTGTGACAAAAAACTGCAGGGTATTTTGCAGAGAACTTTTAACATAAAGTCGATAATGGTTTTGTCTATGCAAAAATTCATTTCAAAAGTAGTGCCAAGGTGTGGGAACGAAAATCATTTTCCTAGTTCACCTTATGGCCTATCTGGAATGTGGTGATCTGCGTAGCGGGGGCAATAGCAACTTCATACAGTAGGCTGCGTTTCCACTGAGATGGAAGAAATCCGCACAAAGCCACTCCCAACATTAGGGAACCGCTTGCCCCTTGCTGCTGTCAATTTTACAATCCAACTTGCGAGCTTGGCGCTCGGCTTCCATAGGAAGGAATTGAAAGCGCTCGCTCACATTGGCTCACTACGCGCCAGTGGAAATATATGATATGAAAGCCAAACTGCTAGTGTTTTTAGCAACACGCATGTCTAGATATAGAACAGAGGCTAAATATCGAAAATGACTCAAAAGCTTATCGTTGATATCATGGAGTTTTTTTATCACGATAAATATTGATATCGTTTTATCGCCCAGCCCTAAAGCATTGTTGTCTTTTTTTCCTCGTTAGTGCTAAATAGAATGTCATTTGAGACAATCAACTGAATGCACTTTGATATGAATATGAAAAGTTCAACTGTTGATTTTTTTTAAGATGAAAATGCAGTCTAGAATTTGTGCTCAGGTGCATTTAAAACACCAAACACCATATTTCTACATTTAAATAATGAACAGGGCATAGGAGGCATTGTGGCATAGGATATATACTGTATGGGGCATCCCTGGACAGACAAATTAGACAATGTGAGTATGAATGAACAATTTTAAACATTTTTAAATTTACAAGGAAAAACTGTTTATACTAATGTAAAGGCGCTCTGGCACCACATTACCGTCCTATTACAAACCTCGCTTTCCTGACAGATACATGAAGACAGTTTCACTTTGCTTCATTCTTGTTCACTAAAATGTGTTTTACAAAAAGATGCAGGTATCATCTATGCTTGTGCTTGTGCTTGACAGTGCTCGTCTCCGCTGTGGTCTATTATCTTTAAAATAACCGCATTGGCAACTCACATTAACCCTCTGGGCGCCGGCGCGTCCTGCTGGATATTTTCGTCATTACAGCAGAAACAACTTAAAATACTCAATTTTTGGGTATACAGATAAGTGTAAGACATCATTAGAGACTATAAGGGGTCTACTTTTATTTGTGTTCACTCATAATAACAATGAAATATTGTGCTTTTGTAAAGTAAAGAAAATAAAAAGGGTGAGCTTTCAGCAGTCTGTGTTCACGAGCATATTTCAGAAACACGTTACAAAAATGAACTGAAACTCCGCGAATACTTATCACACAAACATGAAACATATGTCTAAAGAAAGCTTTAAATGTCTACTTTTTAATAAACCAATTCAAATTTAAAAAAAATATTCTCCTGCAATGCAATCTGTTTGAAACAAAGCGATGTTCAGTTTTTACCGGTTCATCTAATTATCTGTAATGTGATCCCACCCACCAGCAGAGCGTGCCATTCATACGCTAATGTGCTGAGACGATCAACGCAAATGTACACGCCCCCGACTGTGTTCAGAGGTTTGATATAAACAATTCATTTATTTTACTGCGCGTTTGTAAACACAGGCGATGAAACTTCTGGATATTAAGGAAGGAGTTAACTTTTTCCTCAGAAGAAGAGCGGGAATCCGATGAACATTTGTATTTTGAAGAGAGACTTGATCCAGTTGAGGATACAATTTCGGATGAGTAAGTTTAGTTTTAATTAGCTGGCATGCTATTTTATATAAACTTGAACATATTTTACTAGTGGGACTGTTTCCAGACATGCCAGACAGGATTAAGAGTATTGACATTTGAAATATATCCTAATAAGCAAGTTTTAGTTACATTTAAATGCTGTTTCAGCTAAAGCAGGTATTTAAATTGTATGCTGTATGATATAAATATGTTATGTAATATGATATAAAAATAATATGAATGTTTAGATTATATTTTATCTAGTGTTTATGCTGCCTCATTATCATCAACAAAGCTTGTGCTTACAAATATGTGTTCAGGTTAAATGAGTAAAATGCACTTTAAATATGCCCATATTAGAAAATCACCATCTTATAATGATTTCTGAAGGATCATGTGACACTGAAGACTGCAGCAATGATGCTGAAATTTCAGCTTTGATCACAAATTGCATTTTACAATATATTTAAATAGAAAACTGTTCTTTTAAAAATTGTAAAAAGAGTTCAAATATCAATATTGTTTCTGTATTTTGGATCAAATAAATCCAGTCTTGGTGAGCAGAAGAGACTTCTTTTAACGGTAATGTAGGTCTAAAATTAAGAAAAGTCTTTATGTAAAGAAAATATATAGTCAGATTACTTCTTTTAACATTCAAACATTCTTTTTAACATTAACGAGTCTCCTCACATTCATTCTCTTTCTGACACATTCTTCATTGATAGGCCCAGGGGTGGGGTAATTGTCTCTCAGGTGTGAATGACCTAAATATTCATGATCATTAACGCCTCCTCGCATATGACCTTTCAACACTAAAACTGTCTTACAAAAGTTAAATTACTATATTGTTTTGTATGAATGAGTGATCAGGATGGTTTTCACATCATTTTGTAGCAAAAATTCTAGGCTACAAGATCCAGTTCTCAAAAGTCTTGTGGACAAATGTTTAGTATGTGTTATATGACCTTATTTCAGTGACTTAAAATTTTATTTTTTTCAAAAACCACACATAAATGTTATTTTCTCAAAAATACAAACATGCACACACATGTTGCTCACATATTATTGTAGCCCTGTTTGTGCTGAATACAGTGTTATCAAACTTTAGCCATTAATATGTTTTTAAGCAACTGAAAAACGCACAAATGTCAAGGCATGTCAAAACTTCTCCAGGGCCCAAAATACCCTCAGACCCCTGAGGGTTAATATGAAGGGGTGAGGCGACAGTAGCGCAGTGACAAAAAAATGGCATAAATTAATCAGGTTCCGTGCTACAGAAAAATCGAAGCTCCTAAGCGCTTGTGGTGTATAGGCTAGCTCCACTCATTATAACAGGAGTGGCGATCACTTCCACTGGCATCTCAAGCCTTTCGTGATTGGGTGGGTCAGACGCACCCTGGGCCCCCCTGTGGAGCCGGGCCTGGAAAAAAATTATTGCTTGTTTATCATTAACAAGGCTGTCTACATCGCAAACGCGGGACAAGAGATTTAGTTTTGGAGAGATCAAGTTTTGCAACATTTGACCTTGTGGCACTCATAATACAGCACCTTTGACAAGAAAGGAAGAAATATCAAAAATACTTTTAGTAATGTTACCAGAGCTACACTGCAAGTTGAAGAGAAACAGTCAATTTAAATAAGTATGTAATAAGTGGGGGTCACATGATGCCATGCGAGAGTCAGACGTGTGAACGGTGAGCTCTGTGCACTTTGCTGGCTATAATACTTTTTGCATAATAAACCGGTGAGATTTGATACACCCTGATTCATAACTTACTAGGAAGACAATATGTCAAAGAATTCAAAATCCCTGGGGCTCGAGCCAGAGACTCAATTTGGATGATGCGGTGAAAGAATCGGAGTCAACTGTCGAGCATGACGGAAATGCCAATGAAGGTCATTGCTGACTTTGATTGATCACTGCCATGGAGATGAAATTCACTGAGGTGGTTACAAGAGTGTCGGATGTTAAGAAACAGATTATCTTGAGTCATTGGAGAGGGAATTAGCTACTAATCCGCTAGTGACCAAGGCAGACTTGGAATACGTTTGGGAAAAGTTGGAAGACTTTGAGAATCGCAACCGCCGAAACAACGTCCGAGTGAGCAGAGGGTCAGAATATGGTGGAATTTCTGTACGAGCTCTTTCAGAGTCTGCTCGACATAACAGGACATAAGCTGGAAATCGAGCAAGCTCACAAGGTTCTGGCTCGGAGACCCGATGAGGGAGACAGGCCCTGATAAATTCTGGCCAAATTCCTGAGATCATCCGATAAAGATCTCGTGTTACGCGAGGAGCAAAGGAAGGCTTTCTTGTAAGAACCACAACATTTTTCTTGTTCCCAGACACTGCGAATTCGACAAGAGAGAAAATTGATCGATTCAAGGAATGCAAGAAACCCTTGCATCAAAAGAAGGTAGCTTTTGCACTGATGTTCACAGACAAACTGAGAATAGACACCAAGTAACCTGCCTGACCGATATTAGCCTTTCACCGATATATCGGTATCTGCATATATTTTACAGATATGAAAACTTTTATTCAGAACATATAATGCAGAAAACAATGCTTTAGAATTGGTGTCATTAAGTATTTTGTCCAGCAGAGCATGCTCCGACATAGTTTACAGAGCTGACTATGAACTGAGGGTGGCTCTGCAGACAGGGCGGAGTTAAGCGGTGCGAAGTGGAGCGGTGTCTTCGTGGTAAGTTGCTAACTAGTTTGTGAAACGCATAATGTAATGTTAATAAACAATAACCCCCATCATTTTCCCTTTTCAGTATAACTAATATAACATTAACCCTGTCCCTGACAACCATGTCACTCATGTCTGTTTGCTGTTAGCCAGCTACAGTTTGTCAGTGCAGTAAGTAATGTAGCATATTGAAAGGTAAACATCAGAGCATCTTTTTGCAGCTCATCAGACAACAATGCGGTGGTGGATTTGGTGTCTGTTGAGTGCTGATTTCATGCTACGCTGTTACCTAGTTGGCGAAACGCAATGCTGGTCCATCTTTTACTCTCCGTGACAACGAGCTTATAGCTAACTACATAAACACATAGCTACTTTCAATGCTTGTCAACTGAGTGGAATCTAATGTGTAAACATGTATTCACCAAACTTTTTTGTTCAGGATTTAGTTTAGTACCCCCTTCAACCAAACAGTTCCTGTCATTGCATTTATAAAATGTAATATTTAGAAGTCTGGTTTTCCACCATTGAAAGTTTCCCCTGAACTTGTATAGCAGAATATGGTGCAACACCGCTGCCGCTGTTTTTTTCTTGTCTCGGCAGGTGTAAATGCTTCTTGTATTACAACCTACCAATAATTGACTAGCAGTATTTAAATAGTCAGCATTTGACTGATACTAAACAGTAAAACTGATGTTTATTTAGCTATTTATTGTATTTTTATTTATTCTTTATTTAAATGGTCAGCAACTGACTGATACTGAACATACAGTACTAGGGCTGCAACTAATAAATTTATAATCGATTAATTTAACGATTATTAGAATGATTATTCGACTATTCGCTGATTATTGCAAAGTTTCATCAATAGCTCTTAACCAATTATTCAGCTTGCGGCCTGACTTAAAAGGTTGGAATAAACGTGCTTATTAACAATAAAGAGGATAAAATCATCTTTTAAAAATATTTCTAAATGACATTCACTGAATTAACGGGAAATAAATACTTAAGTTTAATTCAGTAAAGAAATTCACAGCAAAAAAATCCTATTGTTAAAAGGTTTTTCTCTTGTTTTCCATTTAAAATTGTCTAAAAAACAAAAATACATTTACTTGAGAAGCAGCATATTAGATATTTAGACTTGCTTTAAGAGAAAGTATCTTAAATCAGTGTATTTTTTATACAAGTAGCCTAGGGCTGGGTATCGAGTTCGATACATTTTAGGCACAGAACGAATTGCCTCTAAACTATAGAGTATCAAAAAATGTCTTGTCGTTCGGTACCAAATTTCGATACATAAGGGGTTAATCTAGTCAACGTCAATGAAAAACATTTAGCATGCTAGATGTGCCCAAATCTAAAAGTGCCGGTAATTGGCTGTGTTTAGGCATCAAGGAAAAACACTAGTTTATGTCGGTTATGCCCAGAGACGTGGCTCACACGTGAGGCGATAGTGTATATGTGTCCCAACACCCATAAATGGAAAAGATGTGGAAAAGATCAAAAGTGTGGCTCCATTTCAACATGCTCGATGCCAACAGTGCGCAATGCAATATTTGCGACAAGATAATCTGACAAATCTGATGAAGCACTTGACAGTGCACAGAATAAACTTAAGAGCAGAAAGTTGCTCCGACTTCGACTGCAAGAAGACCGAGACGGTGCAGTCATCCTCTCAGCATCCACCTGCCACAGAGCCTCCTTCAACATGCCCACCACATAGGTCCTCCTCCAAAATGATGAATGCAGCGGCGCTATGACTGGGACTCTGACAGGTAAGGTTAACGTTTTGCAAACAAACAAAATCGGCTAACTTGTAGTGGTACATGCTTGTGTACTTGTTAAATTAACGTTTCTGTTCACGGTGACATGGTCCTATAAACTGGGACCTATGTAAAGTTAGATATTGTTTGGATGGCTATAGATAGCTAGCTAAATCGATGCTACAAATGCTTTAAGATTGACAGTAACTGATCAAGTTTATCTCACATTAAACTTGTTAAACCGTACTTATCCTTAAGGTCATTATATATGTTATAGACTCTGCCTCTGCCAATCCTGGCATGAGGAGACCAGAAGGCTCAGGAGTCTTTGAGTCTGTAAAAAAAAAAAAAGTCAGAAAAATAAAACCAAAGTTTTTTTGAGGTAATGATTGTAATCTTGTTAAAACGGATTTCATAAAATTGGTGTTGAAAAAAGTATCGTTTACAAACCAGTATCAGTATCGGTATCAAGATATCAGTATCAAAAAAATTTTAACGATACCCAGCCCTATATACAAGTGTATTTTTTTTTCACTTGATTATAATTCTGTGAGTGCAGTAAAAGACAAAATATACTTATATTCAAGATCTATTCTCTAAAAGCAAGTATAAATATCTTATATGCTGCTTCTCAGGTAAATGCATCTTTATTTTTTTTAAAGGATTTTTAGACATTAAATATTTGCATTTTTAATATTATATTCAACATTCTCATTCTCACTCTCTTTTTTTTTTATTCTGCAGTATAGCTGCTAATTCCCCTCATACTTTGGGATCTACATCACCTGAAGCTGTTTGGAATGTTTAGTGCATCTGGTGTGCACTAAACTGGAATGTTTAGTGTGGAATGTTTAGTGCGAGTGGTGTAATTCTTCATCTCCTCAGTCTTGCATGAACTGCAGTGCTGCTCTCACGCGCCATCATTTCAGTTTAACATGATCCCATATTACGTTAAATGAGATCAAACGACTATAAAATATTGTCGACAAAATGTTTTGTTGTCATTGTTGACGTTGTCGATAAGGTCAACTAATTGTTTCAGCCCTATACAGTACTGATGTTTATTTAGCTATTTTTTTATTCTTTATTTTAAATGGTCAGCATTTGACATCCTAAACAGTACTGCTGTTTTTAAGATTTTTGTGTAGCAACACTCATTTGGGATAGTTTGTGGATGAATCTGCACGTTCTTCATGCTTGTGCCACATATTGGCTAGAGTTTGTTTTGTGGAGTATTTTTTACAGGACATTGGAAGGATTAAATAATTTGCTGCACTCATGTAACAACCACTGAACATTTGTTTGTCTCTCAGAGGAAACTGAAATGATTTGTTTTTTGTGTGTGCTAGTTCCACTAGAGGCTGGAGTTTGTTTTGTGGAGGAGCACTCCTTCAGGACAGTTATTTGGATGAATCTACACATTATTTGCATTTATTCTGCCTATTGGCTGGAGTTTGTTTTATAGATTTTCTTCTGGTATGTTATTCTGTCTCACAAAATCTGTATAGAAACACTGGACTTGAGCAATCTAATGGCAAAATTTGTCTTGGGGGCTCTCGTAGGCGTACATGGACTGTTTGAGTGTATAGGGATAGATGCCAGTTGGCGTGCACAGGGTTAATCTTTTTTGTTTGATTCGGAGGGGAAGTTTGGGGGTTTGATTATAATGCTTTATAAAAAAAATTGACACAAAATCTCATTTAAATATGAGTGGATTGTCTCTCTCTATGTGGAATGTGAATGGGTTGGAGTACCCCATAAAAAGGTAGGATATTTCTTTTCTTAAATGAAAGAAATATGATATAGTTTTTCTTCAAGAAAAGCATCTTTCCCCACAGGAAACTGAAAATTTGGGAAGATATGGGGTGGGCATGTTTTCTTTATGATGCCTCAAGCAAGAGCAGGGGAGTCATTACATTGATAAGTAAACATCAACAATTCAAATGTCTCAAACAGAGTAAAGATAAATTAGGAAGATTCATTATTATTTTTGCAGAAATTCAGGGGCAAAGGTTGATTTTGGCTAATATGTACACACCTAACACTGATGATCAGGGCTTTTTTTATAGATCTTGAAGGAATGTTGCAAGCCGCTGGCACACCTCACTATATAATATTAGGAGGAGACTTTAATCTATTCATGGACTCAGTCCTTGATCATAGAGAAGCAAATGTGTGCAAGCCCCCTAGAGCAAAACTGATGCTTCACAGGATGTGTAAAAAATCTTGGTCTTACAGGTATTTGGAGACTTTGTTTTTTTTTATATCCTTAAGCGATTTAAGTCCCTTTTTCAACTGTTGATGCTCAATTGGAAACATCTCAGTCTCGGATCATGCCCTTGTGCGTTTAGAGGTGTTGCCACATATGGAGAAAAATAAATCCTATAGCAGGTGCTTTAATGTATCCCTTGTGCAAAATCCTGAATTCCAACAAATGTTAAAGGCTGAAATCAATGTTTATATCCTCGGTATCCTCTGTAAGCATGGCTTGGGAGGCACTTAAAGTGGTTATTAGGGTTCGAATCATTCATCAAAAAAATCCAAAGCACGAGAACTCATGGAGTTGGAAAGGAATACTAAAAGTGCCGAGGTAGAGCTGAAGTGCTGAATGTTGTCTGATGACCTCAGGGAATTGACCCGATTGAAATACTATTTTGTCACGGAAGGTGGAGTTTGGCTATTCAGGGAAAGACAGTAGCACAAAACATTTTTATCACTAAACTACTGTCATAAAAAGTTATAGTTTTGTATATACATAACTCCTGAATAAAAATTAAAATGTGTTTGGACTGATTTAAAAAAAAAGTTTTGAACAAATTTGATTGGTTTGTCGATAGTGAGCGCAAATGCAGGTGATAAGCGGTTTTATTAAGCGAGTCACTGAGTCGTTCATTCAAACGATTCGTTCAAACGGCCGTTTCATCAAGAATGAGACAGATGTTTGTGAATGGGTCATTGAATCTTTGACTCAACCGATTCGTTCAAAACACTGAATCATTCAAAACACGATTGAGTGTTGCTGTGAGATGCGCTATGGCTGTGATCTTTGTTTGGATTCATCGGATCTATTTTCGCTGCTAAAATAGACCAAAACAGTCATTATTTCGTCTAAAATGTAAGTGACTTAATATTATTAACTTGTTTGTTGAACTGTCATATGAAAACAGTGTCACATTTTCAATCGTGAGGAGATGGTAAATTAAGTGATTAATTTACTACAGTGAACTGTAGTCAAATGTTATAAATATAAAAACAACACATTTTGAAATTTAACTGCAGTATGTCAATTTAGTTTATTTGTGTGTGCTGCGCTCATAGACTTTAGAAAACGGCGCTCATTTGTTTGATTTCTCCTCGAGAAGCTGCACAAGCCTCAAAAGTTTAAGGTCCTCGCACCCTGACTGAGTCCGAAACTGTCGTATTAATTTTTTCATATTCGTCATTTGGTGGCGATATATATACGAATAAACTAGACCTAATAGGCTACATTTAAAGCTTTCCTTTAGTTTTTGTGAAATGCTCACACGCACGCACGCAGCCACGCACACACAAACATGTTTAAATACATTTATGCTGTTAATAAATAAATAACAATAAATTGTTGCAACCTTTTTCCCCCACTTCAAGCACTGATTATAACACAAACAAATCATCCTTCTGGCGACTTTTTTTTTTGTCAAAAGCGACAAATCCAGCGACTTTTACTGGTATTTGGAGACTCGAAAGCACGAATCACTCTGCAGTTAGGCCTAATGTGCTCAACGAGCAGCGGGTGCTGCCGTGAGCCCCTCTCCCGTCCAAAAGCACTCACAAGCGGTCAGTCTCTCAGTAGCCTCGCGCAGCAGTCCCAGCCTGCAGTCAGAGCAGAGTGGAGACGCACACCCCTCCGCGGCCAGGCTGCAAATGAATCGCGCATGCGCATGGCCGCCGCCGTTCCCGCCCTGGCTTACAGAGCGGGGTGTAAATGTTCACTCACTCTCACACTGCATTTAATCACTGCATTTAAATTGACTCACGACAATAGCTCTCCATTCACTCTAGTCTAGTCTCTTGCCAAGTTCGCTTGTGCCAGCTCTCGCTAGTCTGTTATCAATCTCGATTTACATAGGCCTTTACTACAAAACCCCAACAGTCTTTTTAAAGACTAAACCCACAAACATTATTTTTTAAGATTAGATCAAATCTCAGCCCTAGCCAGTAATTTTTTTTAACTGCTAGCTACTTAGCTAAAACTACCCACACGACTAAGACACACACACACACACACGAGGACTACAATCGATAAGTATTAAAATAAAATCTGAATTGTCTGCAAAATAATTATTTTGTTCGTTTATTTAAAGATCGTGCCTAAGTCCCGACTGATTAGCCCCTGATACGTCTCTCAACATACACCACACACACAGTTACATATTGCCTAAACTTTATTGAAAACACATAAAAATTGAGACATTTCTTGTGAGGACCAACAAGCCAACTGACGCACCACCAGCTGCAAAAAAGCTTAGAAGGTACGATGAAGCATTCCTGCAGTTTGGGTTTACAGTCACGGCTGATCTGAGACCTCAGTGTGTCGTGTGTGCCGGGGTGCTGGCAAACGACAGTATGAAGCCCTGCAAATTAAAAAGGCACCTCGAAACAAAGCATGCTGGCATTAAAAATAAACCGGCTGAATATTTTAAAAGAAAGCTTGATGGCCTCCATCAGCAACAGGCAACCATTTCAGTGCACAGCACTGTGTCTAAACAGTGTTTGGAGGCATCGTATGTAGTGGCCAAAAGGATCGGTAAACTGGGTAAACCGCATACAATCGCTGAGACTCTCATTTTGCCGGCAGCACAAGACATGTGCAGAATAATGATAGGCGATAGTGCAGCAGCCAAACTCGGTGCAGTACCACTGTCCAATGACACAGTCGCTAGGAGAATTGTAGACGTGTCCAATGATATCAGAGAGCAACTGATAAGAGTTCGTAAAAAAGAGTCCTTACTACGCGCTGCAGCTGGACGAATCCACTGATATTGCTGGGCAGGCACAGCTCCTCACCTATGTCAGGTATCTGCGGGACAAGGCGATTGAGGAGGATGTCCTGTTTTGCCGGCCTCTTCAGTCGCACACTACAGGAGAAGCCATTTTCAATGTCCTTGATATTTTTATCCGTGAAAATGGTTTGGCTTGGGACCGATGCGTTGGCCTATGCACGGATGGTGCGCAGGCAATGACGGGGCGTGAGCATGGCCTTGCTGCTCACGTTCAGCAAGTAGCTCCACTTGTGAAATGGACACATTGCATGGTCCATCGCGAAGCACTAGCTGCTAAAAAAATGCCGGTTCTCTTTGACTCCGTGCTGAACCAATCCGTGAAAATAATAAATCTCATCAAATCACGGCCGCTAAACTCTCGCTTGTTTGGGGTCCTCTGCCAGGAGATGGGGTCAGGGCACGAACAGCTGCTTCCTCTTGAATGGCCTCAACCTGTATTTTATACAGTAAGCTATCAATTGATATGCAGGAACAGCTTATTGAGCTGAAGAGTGACAGTAGACTGAAGGAACTCTTTAGCTCCTGCCCTCTTTCGTCATTCTGGGCAGCACTGATGCAGGAATTCCCTGAACTCTGTGACGTCGCCTTGAAGATTCTCCTTCCTTTCGCGTCGACATATTTGTGTGAGGCAGGATTCTCAAAAATGACTGCACTCAAAACGAAATACCGCAATCGTGCACAAATCGAGGATGATTTGAGGCTATGTTTATCAAACATTGAGCCAAGAATTGAGGATCTTTGCAAGGTAAAGCAGGCTCAGGTCTCACATTAACATCACCTACCTGCAAGCTTCTGTAAAAAATGCAGATGATGCCTACTATTAGGCCTAGTAATAATAACAATAATAAAGCATAAATTAATATCAGAGGTCTGGTGCCAATTCCCAATTATAGCAATATAAATGATGATAAAAAAAATGATAATAGGCCTACTGAATAATAATAATAATAATAATAATAACAACAACAACAACAAAGCATGTAACCTCATATAATTATATAGCAATAGCCTAGTAATGATGATAGGCCTACTACTACTCATAATAATAATAATAATAATAATAATGCCTGCAAGCTCACATTAGAAGTCTGGTGCTACTGCCAATTATAACAATAGCCTAGTAATGATAATAGGCCTACCTACCGCTACTGATGATAATAATAATAATAATAATAATAATAATAATAATAATGTGGGCTTAAAAATAATAGCCTAGGGCTATCTATCTATCTATCTATCTATGGTGGTGGGGCGGGGGACACTGGGGCCCCAACTACAATGAACCAGGTTTGGGGGGGCCCAGCTTGCAAAAGGTTGAGAACCCCTGCTATAGAGTACTGACAACATTTCTCCAAAATTCCAAATAAAACTATTGTCATTTAGAGCATTTATCTTGCTCTTGATATTTTTAGTTTTTGGCATCATTCAGAGTAAATTCTAGAGAATGTTTTGCATGAAAATCCCATGAGTTCAGCAGTTACAGAAATATTCAAACCAGTCCGTCTGGCACCAACAATCATCCATGCAATTATATAATCAGCCAATTGTGTGGCAGCAATGCAGTGCATACAATCATGCAAATCAGGAGCTTCAGTTAATGTTCACATCAACCATCAGAATGGCAGGAAAAATATGATCTCAATGATTTGGACCGTGGCCTGATGGATGGTGCCAGATGGGCTGTTAGGAGTATTTCTGTAACTACTGATCTCCTGGGATTTTCACACACAAACAGTCTCTAGAATTTACTCAGAATGGTGGCAAAAACAAAAAACATCCAGCGAGTGCCAGGGGGTTAGGGTTAGGTTTAGAATGGAAACACCTTGATGAGAGAGGTTGGTCAGACTGGGTCGAACTGACAAAGTCTACGGTTACTCAGATAACCATTCTGTAAAACTGTGGAGAGAAGAATAGCGTCTCAGAATGCTATTCTGAGATTTGGGTCGGCTCTGCTTTAGCAGCACGAGTGGGGCACACACAATATTATAAAGGTGGTTTTAATGTTGTGGCGTGTGTATATATATATACACACTACCAGACAAATGTTTTGAAACACTTACTAATTCTTAACTTAATTATTATTATTTTTCACATTTTAGAATAATAGTCATCAAAACTATGGAATAACAAATGGAACTATGGAAATTATGTTGTGACTAAAAACAAAATCCAAAATAAATCAAAACTGTGATATTTTAGCATCTTCAAAGTAGTCACCCTTTGCCTAGAATTTGCAGATATGTACTCTTGACATTTTTCTTCTTGAGGAATCACCCTGTGATGCTTTTTAAAACGTTTTAAAGGAGTTCCCATCTATGTTGGGATATATACATGTCCACACATATTACATTTTTAATATACGGTGCATGTTATCTGTTTTCAATATACATCATAACTGAGCAGTAAGGTTCTTTCTTAGGATTTCCTCCGTTAACATTTTCAATGCATTTTGTTGATTTAAGATGGCCATTTTTAATGTAAATGGTCTGCACTTATATAGTGCCTTTTTAACCTTATCGGTATTCAAAGCGTTTTACACTGTTGACTCATTCACCCATTCACACACACACACACATTCATACACCAATGGTGGCAGAGCTGCCATGCAAGGCGCTAGTCTGCCATCGGGAGCAACTTGGTGTTCAGTGTCTTGCCCAAGGACACTTCGGCACGTGGAGTCGTATGGGCCGGGATTCGAACCACCAACCCTCTATCAACTGAGCCACTGCCACCCCAAACAATGTAGGCCCTATGTGACTTATTGACATAGTTTTGGTCCCTTTTGAAATGTTGATTTGTGAACCCAAACTGAACCAATGGAAAGTGCAAATTTTAGCCCCTTTTTCAGACAAAATCAAATGAGCTACAGGTCTGAAAATGCCCTAACATTCTCTCGAACATCTCATTTTGAGTTCCATAGAAGAAAGTCATACAGGTTTGCAACAATATTAAGTTGAGTAATGACAGAATTTTCTACTATCATCAGGATATAAGTAAATAAATAAAAAAATATATTTTTTGTAATGTAACTGGTGAGTATTTACTTAAATCCTGATGATAGTTCACCCAAAATTGAAAATTCTGTCAAAAATATTTTTTGTCCCCATAAAATAATCCCCCAAGCAGCTGTCAATATCAAACAAAATTATCTATTTCATTTTAACTGTCATTTATCACTTTATATTAATTACAATGACACAATCATCAGAGATGAACCAGTCAAAAGTAGTTTCTAAAAATTGCATCCCTTATTGCACGTCCAATGAGTCCCTAATTCTGAGTGAACACCGGAGGTTGATCTGGGTATTCAACAAGCTCAGGTGCATCATAAATGTTATAACAGAGAGGGACATTTAGCCATTTTATGATTAACATGTGTTCAAAATATCCACAATGCATTTGTAAATAATGTATATTTGTTTATTTTATTTGTTGTGGGTCAGATGAGGGGTCTGACTGTTTAAAAGAAATTGAAATTGGATGAGGATATTGGTATTGTTTTATTGTGCTGTTTTTTTGTCTCTTAAAAAAAAAAAAAACTTAGTGACCCCACGCTGGCTACTCTACCTGTTGTTCTTTAAATAGCTAATAGCCTACATTGTAATATGAAGTCCCATTTAGAGTAGGGGTGTCCATGGTTAACCGATTAACCGTTAAAAATTGCGTAACCGAGTGAAACATTTTGCTCGGTTAAGTGGCGTCAATGGCGTGCATTGAATTTAGTTGTAATACATTTTTGCACCACCAGAGACTGCCAGAGCGCTCCCAGACATTTGTAATGTCCACAAGAAGTAGTCTTGACCCAGTGTTGCCAGATGTACGATAATTATAGTATTTGTACGATAATTTTGACCTCTGTACGATCAATAATGAAAAAAATCCCATAATGTACGATAATTTCAGAGTTTTCAGTCGTTCGTCCAAACACACATCCTACCGCTTCTCTCTCGGACCCCGAATCATTTCGCAGGCTCGCCTGCCTGCACGCAAGCACGTATGCTGCCCTCCATGACGGAATCCAATCTGTACCGTAAAAAGATTCTGCCAACACAGCACAAGTGGATGTGGCATCCGATGATGACAGCAACTTAGAGATCGAATTTGAATCTTTTTTGTGTTAATTGTGCACTTTTTTTCTTTTTTGTGCACTTTTTTTCGGCATATCTTTTGCACTTTGGAAAAAAAAGTTATTCAGACTTCCTCCAGTTAATGTGAGCGTATTATACAGCTTGTTCAAATTGGCTGTAAAATTATTTGGAAAATAAAATTGTTGGAAAATAACTATATTTTATGCGTTTGGTCTGTGTACGATAATTTTTTTTAAAAAACGATCATTTTGAGGTTTTGGTACGATACTTCAACATTTCTAATCTGGCAACACTGTCTTGACCAGTTTTGAAGCGGGCAAAGAAAAGCACAGCGTGGGAGCACTTTAAAATCGAGAATGACTGGGCAAAATGCAAGTATTGCAATGCAGTGCTTAGATATACTTCAAGTACAACCTCGTTGTTGTACCATCTCAACAGCCAACACCCGGGCACACCAGGGATGGAAATTAGCACCCGCCACCAGCCAAATGCGGGTGATTTTGTGTTGTGGCGGGTAAACTCGCTTCACCTACCGGCCACCGTGGCGGGTAAATAAAAATAGCATCATGCGACGTTCGTCTGTTAAAGGACAAATTAGTTTGAATAAACGAGGAGACACTGATTAGCAAGACAACTCAGTGAATGTGCTTTCCATTAAATGAATCACACACACAGTAAACAAATCCTTAACAAAAAAACAGGGCTATTCTGGTGGGTGCGGTGACGCGCTCATGTAAGGGTGGCGGCGTGGCGCTGCCAATAAAGCTACTAAAATCTGTCACAAAGAACCGGCAAAAGTAATGATTATGAATATGTAAAATATAGCAAGGAGATATTTGAATTATTTATTAATAAACAAGTCTTTTCTTTGTCCGTGTCATTTGCAAAGATGAAGTTGACGATGCTGACTCGCGGTCTTCGCAGTAACGCACCAGAGAGAAATGCACATTTCTTACGGATTACATAAGCAGAGAGCAGTCTGTGTCTGTTTTCTTTAGTTTTGAATTATTTGTGAGGCAAGGCTACCTTATACACTGAGTTTCGGTTCATTTATGAGACGAGCTCCAGTTCACGCGCCGGCGCCTCCGCTTTGTGATTTATATCGTCTGCTATATTTAATTCTTATTTATTAAATCCAGGCAATTCGTTGATGAAACATTGATTAAAATTAAGACACAATTAATACAAAACGAAATTCACTTTAAAGAAAGGTTTTGTGCTTTCTGTTTGATGTCTCTGTGGAAGTTTTAAAGCATCTTTCAGTGCCGCTTTCAGAGCGCTCACGTCCGTAACATTGTGTTTTCCTCGTATGCGAACTGAAATGAATATCAGTTCATGGATTGTGTGTGTAGGCTATAAGAGAGAAAGAGAAAATGCCAGTATTTCATTGAGACTTGAGATTAAATAAACGGCTTAAGTATTGTAGATCTTGTAGTATTAATTTTCACATGCAGTTACACATTGTCGGTTAAAAACAAGAAAGTGGCTGGTAAAAACATTGAGTGGCTGGTAGATTTTGAAATCCACAGTGGCCGGTGGACAAAAAAGTTAATTTCCATCCCTGGCGCACACTATGGTTAACCGAGTATTAACCGTTAAGGGCCTCGGTTAACAGTTAATGAAAAACTTGAAAACGTGCAGCCCTAATTTAGAGCACTGGTAATCCGGATTTAGTAATCTTGAAAAATTTGTATCTGGATCAGGGTGATCCAATCCAATGTTTCTTTGAAAAACCAGCACAAATGTAAAATGAATTACTTGGTATTACTTGGTTAGCAAAACATGGAATTTCCAAATCCAGATCATTCTGATCCAGATTCAGCTTTTTGAACAACTGGGCACAGGGTTCGTTTGCAATTGGTCCGAGATCACCAATTCCGATTGTTTTCGTCTGGATCCAAGAACAATTACAGTGCCTAAACTAACCGAACAAAGAGGGAAAATGCACCAGGTTCTGAAACAAATGCTCCAAAAGAGCTAGGCGTGAAAATGCCCCAAGTCACCATTCACTTTTATTGAATAAAAAAAGATCCAGTGACAGTAAATGGTTACTGAGACTAACATTCTGAATAACATTTCCTTTTGTGTTCCTCTGAAGAGAGACATTCATACAGGCTTGAGGGTAAGAAATGCTAACAGAAATTTAATTTGGGTAAATTGCCCTTTAATTACCCATTTAAGATTTTGTTAAAGGTCTATGTTTTTTTATTATTATTATTATTCAAACACCTGTGATTCATAAGACTTTGACAGTCCCAAGGATAACAATTCTGATAAAATGAAACAAGAATCAAATTCTACTCTAGTTCTATCCAATGGGATTATTTGGGAACCAAAATCACTTTATAGTGCTTGTCCTATAATGAACTGATGATTTACTATGTTTGTCCTGCCTGTGTCAAAACTGTGTTAAAATGTAAAACCACATAATTATCAAATACCGTGAATGGACACTACTGTTAAAAGCCTGGTATCATTCTTTAGCAAGAACACAGCAGATCAGTAGTGACACTGAAACACATTGTAAACAAACAACGTGTATTAAAAACAATATGCTAAATATTTGACCATTCCCCTGTTTAAAGTGCATGTTCTGCGAAGAAAACGGTGAAAATAAATAACATCTGTAATGGATGGATAGATAATGTGTCATCCGTACACTGCAAAAGCGGCACAAAAGCTGCAGAGGGCTGAGGACATACAGATAACATGCTGTATAAATGGGTCTTGTTACAGTAAACACACTCAGGACTCGTGTTGTCAGTTCAGTCAGTGACTTTCACAAACAGATATCATGATACGAACACAAATGACTCCACAGAGAGCAGTAGCCTTGTATAGTTCAAATGACTATATTTATATTGAGTGTGTTTGTTTTAGTTATGACTCCTGTGGTGAATCTAGCTTTAGCAAACCTTCCTCATATTCATCAGCCTCACCTCACATTCAACTCACACTCATCTGTCGTGCTTGCATTATTCACAAACACGGACATAATGTGATTGGATGAAGTATCACATTTATTCATGCCATTACTGATTAATGGACATTATGAACATGCTAACAGTCAGGCTAACGCTGCTGTCGTCACGCGAGTCTCCACACTACGCGCGCACACGCAAACACAAACACAGGCTCGCGCACATCAGCACAAACACACAAAGCTGATCAAAAACGTCACCGATAATCAATACTGATCCATCAATGCGCTCACATACGCGTCATACCTCACCGCTGATGCTCTCCATCTCCATTTTGAGCGAGGACTCCTGCGCGGGGGCAAAATATATCATAGGGTTCAACTATAGTGCGGTACTCCGCGAGGCATTTCTCCGCCGTGTGTGGCCGTTAAACACGCGTGGAAATCAGGTGACCCGCGCGACTGACAGGGACCATGCGAACCGCGCGTGCCGCTCCCCTAGCTTATTCATACAAATATGGCCGTCTTTGTCTGCTTGAGCTGAAGACGCCTGCGCTGACGTCATTGTGACGCAATTTAGTGAAGGATTTCCCTATCGAAGGGCACGATTAGTGACCGCCACATAATACAGCCATCTAATTGCTAAATTCATGCATACGTTCGTTGACTTAACCGTAGAAACGTAAAGTCTGTCCTGGTAAAGATTGCCAGTGAGCATTTTAAAATCCAGGCAGACTGAAATCCTCCTGCAAAAGTGAATTGATAAGTTTATAGCTCATCCCATCTGTCCTGACCCAAACAAGGATGCTCTAAGCCACTTCTCCAGCCCTGAGGATTTTAGTGACTCAGTTTGCTGTATTTTAAGAGCAGGTTGGGCACAGAGTCTGAGCACTTTTGCATACACTGGCAGCCAAAAGTTTGGAATAATGTACAGATTTTGCTGTTTTGGAAGTAAATTGGTACTTTAATTCACCAAAGTGGCATTCAACTGATCACAAAGTATAGTCAGGACATATGGAGCCAGAAATATGACAAAACAATTTGAATTGTGTAAATTTGAATTGTAGACTTTTGAATTTGAATTATAAGTGTGATTTTGATTGTTCCACAGAGAAGAGTAGAGGGTCTCGGAAAAGTCGAACGGAGCATTTTGGCCAATTACAGGTCGAGGTGCAATAATTCTCTGGCACGAGCGTGATTCAAAAGGATGCTATTCTGACCATGAAGTGGTTATTAAACTTTTATAATTTATATTTTTATGGTTAGCACGTTAGCACATTCTCAGCACATGAGACATTTGTCTAAGCGGTCTCTGGTATTTGTTTAAGTATAAAGTATATTTAGTATGAAAGTGATTAGTATGCGTAAGAGTAAGCATCACATATAACTCAATAATGAATGTAATTCTGCTTCATTCTGTGAACAGAATCCATATCAGATCCAAGTCGGATGTTATTTCAAACACTTGTTGGTGTTTGTAAGTGCATTTTGTGCTCAAGACATGAACATCACGAATGATCATTCAGATGACCAAGAACCCAATGGTCACTATGACACAGCTCCAGTATTTCTCTGTGGAGAGAGGAGAACCTTCCAGAAGAAAAACCATCTCTGCAGCACTCCACCAATCAGACCTGTATGGTAGAGTGGCCAGACAGAAGCCACTCCTCAGTAAAAGGCACATGACAGCCCGCCTGGAGTTTGCCAAAAGGCACCTGAAGGACTCTCAGACCATGATAAACAAAATTCTCTGGTCTGATGAAACAAAGATTGAACTTTTTGGCCTGAATGGTAAGCGTCATGTCTGGAGGAAACAAGGTGTAACAGGTATAGAAAGTGTTTTGTTAATATGCATATATTGTTTATTATAATTTACACAAAATGGTTTATTTTTATATATATGATATGCATGTTTTAAGAATTAGTGTTTTCTCCTTTAATTGCTGTGACGTCATAACTATTCTATAATAATACTTGTTTTGTCCCCTCTTTCTTTTGGCATTGTTAATGCACTGAGGAGGTGAGTTTATGTGTAGGTCTTGTATTCTTAGTTAATCTATGTATTAATCATTGTGTTTGTGATAATATTTTTACTGAAAGTTATGTGTATTATGTTATTTTAATTATCTGTGTGATTTATTTTTGTCATTTTACTTTATAAGCTATTTTTTTTTTTATTTCAATTTGTGTTAGTGTTATGTGAGCACACGGTGACTGTATGTTACATTTGTTTTATAGAGCAATAAGGGCGATTTACTCAGACGCTGTTTTGTATATCAGGTATGTTTTCTTTGTATTTCTCTCTTTTACCTCTCTCTTCTACTTCCTTTTCTTTCTTTTGGCATTGTTAATGCACTGAGGAGAGCAATAAGGGCGATTTACTCAGACGCTGTTTTGTATGTTTTTGTATATCAGATCAGTAAATCCAGTGAAACCGCCGCCTGTTGTCCCGTGTCTGTCTTCACAACGCAGAAAAGTATTCCCATAACTGGAGTCGCGAACCACCGGTTACACGTGGTGTCGTGATCCACCGGTTACACGTGGTGCCATAACCCTATGGATTTCGCATGATCGGCTGCTTGCCGATCGCCGGAGTTGCTGCTTCAACAGACGACGGTGTGTTGTGATAGATCGCTGGAGGAGTGTTGCGCTGATCGCGGAGGTCGCAGTTCCGTTCATCTTATCATCAGTGTTCAACTATCTGCTGTTCATATCACTCAGGAGAGTATATGTTTGAACTCTTGTTTTATGAGGTATGATGAAAAACTGTTTTGGTTTTTATTAGTGACTATTTGCCATATACGCGCTTTGATGTGTTGAACTGTATGTTTTTTTGCACGCTCATCAATGACGATGTTTTTGCGATCATCACATGAGGAACACTTTGTTCTGTTTTTCTCCAAGTAACGCTGTATTGGACTGTTCTTTGCGTGACTGTATGCTCATTGACAGAGTTTTTGTGATTGTCACATATCATTTTCTTCTCTTTTTCACCGTGAAGCGTCACACAACTGTTTTTGAGAGTCTACATGAGTATTTCAGCAAAGTACATCTATCTGAATGCCAGTTGAGGGATTTTAGTGTTCCTTTTTCTGATTTTTTTTTTTCTACATTTCTCTTTGTGTGTTATACTAAAACTGAGTCATGTTTGACGAAAACTGTCAGTCAGGATAATTTTAACCCTGTTCAACGGCATAGTGCCATGTTCTCAGTAGGTAGAGGTATTGGGACTGTAATTACTCGTTCTGACAGTTTGTCTGAAGTTGCACCTAAATGTTTTAGTAGAGAAAGGGCAATTTTTAATACAGAAATTGACCATGTACATGCATTTGATTCAGCTATTGGTAATTCGTGGAGTCCTATTGCTTGCTCTACCCCTTTTACAGGCCCAAATGCTGATCACGCAATTACCCCTGAGTCTTTAGGAGGTATTATTTCTGATTTAGCACAGAAAATTGGTGAGAGCATTTCAGCCAGTCTAAATCTAATGCAACAACCTAGCACAGTAAAGTCCAAGTCAAATGTGCAACATTCAAGTGAATGTGTTGATGCTTCTAGTTTGAAGGTCATCGTCGAACATGATGTTACACCTCCACCGTTATATAGAGGTGATCAAAGTGATTCAGTTACTATACATGAATGGGAAGACATGATGTGTAGTTATATGAACAAAGAAATGCACTGATGGAACTGCTGCTGATCTCATTTTGAGCAGGTTGGCTGGGAAAGCGAAGGATGTAGTTAAAGTGTCCTTGCACAGCTTCCCAGAGCCGACAACTGCAGTGCTTCCCACCACAGTGTTCGATATACTGAAGCGCAATTTCAGTGAATTGATGTATTCCAACATGCCTATGGCTGAATTTTATAACACCCTGCCTAGGGCAGACAAGAACCCAATGGATTACTGGATAAGACTGAATAAGGCAATTGATGTGGCAGATGAGTGTCTGCGTAGGCGCAACAAGTGTGTTGAGGATCCTGTTACAGAAGCTGTTATGATTTTTATCTCGCACTGTTCGGATCCTGGCCTTGCTTTATCTTTTCAGTTCAAACCTGCTGAACAGTGGAGTGCTGCTGAAGTTCAAGAGCGACTGGATAGGCATCACAGGAGCTTGAAGAGAGCTCTTACTAGACCTTCACGCTCATTGCCTGTGTCTACTTACCATCAAAGCACTGTAACTGTCTGTGATGATTCGGTGCCCAGTTCTCTCAAACAGCCTGAACTCTCTTTAAATCAGTCATCAAGTTTAACTGGTCAGCTGAACCCTCATGCTGCTCCTTTTACTCCTGATGCTTGTTTACAGCAATTAGTTGGCATGATGGATAAAGTTTTATCTCTCTGTACTACCTCACTGCCCTCATTCAATCCAAACTGTCCTGTCAGAAATTCAGACTTCAAGTCCAGTTTGAGTTCAGCATGTAGAGTATGCCGATCTAAAGAACACACTATACACACTCATTGTATGCGCCAGAGGCTTTGTCGTAACTGCTTCAAACCTGGACACCTTAAAAGCAATTGTCCTAAGACGAGGAGCCTTGAGTTGCCTTCTCCAGCCACACAGTTAAACTAAATAGCCCATGTGCAGAGGGGGACAACACGGGCAGTGGCGTATTTCAGACCCACAAGAGATTTTTGTAAATGGTTGCAATCTTTTACCACCCGATAAAACCGCACTGTATGTGGGATCCCAAAAAGTTGACAGAGCTAGTGAACTGTTTTATGCTCCTGTAACTGTCGTTGGCCAGTCTGTACTGAACGGTTTGTTGGATTCTGGGAGTATGGCTTGTACCCTGAGCACGGAAGGTGAATCCAAGTTACGTGCTGATGGAGTTCTCCCTCAACCCTTAGCGACTCCTGATAACGTGGTCCTAGTGGGCTGTGGTGGTCTTACTACTCAGCCTAAGTGTGTGTATGACCTAGAAATTGAATTCTACGGGTTCAAATTCATTGTACCAACCTTAGTAGTGCCTGGACAGAAGGATGAGTACATTATTGGCAGTAACGTTATCAAATGTGTGATAAAAAAGATGAAAACCGAAAAGAAGTACTGGGAACTAATTTCTTGCCAAAACAGCAACCCTGAATGTGAGGAATTCCTTGAGCTGTTAAGCTGTGTTTCTCGTTGGTCTAATTCTCAACAGCCCGATAAACTCGGCACAGTTAGGCTTTGTCAGGCAGTTACTTTACTTCCCAGAAGTGAAGACCTTGTCTGGGGAAAACTACCAGTTAACACCAATGTCTCCCCAGGAAGTTCCATCATTGTCGAACCTACTACGTCACGTTCAGCGCCATGGCATGTTCTTGTTGGACGTATAGTTACTCCCATGTGGGGTGATCGTTGGGTGGCGATGAAGATCTTAAATCCCACCCAATCCCCAATAACTCTTCGACATAACACTAAATTGGCAGATGTATCTCCTTGTTTAGCAGTGGAGGATGTTACAGTTTCACAACGTGTATGCAAATCTCAAATTTCTGATGCAGCTTTACCCAGGTCCATTCCATCTGTTGACCCTGTGAGGTTACTGCATGAATATGGTTTGGAGGACATTGATATCGAAGGATGTGAAGTCTCCAATTCATGTAAAGAGGAGTTACATGTACACCGTATTCATCTGAGTGATGAACGTCCGTTTCGCCTACCCTATCGCCGAACCCCTCCTGCACACTACCAAAAGTTGAGAGAAGTACTTTCAGAAATGGAAGAGAAAGGTATCATTAGCAAATCCGTCAGCGAATATGCGTCTCCGTTGGTAATGGTGTGGAAGAAGGATGGATCTCTCAGAGTCTGTACAGACTTCCGCTGGCTTAATGCGAAGATGATCAAGGATGCTCACCCTTTGCCACATCAGGCAGATTGCCTGGCTGCTCTAGGTGGCAATCTTATCTTCAGCTCTGTGGATTTGACATCGGGATTTTACAATATCCCACTCCATGTATCTGATCATCATTACACTGCATTTACAACACCCATGGGCTTGTACGAATACAACCGTCTTCCCCAGGGCCTGTGTAACAGTCCAGCATCTTTTATGCGTATGATACTCAGCGTATTTTGGGGATCTAAATTTTTCCAGCCTCCTTTGCTATCTAGATGATTTACTGGTTTTTGCCCGTTCTGAGCAGGAAGCTTTGAAACGCTTGGAAGTGGTGTTTTTACGATTGAGAGATAGTAATTTGAAATTGGCCCCGAAAAAGTGTCACTTTCTCAGGCGCTCCATCAAATTTTTGGGTCATATGATCAGTGATTCTGGAGTTTCCGTAGATGAGAGCAAAGTAGCAGTCATTTCAGCCTTTCAAAAGAATGATGTTATGAAAGAAGATGGTGTCACGCCTTTGCCTGAAGAAACTAAGATAATTTCTGGGCATGGTTCTTTACTACCAGAGTTTTATTCCTGGCTGTACATGCGTTTGACAGCTGGTCAAAAACGTTTAGCAAAAGGCACAGGTAGTCGTAACAGATCTGGCACTTTTCGAGAGTTATCTCCCCAGGACTGGATTCCTGCTTGTGATGTTGCCTTCGAGGAATTAAAAAGAGATCTTGTAGAGAGCGTGGTCTTGGCTCACCCTGACTTTGAGCGTCCCTTTATTCTCTGCACTGACGCATCGTTGGACAGCCTAGGTGCAGTGCTTTCTCAAGTTCCCAATGGCGAGGATAAAGCACGTCCTATAGCCTTCGCCAGTAAGTCTTTGAGCCGTAGCCAAGTTAATTACCCTGCACACAGATTGGAATTTCTGGCCTTAAAATGGGCAGTATGTGACAAGTTTAGTCACTGGCTTAAAGGTCACGAATTTGCCGTATGGACGGATAATAATCCGCTCACGTATATCTTGACGAAACCTAAGTTAGACGCTTGTGAGCAGCGTTGGGTTTCCAAACTAGCCCCGTACAACTTTAAAAAATGTCCCTGGAAGATTGAATGTTGTAGCGGATGCACTCCCGTTCGTCAATCCAGTGAGTCAGCGTCTTCTGTCTGAACCTTACTCTGATCTATTGAAGTAATGTACACAGTGTGGAAGATGATTCTGTCAGCCACAGACACTTAACACTGAACTCAATTGAAGTTCTGAGATTAACTTTTCCATGTCTACCGAGGATGTGTCATCTATCTTGTCTTTTTGTGATGATTGGGATTCAGGTGCTGTATCCAGAGCAACATATTTGGCTGATTATTTGACTTCTGTGATTCCTGAATGTCAAGACGTAGTCCATGCCTTTTCATTGTCCGAATTACAGAGTCAACAGCACAACTCAATCATCTCAAGAGTGGCTTGGTATGTCAACAGGAAACGCAGACCTAACAGGCGTGAACGTGCAAATGAGGACTTGTTGGTTTTGAGACAGTGGGAAAAACTCTTTTTGCTTAATGGCATCCTGTATAGAGCTGTCAAGGATTCGCTCACTAAGCATAAGTAGTTTCAATTCGTCCTGCCTGGCTCTCTAAAACAGCAAGCACTCACTGGTGTTCACGACTTGGCAGGTCACCAAGGTCAGCCACGTACCTTGTCTTTGGCACGTCAGAGGTTCTATTGGCCTGGAATGGAATGTGATGTGCGTAATTACGTCAAGACTTGTACCCGTTGTGTCCTGAGTATAACACCAGAACCAGCAGCAAGAGCACATTTGGCGTGCATCAAGACCACAGCCCCATTGGAGCTTGTCTATATTGATTTCTGGTCTGCTGAAGATAGGCACAATAAATCTGTGGATGTCTTGGTAATTACAGACCACTTCACCAAGTTAGGACATGCTTTTCCTTGTCATAATCAATGTGCTAAAAGTGTCGCTAAGAAACTGTGGGATGGTTTCTTTTGTATTTATGGATTTCCCCAGCGTATCCATTCGGATCAGGGAGCAAATTTTGAGAGCGAGTTGATAACGGAGCTTCTCGATATTGCTGGTGTTGACAAGTCACAGACTTCCCCTTACCACCCAATGGGGAACGGTGGAACTGAAAGGTTCAACAGAACGTTAGCTAACATGCTGAGATCGCTTCCACCCAGGTCTAAACAAGAATGGCCACAGTTGGTACAAACTATGACATTCATGTATAACTGCACTGCCCATGAAACAACTGGGTTTGCCCCTTTTTACCTGATGTTTGGGAGAGTACCAAGACCTTATGTTTCAAAGTGTGCTTCGTGATGAGTCAATCTGTGATTACAGTGATTATGTTCAATCTCTTGTCTGTGATCTACAGTCTGCTATGGCACTGGCTCAAAAGAACTCAACTGCAGAACAAAAACATCAATCTGACCAGTACAACAAGAGAGTCAAAGGATTGCCTTTGTCAGTTGGAGATCATGTTCTCGTTGCCAACAAAGGATGTCGAGGTAAACGAAAGCTTGCAGATAAATGGGAACCTACCATGTATTCCATTGTTGCCACCAAACCCTCTTTGTACATTTATAAGATTCATGATAAATCTGGTCATGAGAAAGTGGAACATCGGAACTTACTGTTGCCAGTTAACTTTCTCCCTTTGCCTTCAACAGATTGTTCTGTTAGCGAAAGTGCTAGTAGTGGCCATTGTCCCACACAGTCTCAACCTGTATGTGATGTAGCGGAGTCAACATTTACTGTCATTGATGATTTGTCTCATACAGAGTCTCCGTCTGTCATTTCTCATATAGCTGTTTTTGATGATAATCGTACCACTTCTTGGGTTTCATCACATTCATCTCAATTTGTTTCTGAAACACAAAATGACTTATTTATCGACCATGACACAGTAGTTAGTGTTTCTTCTTCTACTGTCCCTGTTCCTAACAGTTCACCTGATCCTGGGGTTGATAATAACCCTGATGATCGTTACACTACTAGGTTTGGTAGAGTACTTAGACCTGTTAGTAGGTTAATTGAGTCTATGGTTCAACTCGAAACATTATTTGGTGTGGAGTCAGTATCTCCTGTTTTTCATGTTTAGTTTTTTTTTTTTTTTCTTTCTTTTCCATTTGTATCTAACAATGTTAGATGAGTATTATTGTATTTTTTTTCTCTTGGAATTAGTTTTATTTGAGTATCTGGTCTGAATATTTTTCAAAGTGTAATGGGCACTTTGTTTATGCCTACATAATGTGTAGAAGTTTGGCCAACTTTCTTCACATTTGTATCCCTTGTAGGACCATGTAATTCATGTGACCAGTGTGTTTTGTTTCATTGTTTTTGTTATACTCTAGGGATTTGTGTAAATTCTGGGGGGAGAGTATAACATTTAATTGTTTATTATAATTTACACAAAATTGTTTTTTCTATATAGGCTATCTGATATACATGTTTTAAGAATGAGTGTTTTCTCCTTTAATTGCTGTGATGTCATAACTAGTCTATATTAATCCTTGTTTTGTCCCCTCTTTCTTTTGGCATTGTTAATGCACTGAGGAGGTGAGTTTGTGTAGCTCTTGTAATCTTAGTTAATCTATGTGTTAATCGTTGTGTTTGTGATAATATCTTTACTGAAAGTTATGTGTATTATATTATTTTAATTATCTGTGTGATTATTTTTGTAATTTTACTCCCCCGTGGGGACCCGGGGTAGAATAGGTCCCTAGCACCCCCTTGCTGATCGTAAGAGGCGACAAATGGGGCAACTTGTGTGCCGTGGGTTGTGACTCGTGTCAGTGGAGGAAGAGATCCTGGTGCTTGAGGATTTTCGCCTGCTGCGGCCGCCATATTTCCAACAAATCACTTTGGCTCCTACTTCATTCAGACGAGAGGTTGGAATGGCCCATTCCAATCAATCGGCTTGTCAGGATTTGCCTTGGAGTTGGTTCTGAATTACAATCAACTATATAGTTTTCACCACTTCCAGAAGGCACTGGCGTGTCTATTGAGTCAATTGAGTAGTATAAATCTTGTGTTTACATGCTCAAGTATATCATTACTGTATCCTTGGTGTACATCTGGTGGATTCCCGCGGCACTGTACATCCCCTTGTAAGACTCCGAGGTGGGTGAGGAGCAGAGATGATGAACCAATTCTTTCTAACATGGCAAATAAACAAAACACCAAAAAACGGATACTGGATCAAGACTTGGAAGTTGAACTAACCACTAATCTTATTTTTCTTTCAAAAGATGGAAATTGGCAAAGATTTATATTACTTGAGTCTCTATCAATTGATAGCCCTCTCACTAAACTGTCTCCTTTTGCTATTCAGAAAGGAATCACAGGAATAGCAGGAACAGTCAAAGATATTAAAAAGCTGTGATCGGGACAAATTTTGGTGGAATGTGCTCAGAAAGCAAACTCAGAGAACTTATTACGAGCAACAAATCTGGCTGGAGTCACTATGAAAGCATTCTGTCACCCTTCTCTGAATAACAGCAAAGGAGTGATCCGCACCAGAGAATTGCAAGAAATGGATGAAGCTGATATAACCTCAGAACTGAATCATCTAGGTGTGATTGATGTCAAAAAAATAAGTATCAAAAAAGATGGACAAATAATTCCAACCGGAACATACATTCTGACTTTTAACAGACCTCACCTGCCAGAGAGAATTCAAATAGGATATCTAAGTGTCACTGTAGATATCTACATACCGAACCCGTTGCGATGTTTTAAATGTCAGAAATTTGGTCATGGTTCTGCTGGATGTAAAAATAAGGCCATTTGCCACAATTGTGGTAAGGATACCATGAAACAAACTGTACTAATCCTGCTAAATGTAAAAACTGTCTTGGTGATCATGTAGGCTCATCAAAGAAATGCCCTGCCTGGATTAAAGAGAAGGAAATACAAAAAAATTAAACATACAAAGAAGGTGAGCTATCCTGAAGCCCGCAAACTTGTTGAAGGTCTCCCTGCCTTCACGCTGAATAGATCCTACTCTGCTGTGGTCAAACCAAACATACGGGAAAATACTCTAAACTTTGTCAATGACACTGTTCAGAATTTGGCAGAACTAATCCAGGAAGGTGTTACTTGGGGAGGCAAATGCTTAAACATCCAACTAAGATGTGTTACCTGTGATGCACCAGAAAAAGCTATGGTCAAGTGTGTAAAGCAGTTTTCTGGATACTATGTGTGATAGATGCAACCAGAGGGGATCCTGGGATGGTCAGATGATATATCCTGAAACAAATAACCTGACCATGAGGACAAATTAATCATTGAGGGAGTGCTGGCAACCTGAACACCATCAAGAAGAGCAGATATCACCCTTCTCTGTCCTCCCAATTGACATTATCAAATAATTCCCCATAGATGCTCCAGAGCTGTCTTGGGGTAATTAAAAAGTTGCTGACAAGAGGTAGAAGAGATTTCCGGTTGTCATCAGGAGATTTGAGCCGTTTAAGCGAGAGGCTGGTGACACTAAAGAAATCTATTCCTGACTGCTTTGCCAGGAAGCCAAGGGGCTTGCAGGAAAATGAGTGTTGGAAAGCAACAGATTTCAGACAGTTTGCTCTGTACACAGGTAAGATCTTTCTGAAGGGAGTTCTACAAGATCAGCTGTATGAACACTTCTTGTGTTTCATCACGGCTCTTTGCAATTTAGTAAGCCCAGATCTTACAAACGCACAAGGGCCTTATGCAAAACAGCTGCTGAAATATTTTGTGGAGAGAGGACGGGAGCTATATGGGGAGACATTTTTAGTTTACAATGCTCATTCCTTGCTGCACCTTGCAGAAGATGCCCAAAACTTTGGAAGCCTTGACAACTGCAGTGCATTCAAGTTTGAGAGCTATCTTCATCAGATGAAGAAAATGGTGCGCTCTGGGAAAAATGTTTTAGCACAGGTTGCAAATTGTCTGGAGGAAACAAAGTCAAAGATAGAAAACAAGGAAAAGTTGATGTCAGTCAAGTGCCCAGGTTAAACTCGGTCTACATTATTTGTGGATTGTTGATTATGTTGATTACTAAACTTTTATTTCAATTCAGTTTTTCCTTTTCTGTAATTTTTTTTGTTACATAAGCATTATACTTGTTTTCAAAAGTATAGCCACATGATTTAACAATATGCTAATACCATTTTTTTAATGCCTGCAACATTTTTTTTTTAAAACTGAGCAGCTCAAGCATGCACACCTGTTGAACTAATAATGGGTCTTACAGTCATCATTTTTTGAATCTAATGATTGTTTTTCTTTTTTGAGATGTTTACAGTTCCATCTCTGCAGCCACATCAGTCAGTTTTTGACAACAAAAATATGTTTTTGTGGCTTGTTTTAGGAAGCGTTATTGATCCACAGTCTCTTCGAGATGGTAACTATTTAATGTCATCTTAATTATCTTACAGTCAGTTTTGTTAATTGTCTCCAAACAGACTTATGTTGACTTATGGCAGTGTTAATTATTTCATTGCTGTAGTTAATAATGTCATTGATGTTTCAAAACAAATTCTGGACAGAAATATACAAGTTATTTGATAATTTGGGGAGAAGAATCATGCTGAAACTAGACCAAATCCAGGACAATATCACAGCAGTGGTCAGAACAATGCAGCAGTCAATGAGCCAGCCAAGCACCTCTGTCTCTGATATTACAGAGTTGCTAGAGGAGCCTTGTAAGTGTGGAGGAAGCCTCTCCGTGCTGACCAAAGCAGCCATTGAACAGCCGATAGCGCGATCTGTCTGCTTGGTCGCACAGAGATAAGTGGCTCGATGAAGCTCTGAGAATTCTTCCTCGTCGATAGTACTCCCCACACTCAGGTCCTTTAATAAATCAGCCTGGTTCACCTGTAATACCACCATGGTGTGTAGGGCGGCACCAGCCTTACCTGCTGCCTGAGAAGCTTTCCACACAAGCATTGAGGTAGTCCTACATGGCTTTGTGGGGAGAGTTGGTCCTTTTAATGATGATGCCAAACCAGGCAAGAGATAGCCCACGAGTGTCTCTTACCCCTGGCATCAACATATACCCCCAAGCCTTAGCACCCACGATAGTTGAATATGTCGATGTCGAGGGCACAAAGAAACGGTTTTCCCCATGAACAAGGCAACTCGTCATGGAGGTCATCAAAGAAGTGGAATGTTTTTGAGTTCCCTTTCCCTGGCCACCAGAAAGAAATCTGTCTTCTAATTTTGAACTTTTGGGGGTCACTTGTTCATGCGGCAAGTCCATTCTGCAGTCCCAAGAGTTTCATTGTCCCTCTCATGAACTGAAGAGACGCTGAGGCGCATTTTGAGATCATGCGAGGGACCTGTTGGACGAAACTGTCTCTTGCTCCTCAGCCAGATCCATACATGAGCCCCATGATGAAATGGTGGGGGCTGGCTCTTGGAAATAAGCGAGATGAGTGCGCAGCATCTTCACTGTGAGCAGCTCACAATGCTCACATCCGCCTCGCTCCATCGCAAGAGCAGTGTTCTCTTCCCCCAAACAAACAAAACAAAACTGGTGTGTGTGTGTCAGATTCAGCCATATGGCATAAAGAGGGAAACACACACCGTTTGCTTTGTTTATCGCTCATTTTCTCTTTGTCTTTTAAAATTAAGTGATAGAAGAAACAAGAAAAAGATTTCTGCACACACAGACTTGAGAAGCACAACACATTTGTCTATTTATAGCCCTAGTACTGGTGCATTATGATGATGTCACCAACAGAGGCTATAAATTCTATTCAATTTTATTGATGTGTTGCACACATATTTACAGCTGTTCACTCCTAAAAGACGTTCCCAAAGCGCTGAATCAAGCACAGCATTAAGTGCAGCTTTTGATAAGGAAACATGAATAGAGTAATTTTCATGCGCTGAACTAATGATCTCTGATCTGTGACCGAGATGCCTGTGTGACAAGGTCGGCCTGGAAACGACACTAGATTATGAGCTAAATTACTGGAGTTATTTTGTATGCCTACGTACATGGCTGAGCTTCGTCTCTAAAGAGATCGAGCTGTATATTTTAGCGTTTGCTTTTAGACTATAAACACACTGTTGACGCAATTGTTTCAACCTTAAACAAGTAGCTGGCACAACACTTAACATATAATACAGGCTATAAAATTGATTGGCGGGGGACTCAGATGTGCAGTCAGTTTAACCAGTTTGATCAGGATGAAAAGTGCAAATGCGCGCGTAACCGAGTATCAAAAGTCGCGCCTAATTAACAAAAAGTTTATTTCACTTTACGCTGCAGACAATAATATCACAATGATATCAAAGATGATAATAAAAACAATCAATATATGTCATAAGAAACTTACATTACTTGATGTCACAGTAAAATATAGAGGGTATTTTTCATATGCTGAGTACATGTATATAGCTGTATCTGAATGTGTGTTACAAACATGGAAACAAATCTACTTTATTAGTTACATTATGAGCTCGAGCAGTATGACGTTTGCATTTACACATACACAATGGGTAATAACTGACCAAATGTACCCACTTTAACGTTTGAGTGAACTGTTTAAGCCAATATGTCTAAATACAAATGAAAATATTAGGTTAAAAAAGACTTGAGAGCATGCTTTCAGTTTTAATGCAGAATTTTGTCTCCCTCACCTTTAAAAAGATTATTAGGGCTTTTATTGCAAGATTTTAGACATATCATATTATAACACTACTGAATGTGTTCATTTCGTTGTTTTAGGATAGAAGCCAATGGGAAGAATTGCCATCAGAATTACCCCACAGCTGACACACACACACTTTACAATTGTTCAAAATAAAATAAATACTTTGTTCCTTACAATTTCTCACGTCTCTTTTCTTTAGTTAGCCGAAAATAAAAATAAAATGACATTCAAAATGACTAAGTGAAAGTCCCAGCTAACAAAAAAGGTCCTCAGAACGTCAACTAAATGGGCTCTGTGAATGTCTCCTAAATGTCCTGAATGGATGTCCCCTTAGTGTCCTGAATGGACATACTGTGAATGTCCTCTTGAACGTCCAGAGGACGGCAAGAGGACCCTACACTCGGACGTTCATGGGATGTTCGCAGAAGCCTTTTATGGGACGTTCTGAGGACCTTTTTTTGTTAGTTAGGTACTGATGTAAAAAAACAGCACCATCACTATTTGAAAAAAGTAATTTTTTATCAAATCTCGACAGGCCCATTTCCATCAGCCATCACTCCAACACCTTAACCTTGTTGTTATGACTATTGCTTCTGGTGTGAGAATGCTGTGCGCATTTTGCTGAGACTTCACATTCGGAATATATATTTTTGCGTGTTTTTCTTTTTATTTATTAGTCTGTGCATAAAGTTAAATCATGTTTGCTTGCTTCTGGATCTATTCGGGAATTGGATTCTATGAAACCATAACCCTAGCCCTTACTTTCTTTCTGCTCACCAGAGAAAATCAAAATTTACCTGCCGCTGGAGACTGGACAGCTCACGCTCCATTTCGTGAGTATGTCGCGAGTCTTCTCTTTGTCTGTGATTCTCCTCTCTCGGCATGGATATTAAGTGAGTCTCCAGTCTCTTTATCACCTGTGTCGACAGTTCTTTGACCGGTTGGGTTGCCTTCCTCTCGATCATATGTTAGGTGTAGACTAGGCAGGGCTTTAGCTAACGCGATATCATTGATTATGGCTGCTGTAGCTGACATCTCTTGACTGTTTTAGCTCTATATCTTGCATATGAACATATGGCCTTCGATATCATTTATTAAAAGTCTTTGGCATTCAGGTCATGGAAATCCATCTACTGACATCACAACTAGAGTCTTAAACTACCATCCGCGTTTAGACTCTGAGACTGATGAACTCTGTCGTGAACTTGGAATCTTCCGGCGGCCGCTGTATATCCATCACTCACCACTGACTCTCCAGTCTGTCTATCGCCAACAGCAATTCCATCTATCTGGACAAAAATACGGTACAGTAAAATAAAGGCAAGGCACTGAAACTCACATTTGCTGAGGTATTTAACTAAAGATGGTCACTACACCATCAAAACTCTTTGGATTTGTTTGTCACAATTTGGCACTATTAAACTGTCGCTCTCTAAAGGGCAAAGTGTCAATTCTCAATGAATTCATCATTGATAAAAACTGACAAATATCTATACCTACACTTTCTACAACTAAATTTGCTTACTGCCCACAGATACAAATATTTGTCTAAACCCTGACCTCACGGAAAGGGGGTGTACTACTACTACTACTACTACTAGCTGTTGTTGATCGAGATGTCATGAGAGTGGTTTTGACTGAATTTCATAATGTCACATCTTTTGAATATCTGGCACTCAAGATTGTTGGTGAAACTCCTCTCATTGTGTTATTGATGGATTTCGAATTCACGTGAACAGCATGTGCATTTTTCTACCCATAGGCCAACTTTACTTAGTTTGTACATCAGGTCTTAATAATGTTTCTACAGCAGGTACACAAACTGGCATCTTGGATCACAAATGTATAGAATGTTCATTTAATTTGAAGACCCCCCCCCCCCCCCCAGGTCATCATCTTGAACAACTCTGTAGAAAAACAGGCCTCACTTTTCATCCCTTAGCTCTTACAGAACATCAGCTGAAGTACAGGGCAGCACTCAACACTGCACGTTCAATGTACTTCTCCTCGATCATACAAAAAGCAAGTTTTAGACCTAGAGCCCTCTTTGCTATGGTGAACTAGCTAATTCACATGCCGGCTCAGGACTCACACTGCTCTGATTACTTTGTGACTCATTTCTGCACTTTTTAAAGATAAAATTATTTCCATTTACCAAACATTTCACAACAACCATTTCTGAAAATTCTCTCCTCAATTGTCTGTCTGAACACCCTATCAACCCTTTCTCCTTGCATTTTTTTCTTCCGATTAACACTTTTTATTGATTCCAACACATGAAAAAGAAAAGAAAAACATAAATGCACAGAATCAACTTTTAACCCCCATTATTACCCCTCTCAATCCCCAACCCCACCCTAACCGCCAACAAACATCCTTGTGGTCAAAGTCAAATCACACAATAAAAACAAAAACAGAAAAATACAAAAAAGCAAACAAATTCTGCCACCCTGCCCATCTCCATGCACCACTCCCAAAATGAGGGTGCACCAGCTAAAATCCATCCCCTCATAAGCTCTGTCCACAAGTAATACTCTGATGCCTCATGGCCTTTTGCAAAAGCAGTAATCACCACTTCCAGAGTATCTGCTGCTTTAGGTGGGTGTATGCTACTCCCAAAAATAGTACAAAGCAGGTGGCGCAGCAGTAAATACCTAAAGAATTGAGACCTGGGAATCCCAAAATGTTGAACCAAATTTTCAAAGGATCGCAATACTCCACTCTCTTATAGGTCACCAAGCGTATTCATCTCCCTCACAATCCACTCTGTCCAGCAGAAAGGGGACTTATTAATTCATAACTTTAGGTTCAGCCATATGCTTGAAGCAACTTTGAAATAAATGCCAGAATTAAACACTCTGGACACTTTTGCCCATACCCCGTGCAAATGCGAGATAATGGGGTGTAACTTAACTTCTCCGGTTAGTTTAATAGAAATGCTTTGCAATGGTGAAATAGGGGCAAGAACTTCCTGTTCAATACAAAACCAGGTTGGAGCTCTCTTAGGTGGAAGCCACCAATGAGCCAAATGTCTGACCTAGTCACTCCAATGTCTTGCAAGAAATACTCCACAAAGCAAACTGCAGCCAGTAGGAGGCATAGGCACAAAGAGCATGTAGATTCATCCACAAAAATGTCCCAAAGGAGTGTTACTCCACAAAACAAACTCCAGCCACTAGGCAGAACCAGCACAAAAAGAAAAGAAAAGGCACTCAGTTTCCTCGAACAGTCAAGTGAATGTTCATTGAGATGGTCCACTTGGCTGCAGCGTGAGTACCACAAGATAACTTATGGTACTCACACAATCGATACGTTTCTCGACATCCCCCACTCTGCGATAAGCTAAAATAAGCCTGCGCATTATGCAGAACGGACCACAGCGATATGCAGAAAAGAAAGATGACTCCCCCCCCCCCACTCCTAATCGATACATTTCTCGACATCCCCCACTCTTGTAACCACCTCAGATAATTTTGTCTCCATGGCAGTGATCAATCGACATATCACTGCAAGATCCTCCAAGTCAGCAATGACCATCATCAGCTTTGCCAACATATTCAACATCTCTCACGCAATTCTCTAATTCTCAGACCAAATCGGCTCTCGGGGGTGTCAGCTTGAACACGTAAGTGTCTTTTAATGTCTCCAGAGCCAGAGGATTTTGAATTCTTTGACATATTGTCCTCCTATAACAGTTATGGAACAGAGTGTATCGAATCTCACCAGTTTATGCCATAAAAAATATGAAAACTAGCAAAGTGTGCAGAGCTCGCCGTTACTTGCATGGCATCACGTGAACCCCAACCTCCTTTCTTAAACACTGAGTCAATCATTTCGGCACCTATTTCACATATGATAAACACATTTCTTGCATTTGCAATTGCTCCTACTGATCTTTAATTTGCCATTGTTACACCAGTCCTTAAATGTCCCAATTTAGATATATCTTTTAGATATATTTAGATATATCTGCATCTATCATCTTATTTCTAATCTGCCTTTTATATCTAAACGTCTGGAAAAAGTTGTAGACTCCCAGTTACAATCACATCTTGCACCCAATAATCTCTGATCATTTCCAATCTGGTTTTTGCCTATTCCACAGCACTGATACTGCTCTTTTGCTAATGATCAGCTCATCAATGATTTCAACATTTGGTTAAACAGTAATTTCTTCATATCCTCATTATCTGGTACCTTGTTATATATGTGATCAGCTGCATCCATACACACCAGCATGCACTCTTCATTCTTCCGATTCCAAATTGTTGTCTATTCCCAGATTTCGTCTATCCAAATTTGGTGGGAGATCCTTGTAGCGTAATTGCACTTAAACTGTGGAAATCTCTACCTCAGAGCCTCCATGACATATCTTCTATTTCTATCTTTAAATCTCAGTTTAAAACATATCTTTTCTCAGCATAATATCTATCTATTACTGAGTGATGTTTTCTTTTGCCCTGAAAGTGCGGAAGCCCTATTCTTCTTCTAAGGATTATTATTATTATTAGGGCCCAAACACTGAAAGTGCAGAGGCCCTATCGTTCTTCTAAGGATTATTATTATTAGGGCCCAATCACTGAACGTGCAGAGACCCTATTGTTCTTCTAAGGATTATTATTATTAGGGCCCAAGCACTGAATGTGCAGAAACCCTATTGTTCTTCAAAGGATTATTATTATGGAAGTCACGTGGCGCCATGCAAGGTTATGCGACACGTGTGAACAGTGAGCTCTGTGCATTTTGATAGTTTTTAATACTTTTTGTGTCATTAACTGATGTGATTAAATACACTGTTCTATAACTGTTCTAGGGAGACAGTATGTCAAAGAATTCAAAATCAACAGGCTCTGGAGACATTAAAACACATTTACATGCTCAAGCTGAAGCTACAGAGAAGACTGCAAGCCCAGGAATAAATTTGGACAGTGCAGTGAAAGAGATCCAATGTCAACTGTTGAACATGACGGCGATGCTGACAAAGGCCGTTGCTGACTTGGAGAATCTTTCTGTAATACTCTGAATGACCACTTCCATGGAAACTAAATTCACTGAGTTACAAGAGTGACAGATGTCGAGAAACGGATCGATTATCTGGAGTCATCGGAGAGGGAATTGGCTGCTAACCTGCTAGTGACCAAGGTGGATTTTGAGCATCTCTGGGAAAAGTTGGAAGACCTTGAGAATCGTAACTGATCGTAACAAAACAACGTCTGAATTGTTGGAATTCCTGAGGATGAAGAAGGCAGAGACATGGTGAAATTCCTGAGTCTGCTCGACATAACAGGACATAAGCTGGAAATCGAGTGTGCTCACAGAGTTCCGGCTTGGAGATCCACTGTGGGAGACAGGCCCCGATCAATTCTGGCAAAATTTATGAGATCATCCGATAAAGATCTCGTGTTGCACAAGGCGAGGAGTAAAGGAAGGCTTTCTTGGAAGAACCACAGCATTTTCTTGTTCCCAGACTTTGCAAATTTAACAAGAGAGAAACATAATCAATTCAAAGAATATAAGAAACTCCTACATCAATGGAAGGTTGCTTTTGCACTGATGTTCACGGCCAAATTGAGAATTGATGCTAAGGATGGCCACAAAACTTTTCAAGCCCACAACAAGCGATGTCCTTCATAAAGTCAATGGAATGAGTAAGTCATTGTTTGATACTCTCTATGCAGCCGAGTGGACCTGACTCACTGAACATACACTTGACTGTCTGAGGAAACTGGGCACCATTTTGTGTTGGTTCCGGCTAGTGGCTGGAGTTTGTTTTGTGGTATAACACTCCTTCGGGACAGTTTGTGGATGAATCTACCATTCTTTGTGCTTATGCCTCCTATTGGATGGAGTTTGTTTTGAGGAATATTTCTTGCCATAGATTGGAGTGGTTAGGTCACCTGCTGCACTCATGTAACAGCCGGCTCACTGAAGATTCGTTTGACTGCCTGAGGAAACTAAGCAGCTTTTTTTGAGGGTGTGTGTGTGTTGGTTCCGCTAGAGGCTAGAGCTTGTTTTGTGGAGGAACACACCTTGGGGACAGTTTTGTGGATGAATCTACATGTCCTTTTGTGTTTATTCTGCCTATTGGCTGGAGTTTTTCTGTGCGGGAGTTTGATAGACTATTTTTTTGTTGTGTAGTCTTACAAAATTTGTATAGAAGCAATCCTCTCATAGGCGTACATGGACTGTTTGAGTTTAGGGGGATGGACGCCGGTTGGCGCTGTCGTGTGTGGGGTTAATGCGCATGTTTTTCTTTTTTTTTTTCTGGGAGAAGTTTGGGTTTAATGGTTGCACCAATGTTGAAATGTGGTCTTTATAATCTTGTTTTTGACACACAATTAATTTTTTCATATATGACAAAATGCCAAATGTTAATATGACTGGATTGTCTCTCTCCATGTGGAATGTGAATGGGTTTGACCACACCATAAAAAGAACAAAGGTTATTTCTCTTCTTAAGCATAAGAAATATGATATTCTTCAAGAAACACACCTTTCTCCAGAGGAAGTGGGAAAATTTGGAAAGATATGGGGTGGGCATTTTTTTTATAGTGCTGGCTTGAGTAAGAGCAGGGGAGTCATTACACTGAGTAAACAGCTACAATTCAAATGTCTCAGAGTAAAGATAAATTAGGAAAGAGTCGTCATTATTTTAGCTGAAATTCAGGGGCAAAGTCTTATTTTGGCTTATATTTATGCACCGAATGTTGATGATCAGGACATTTTTATAGATCTTGAAGGGAAGTTGCACGCTGCTGGCAACCCTCATGATATAATATTTGGAGAAGATTTTATCTTCAAACACATCATAGTGAAGCAAAGGTGTGCAATCCCCCTAGAGCAACATTGACGCTTCACAGGAGGTGTAAAAAATCTTGGAGACTTTTGAACCCATCTGGAAGGGACTATATATTATTTCATCAGTCCATAAGATTTACTCTAGAATATATATTTTTTTAATATCCAAGTCCCTCATTTTATCTGTTGTTGATTGCTCAATTGGAAACATTTTAGTCTCAGATCACACCCTGGTGTGTTTAGAATTGTTGCCACATACGAGGAAAAAGAAATCATATAGTTGGCATTTTAATGAATGAACATTACATTTATATAGTGCTTTTCTGACACTACACTCAAAGCACTTTACACAGTAAACTCTCCTCAACCACCACCAGTGTGCAGCATCCACCTGGATGATGCAACAACAGCTATAGTGCACCAGTATGCTCACCAAACACCAGCTATTGGTGGAGGTGAGAGAGTGGAGTGATGGAGCCAATTAATGGATGGGGATTATTAGGAAGCCATGATTGATAAGGGCCAATGGGGAGAATTTGTCCAGGACACCAGGGGGTTACACCCCTACTCTTTTCAAAATGTGTCCTGGATATTTTTTTTTTTTTTTTAATGACTACAGAGAATCAGGACTTCAGTTTAACATCTAATCCAATGGACCATGCATTTTTACTGTATAGTATCCCCATCACTATACTGGGGCATTATGGCCTACACAGTCAACAGGGTGAGGACCCCCTGCTGGACTCCCTAATACCTCTTCCAGCAACAACCTTAGTTTCCACATTAGGTCTCCCATCCAGTTACTGACCAGGCTCAGCCCTGCTTAGCTTCAGTAGACAACCAGTCTTAAGCTACAGGGTGATATGTCTGCAATTAATGTATTCCTTTTGCAAAATCTTGAATTCCAACAAATGCTAAAGACTGAAATCAATGTCTATATGGAGACCAACTGGTCCTCAGTATCTTCTGTGGGTGTGGCTTGGGATGCACTTAAGGAGGTTCTTAGGAGTTGCCCCCTTTCCCCCTTATTATTCTGTCTTGCCCTGGAACCATTAGCATCCACGTTAAGAAGAGATGATTTTCCAGGGGTGGTAGTGGGTGTATGGTGTGGCGCATACGCTTTTGCTTTACGCAGATGATATTTTATTATTTGTCTCCAACCCTACTAGATCTGTGCCTTGCCGCCACAGAATTATTAATTATTTTTCTAAATTCTCAGGATAGAGTAAATTGGAACTTTGGCTCTGACAGCTTACTGACTGGTAATGTTTTTTCAGCTCTGCGCCTTCTAGTGGCCCAAACAGGGCATTAAGTATTTGGGTATCTTGATTTTTGTTATATATAATTTTGACCCTTTAATAAAAAGGTTTTCGAGCAATGTGGGTAGATGGGCTTCATTACATTTATCTATGACTGGGAAGGTTAATGTTACTAAAAATAAATTTTATTACAAAATTAAATTACCTGCTACCCTCTCTCTTATTTCAAGCAATTTGATAGCGAAGTCCCTCATTTGGAATGGTAAACATCCCAGATTACATTTAAATAAGTTACATAGGCCGATTGAAAAAGGTGGGCTAGACCTACCCAAGAATTTGTTTTATTATTATGCATTCAGTCTCAGACATTTTGCTCATTAGTTACTGCCACCTGAGAGAGAAAATCTCCATGTAAAATCCCGGGGCAATTTCTCTTCCCAGTGAGAGTGAAGTGTTGAAATCCTTTGAAAATATGGTTCAACATTTTTGGATTCCCAGGTCTCAGTTCTTTAGGTATTTATTTCATAGCTCACAAAATTCATTATATTTCTATAGACAATCACACTTCTTCAGAAATATTTATATCAACAATAGATATATTTTAGAGGCCCACAATAATTCTAAAATACTCTTTAAAACAGCAACATCAAAGGTTTAGTTCCCTTTACAAAAAGCTTCACTATGATGCTGCGCTTTGCTAAGCGCTATGGGAACAATCCTAGTTGTGAACGAGCTGTGAATATGTGTGTAACACGTCAATGAACATTGACCGGAATTTATAGCCTCGGCTGATGTAGTCATTAGACGCACCTGTGGTCAGGCTATAAATGGATGCGTCACCAGGTGTCGTCAGATCCTCTTTTTTCAGAGCGATTTTGTGTGTGTGTGTGTTATACAAACCCTGTCAAAACTTTCTTTCCTCTGCAAGGAATTAGAATTTGTGAGGCAGTGTGCAGTGAACCTTTTCTCCATTCTCTTCTGTCTAGAAAATATTCATTCAAACCTTTATTTAACCAGGATAAAAACTCCTTGAGATTTAAAATCTCTTTTACAATAGTGTCCTGGCAAGTGGCAGCAGCACGGGCAACCCTCATGATATAATATAAGATTTTATCTAAATATATATATTTTTAAAAGAAAGAGAGAATGACTGAAAGCCGTAAATAATGCGTGTTCCCCTGTTCTATAGCTGAAGAGAACACGCATCAGTTTTGCTCTGTTTGGGAGGGGCTCTCGTATGGATCTGGCTGAGGAGCAAGAGACGGGTTCATCCCTTTCGCTCGCTCTCTCCCCAGATCCAGCTGATCCTCGTAAGCCTGAAGCGCGTCTCGGCGCCTCTTTGGTTCACGAGGACACTTAACCTCTGTAAATCCTGCGCATAATAATAAAGTCAAAATCAAAATCAAATCACTTTATTGTCACACTACTGTGTACACGAGTGCAACAGTAGGTGAAATTCTTGTGTGCAGTTCCGAGCAACATTGCAGTAATGACAGTGACGAGACATAAACCACTTTACAATAACAACATATTTACACAACACAATTTACATAACAAATGTACACAATACACACAATGTAGAATACACATACACTAGATAAGGGTATAAATATATATATATATATACACTAACTGAATTGGGAGCGAGAATATATTTGACAGAATGAAGATTAATAAAGTGCAGTGCTGATTGTTGATCGTGAGAGATCATGTGTTCAAAAGTCTTATTGCTTGTGGGAAGAAGCTGTCATGTAGTCGGGTGGTGCGGGTCCTGATGCTGCGATACCGCCTGCCTGATGGAAGCAGTGAGAGCAGCCCATGACTCAGGTGGCTGGAGTCTTTGATAATCCTCCGAGCTTTATTCACACACCGTCTGTTATATATATCCTGGAGGGAGGGAAGCTCACCTCCGATGATGTTTCTGGCCGTTAGCACCACCCTTTGCAGGTCTTTGCGGTTGTGGGCGGTGCTATTGCCGTACCAGGCGGTGATGCAGCCAGTCAGGATGCTCTCTACAGTGCTGGTGTAGAACCGTGTGAGGATGTGATGGTTCATTCCAAACTTCCTTAGCCGTCTCAGGAAGAAGAGGCGCTGGTGAGCCTTCTTCACAACGGCCTCAGTGTGGACGGACCATGTGAGTTCCTCAGTAATGTGGACACTGAGGAACTTGAAGCTGCTGACTCTCTCCACCGGTGCTCCATTAATGGTGATGGGGCTGTGTTCTCTGTCTTTCTTCCTGAAGTCCACCACAAGCTCCTTGGTTTTACTGACGTTGAGGGAGAGGTTGTGCTCCTGACACCAGCGTGTCAGAGTGTGCACCTCCTCTCTGTAGGCTGTTTCATCATTGTCAGTGATCAGACCTACAACCGTCGTATCGTCAGCAAACTTAATGATGGCATTGGAGCTATGTGTCGCCACACAGTTATGTGTGTAAAGGGAATACAGGAGTGGGCTGAGAACACAGCCCTGCGGGGCTCCAGTGTTGAGGGTCAGTGATGAGGAGATGTTGCTGCCCATTCTAACCACCTGACGTCTGCCTGACAGGAAATCCAGGATCCAGCTGCACAGCGAGCTGTTTAAGCCCAGAGCCCGGAGTTTCTCATCAAGCTTGGAGGGCACTATGGTGTTGAATGCTGAGCTGTAGTCTACAAACAGCATTCTCACATACGTGTTCCTTTTTTCCAGGTGGGATAGAGCAGTGTGTATTGTAGATGCAATAGCATCATCAGTGGAGCGGTTGTTACGGTAGGCAAACTGCAATGGGTCCAAAGAGGTGGGCAGAACAGAGCAGATGTGATCTCTGATCAACCTCTCAAAGCATTTGCTGATGATGGGGGTGAGGGCAACAGGACGCCAGTCATTTAAGCAAGTGATTTTTGATTGCTTCGGTACAGGCACAATGGTTGATGTTTTGAAGCATGTGGGGACTACAGACAGGGAGAAGGACAGGTTGAAAATGTCCGTAAAAACACCAGCCAGTTGGTTCGCGCATGCTCTGATGACGCGGCCCGGAATGCTGTCTGGATTTGCGAATGTTCACCTGTCGAAAGGATCGGGTTACATCCGCAACAGAGACGGAGAGTGAACCATCATCTGTAGTATCGGCCGCGAGTGCTCTCTCCGCGAGGGCGGTGTTGTTGTCCTCGAAACGAGCATAAAATGTATTAAGCTCGTCCGGGAGAGAGGCAACGGTGTTCATGGCGGAGTTTTTATTCTGTTTATAGTCCGTGATGGTGTTAATTCCCTGCCACATACTTCTGGAGTCAGTGGTGTTGAACTGTCCTTCAATTTTGTGCCTGTACTGGCGTTTGGCTGTACTGATGGAGTTACGGAGGGCATAACTGGCTTGTTTACGCTCCTCCGCGTTCCCGGAATTAAAAGCGGTGGTCCGCGCAGTAAGTGCCGCGTGAACATCGCCGTTAACCCATGGTTTCTGGTTGGGGTAGATCCGTATAGTTTTTGTCGGAACAACGTCCTCTACGCACTTCCTGATGAAACACGTTACGCTATCAGCGTAAACCTCGATGTCGTCATCGGAGGCAGACCGGAACATCTCCCAGTCCGCGTGATCAAAACAGTCCTGTAGCGCAGAGTCTGATTGGTCCGACCAGCACTGGATCATTCTGAGGGCGGGTGCTTCCCGTTTCAGTTTCTGCCTGTAAGCGGGCAGAAGCAGAATGGAAGAGTGGTCGGATTTGCCAAATGGTGGGCGGGGGAGGGATTTGTAGCCATCCCGGAAAGGAGAATAGCAATGATCCAAAACCCGGTCCCCTCGTGTGTTGAAGCTGATATGTTGGTGGTATTTTGGTGCTATTGTTTTGAAGTTGGCTTTGTTGAAGTCCCCGGCAACAATGAACGCAGCCTCAGGGTGCGCGGTTTCCTGCTCACTTATACTGCCATACAGTTCCCTGAGTGCCCGGTCTGTGTCGGCTTGTGGGGGGATGTACACAGCAGTGATAGTGACCGCTGTGAATTCCCTCGGTAGCCAGAATGGTCGACACAGAAGCATGAGATATTCCAGATCAGGAGAGCAGAAAGACCTGATAAAATGTACATTCCTCTGATCACACCATGATTTGTTGATCATAAAACATACACCTCCACCTCTGCTTTTACCTGAGAGGTCTTTCGCTCTGTCCGCTCGGTGCACGGAGAAACCCGTGGGTTCGATGGCCGAGTCTGGAATCTCCACGGACATCCAGGTTTCCGTAAGACAGATAACGCAGCATTCTCTCGTCTCTCGTTGGAAGGAGATCCGTGCTCTCAGCTCGCAGAGCTTGTTGTCCAGAGACTGAACATTTGCCAGTAGTATACTGGGTAGCGGGGGGCGATTTGCGCGACGTCTTAATCTGATGAGAACGGCGGCTCTTTTTCCTCTTTTCCTTCTGCGTTTCCGCGGCCGGGCAGCCCAAAAAAAGGGCTCCGCTGGCGTGTTTGTAAACCGCGGGTCGGCATTGAGGAATGTGAAGTCCGGTTTTCGGTGTGTGATTGCCGAACCAATGTCCAAAAGCGTTTGTCTGTCGTACACAATAAGGCAGACAACATCCAAGACAAAAAAACACAGAACTGTAAACAAAACAAACAATAAACTGCAGTGTTTTGACGGAGCTCGCTACGCAGCAGCCATACTCGGCGCCATCTTGAGAAAATAGTGGCTGTGGAATTAAGAGACAAATGCGAGCATTGCGATCTGCTTTCGGGGAAAATACTTCACGCTCGCCTCGCTTACTTCTGGGAGTCAGCACCCACATTTTATTCGTGCTCTCTCATGGATCTGGCTGAGGAGCGAGAGACTCGTTCGTCCCTTTCCCTCGCTCTCTCCTCAGACCCAGCTGGTCCTTCCCGTGATCTCGAAGCGTGCTTCGGCGCCTCTTCGGTTCACGAGGGGGTGGGGCGCTGAACCTGTGTACATTTCACACACAATAATAAAGCGGCTTAGTAATTACTTGAGGTGATTACACGGGCTGTGGCCAGACTACAGCTAGACTGGCAACACGAACTAGAGACCCTCCCCCAAACGCTCCAAACTAGAAGACAAATTTCTGTCTGGTGGCCAAAATAATTAAATAAATAAAAGAGGGAATGGAACGCTATATCAGTCCCTTCCTTTCTTCTATGACCTCCATAACAAGTATTTTCTTTATGGAGGAAATTTATACTTCCCATGTCTTCGTGCCCTTGACGTTGGTGTATTCAACTATCGTGGGTGCTGAAGCTCGGGGGTATTCGGTGATGCCGTAGAGACACCTGTGGGTTTTCTCTCGCCTGGCTCGGCATCATCACTAAAGAGACCTACTCTCCCCACAAAGCTGTGCAGGAACACCTCCACGCTTGTGGGGAAAGCTTATCAGGCAGCAGGTCAGGCTGGTGTTGCCCTGCACACTATGGCAGTGTTACAAGCGCACTAGGCTAAATCTGCTGAAGGACCTGAGTGTGGGCACCTCAGTCAGGGGGAGGGGCCGTCGGCCACCCAGCCCCGTCCCGGTCCTTCTAGACGGGAGGCTCTAAAACAAAACGTGGCAAATCTCGTAAAGACTGGGGTCCAGTTCGTCACCCTCAGCATCCCCCAATGCAAGACCTCAGGGGCGTGATTTCTAAGAAAAAGAAACCCTGACGGTCTTGTACCGAGCCTTGTGGGGGTAGTTCCCCTCGGGACGGGGCGCGTGTATCATCCACTTCGGCCCTCCCAATACCCTCACGAAACCTCTTCACTCCCGCCGCCTTTGGTGTTTCGGGTGATAGAGGCTTCCAACAAAGTGTTGGGTGTACCGTTGCTTCCTGCCTTGATCCAGGACGTGGAACACTTGACATCCCCTCAACAGGAAGTGTCAGAAATAATACCCACCTCAGAGAACCTGGCAGCGTGCAAACTTCTGCCAAGTATTTCTATGTGGGTTCTAGAAACAGTAGAAAGAGGCTACAGAATTCAATTTGCTCGCCGTCCTCCCTACCGTCCTCACTACCGTGAAACTGGGACAGGCATGTCTACTGTGGAAAGAACTGCTAAATCTCTTGGTCAAAGGGGCCATGGAACATGTTCCCCTTCCAGAGAAAGAGTCAGGCTATTACAGCAGATACTTCCTGGTTCCCAAGAAGGGTGGGGTGTTGCGTCCGATTCTATATCTTTGAGGCTTGAAACGTTCGGTGTTCAAGTCCTAGATGTTGACTATCAAGATGATCATGTCACAAGCCCAACATCACGTTTGGCTGGTCCCCATCGATCTCATGGACGCATATCTTCATATAGAGCCACAGCACAGGAAGTTCCTGAGGTTCGCTTTCGGGGTCAAAGCCTTCCAGTATTGGGTTCTTCCATTTGGCCTAGCCCTATTAACCCGCACATTCAGGAAATGCATGGATGCAGCACTGGCTCCTCTGCGACTCCAGGGCATCTGCATTCTGAATTATATAGACGACTGGCTGATCCTAGCGCTGTTCCAAGAACTGGCAGTTCAGCACAGGGATATCGTCTTGACTCATCTGGGGGTTATATGGAATTTGGTCACGATGCAGGCACAATCGTCTCCCACACGAATCGTTGCCATTCAGAACACCCTGAGCAAGGTCAGGCTAGGTCGAGGTTGCACTGCTCGTCAGTATCATCGAATACTAGGTCTCATGGCATTGGTGTCTGCGGTGATCCCTTCGGACCTTCTGCACGTGAGACCGCTTCAGCTGTGGCTAGAATCCAGGGGGTTTTATCCGAGGGCCGGTCCCCTAAGGCAAATAAGGGTTACGCGCCACGTGCTTTGTTCCCTTTCTATGTGGTTCAGACCCCAGTTCTTACCTTGGGTCCCACTCTAAGTGTGTCTTGTCGTCGCAGGCTGCTAACGACAGACGCCTCCCTGACGGGCTGGGTAGCGGTCTTAAGTGGTCATCCGGCTTAAAGTGATAGGAGTGATAGGAGATCGTCAGTTCAGTTGTCTCGAGCTGATGGACGTATTTCTGGCCCTGAAAAACTTCCTCCTGAGGCTGCCATGTCTTAGTGCGGGTGGGCAATACAGCGGTAGCCTCTTACGTAAACCATCGGGGGATCCACGTTCACGTCAGCTGAATTTCTGGCACGTTGGATCCTCCTTGGGGCCCAGGGCAGCTCCTGTCACTCAAGACAGTTTCGTCCCTGGATGCCCGTGTGTGTGGGAGCAGATTTACTCTGAGGTAGTGAACAAATCTGGGTGAGATTTCACAGGGCAGAAGAGGACCTCTTAGCGCAATGTCTCCTCTACTTCTCCCTAAGTCACCCAGCCCCCTTGGGTCTGGACTTAAAGGCACATACATGACCCTGAATGCATCTGTATGCGGTTTTGTCCCCCGGTTTTTCTGCTCCCGGGAGTCTTGGCAAGGTTCGCCAGCAAGGGTCTTGCCTCCTACTAATGGCGCTGCGCTGGCCGAACAGGATGTGTTTCTTGAATACCTCTCCTCGACGGCTCGCCTTGGGCGATTCCGAACAGGGAGGACCTTCTCATCCCTGGCCCGAATTGTGAAACCTTTCATGCTTGATCCCTAGGGTACCAACTGAGGTTCACAGGGCTTTCTCTTGAGGTTATCGAGACCATTTCAAGTGCTAGGGCTCCCTCCACTTGGAACTGATCTGGGTAGATTTTACAGGGCAGAAGAGGACCTCTTCGCCTCTGTTGATAGCGCAATGTCTCCTCTACTTCTCCCCGAGTCGCTCAGTTTACCCCCTAAGTTCATATTACAGAACCAGCTAACTGCCAGTTTGCTTCAGTTCTGGATTTTCTGTAGAAAGAACTGTCAGCGGGCACTTGCCTCGCCACTGCATGGTTCTATGAGGCCTCCACTGTGGTTTGCCACGCCTTGGTGGGTGAGGTGCCCCCTAAGAGACATCCTTGCTAGGGTAAGACCCCCTTTTTAGACCTCTAGAGTCAGCGTTTGGTAGACTTCTGACTCTCAAGATGGTTTTTCTTATGGCAATTATGTCTCTAAGGAGACTTGGGTACCTACAGGCCCTGTCTCTTTTGCCAGCCTGTTTAGAGTTTGCCCCAGCTATGACCAAAAGCATTTTTGCACCCTCAGCCTAACTACCTGCCCAAGGTGCCTTTACAGCCAAGACGCTGTCACCTCCTGTCAGACTATGTCACTTTGGGTGAGGGACATTATTGCCCGGGCCTACGAGGCGTGCGGTCAAGCTTCGCCAGTAGGTTTTAGGGCGCACTCTACCAGAGGGCTCTCCTCATCTAAAGCCTTGGCTAGTTTGTGCAGCAAGTTTGTGATGCGGCAGGTTGGTCCTCTCCGCACACATTCATCAAATTTTATGGTTTAGATGTTTGTTACTCCGGGCTCTTATGCCTCTCAATCTCATGTCTCTGCAAGTTTGTGATGCGGCAGGCTGGTCCTCTCCGCACACATTCTTCAGGCTCTATGGTTTGGATGTTCATGCTGCTACTGGGCTCTTACGGCCCTGAGTCGACATCTGAAGCTCACGTATAAGCAAGTCTGTGCGGCAGATTAATCCTCTCCGCACACATTCATTAGACTTTTATAGTTTGGATGTTCTTGCCACTCCGGGCTCTTATGCCCATGAGTCGACATCTCAGCTCATGCCTGAACAAGTTTGTGATGTGGCAGGCTGGTCTTCTCCGCACACATTCATCAAATTTTATGGTTTAGATGTTTGTTACTCCGGGCTCTTATGCCCTTGAGTCGACATCTCAAGCTCATGTCTGAGACCTCTCGCATTCTTGTGAGCACACTTCACAACCGTAGGGGTCCGGACAGCCCCAATGCGGCGGCGTGGGTATTGCGTTCCCATAGCGCTTAGCAAAGCGCAGCATCATAGTGAAGCTTTTTGTAAAGTGAAGTTGTGAAGTGTGCTCACAAGAACGCGAGAGGTCTCAGACATGAGCTTGAGCTGTCGACTCAAGGATGTAGGAGCCCGGAGTAGCATGAACATCCAAACTATAAAATCTAATGAATGTGTGCGGAGAAGACCAGCCTGCTGCATTGCAAACTTGCTGCAGAGGGACCCCTCTAGCCAAGGCTTTAGAGGAGGTGACCCTTCTGGTGGAGTGAGACTTGATACCTACTGGCGAAGCTTGACCGCGTGCCTCATAGGCCAGGGCAATAGCATCCCTCACCCGATCGACATGGTCTGCTTGGTGGCTGCCACCCTCCCGTTGCAGCCCCCATGGCAGACGAATAATTGCCCTGACTTACGCCACTGGCTAGAGTGGTGAACGTAAGTCTGCGGGGCACGGACTGGACAAAGCCTTTGAAGTCTTTCCTGCTCCGGCGTTACAAACGACGGGGAGCAGAAAGCTTCAGGAGTGACAGGATGTAGGGTGCAAAATTGCTTTAGCCATACCTGGGGCAAACTCTAAACAGGCCGGCAAAACAGACAGGGCCTGTAGATCCCCAATCCTCTTAAGAGAGGTGATTGCCATAAGAAAGACCATCTTGAGAGTCAGAAGTCTGTCAGACACTGGCTCTAGAGGTTCAGAAGGGAGTCTCAACCAGACCCTCTAGGACTATTGCTAAGCCCCAAGAAGGAGTGACAGTTTTCCCTGCAGAAAGTCCAGAACTGAAACAATCTGGCAGTTAACTGGATCTGCACCATGTGAACTGCACCATCTTTCAAAGACACCTCACTTATTGCCGTTACTTCTAGTGGAGGGAAACGCACACAGGCACATTCTGGGCCATGTATGCGCCACCGCTTCCAGCCCCGGGGGGGATGGGTGAATCAGGGAGAAGTAGAGAAGACATTGTGCTAAAGAGGTCCTCTTCTGCCCTTTAAAATCTCACTCAGATTTGTTCTAAGTGGGAGGAGCCCTAGCACTAAAATGGTCTCGATAACCTCAGGTGAAAGCCCTGTGTCCCTCAGTTGGTACCCCTCAGGGGCCAAACATGAAGGTTCCACAGTTTGGGCCGGGGATGAAGAATTGTCCCCTGTGCCTGAGAAAGAATGTTCTACCTGTCCGGAATCGCCCAAGGTGAGTCATCGAGGAGGATATTAACTCGGAGAACCATACCCTGTTCGGTCAGCGCGGCACTATCAGTAAGAGGCAAGACCCTTGCTGGCGAACTCTGGCCAAGACACCCGGGAGCAGAAAAACCGGGGGAAATGCAAACAGACGCATTCTGGGCCATGTATGCGCCATCCTGTCCAGACCCAAGTGGGGGCTGGGTGACTCAGAGAGAAGTGGGGGGACATTGCGCTGTCCGTTAGGAGGCAAAGAGGTCCTCTCCTGCCTTGGAAAATCTCACCCAGATTTGTTCCACTACCTCAGGGTGGAGTTTCCACTCCCCCGTCGGTATTTCCTATCTGGGCAGTAAATCTGCTCCCACATTCGGGCATCCAGGTATATAAACAGCCCTGAGTGACAGTAGCTTGCCCTGGGCCCCAAGGAGAATCCGACGTGCCAGAAATTCAGCTGACATGAACGTGGACCTCCTTGATGGTTTATGTAAGAGACTACCACTGTATTGCCCACCCACACCAAGACATGGCAGCCTCTGGAGGAAGTATTTCAGGGCCAGCAATACAGCCATCAACTTGAGACAGTTACTGTGACAACCGAGCTGACGACCCTCCCATTCCCCTTGAGCTAGACAATCACTTAAGACTGCTACCCAGCCCGTCAGGGAAGTGTCTGTCGTTAGCAGCCTGCGATGACAAAATGCACCTAGAGTGGGACACAAGGTAAGAAACCGGGGTCTGAACCACATAGAAAGGGAATGAAGCATGCGGCGCATAACCTTTATTTGCCTTAGGGGACCGGCCCTCGGATAAAACCCCCCTGGCTTTTAGCCACAGCGGAAATAGTCTCATGTGCAGAAGGTCCGAAGGGATCACCGCGGACACCGACGCCATGAGACCTAGTATTCGATGATACTGACGAGCAGTGCAACCTCGACCTAGCCTGACCTTGCTCAGGGTGTTCTGAATGGAAACGATTCGTGCGGGAGACGATTGTGCCTGCATCGTGACCGAATTCCATATAACCCCCAGATAAGTGATCCCCCGGGTGGGAGAGAGAACGCTCTTTGACGTTGAGTCTCAAACCCAGAGAAACCAGATGAGTCAAGACGATATCCATGTGCTGAACTGCCAGTTCTTGGAACTGCGCTAGGATCAGCCAGTCGTCTATGTAATTCAGAATGCAGATGCCCTGGAGTCGCAGAGGAGCCAGTGCTGCATCCATGCATTTCATGAATGTGCGGGTTAATAGGGCTAGGCCGAATGGAAGAATACTGGAAGGCTTCGCCCCCGAAAGCGAACCTCAGGAACTTCCTGTGCTGTGGCTCTATATATGCGTCCATGAGATCGATGGTGACCAGCCAAATGTGATGTTGGGCTTGTGACACGATCGTCTTGATAGTCAACATAGTCAACGATCGTCTTGACACCCTGACTGAGCAGTTCAAGCCTTGAAGATCTAAGATTGGATGCAACCCCCCACCCTTCTTGGGAACCAGGAAGTATTTGCCATAATAACCTGGCTCTTTCTCTGGAAAGGGAACATGTCCCATGGCCCCTAGACCGAGAGATTACGCAGGTTTTTTTTTTACCCACAGTAGAAATGCCTGCTCTTCGGTATTCTTACGGTACTGGGAACCATGCCGTTGAAATGCGGAGGGAGGCGAGCGAATTGTTCACTTTCAACTGTTCTTAGGGCCCACATAGAAGTACCTGACAGAAGTTTCTACGCTGCCAGGTTCTCTGAGATGGGTATTAATTCTGACACTTCCTGTTGAGGGGATGTCGAGTGTTCCGCATCCTGGATCAATGCAGGAAGCAACGGTACACTCAACTCTTGTTGGAAGTCTCTATCACCCGAAACACCAAAGGCGGCGGGAGTTAAGATGTTTCGTGAGGGTATCGGGAGGGCCGAAGTGGATGATACATGCACCCCGTCACGAGGGGAACTACCCCCACAAGGGTGGGTACAAGACCATCAGGGTTTCTTAGTCTTACAAATAACGCCCCTGAGGTCTTGCATTGGGGGCTGCTGAGGGTGACGAACTGGACCCCAGTCTTTACGAGGGGGAGCACAATTCGCCACGTTTTGTTTTAGAGCCTCCAGTCTTGAAGGACCAGGGTGGGGCTTGGTGGCCAACAGCCCCTCCCCCCTGAGTGAGGTGCCCATACTCAGGTCCTTCAACAGATTAGCCTAGTGCGCCTGTAACACTGCCATAGTGTGTACCAACGTCGAGGGCACGAAGACACGGTAAGTATAAATTTCCTCCATAAAGAAAATACTTGTTATGGAGGTCATAGAAGAAAGGAAGGGACTGATATAGATTTCCCTTCCCTCTTTTATTTATTTAATTATTTTGGCCACCAGACAGAAATTTGTCTTCTAGTTTGGAGTGTTTGGGGGAGGGTCTCTTGTTCGCGTGGCCAGTCTAGCTGTAGTCTGGCCACAGCCCGCGTAATCACCTCGAGTAATTTCTCAGCCGCTTTATTATTGTGCGTGGAATGTACAAAGGTTCAGCACCCCGCCCCCCTCGTGAATCTGAAGAGGCGCCGAAGTGCGCTTCGAGATCACGGGAAGGACCAGCTGGGTCTGGGGAGAGAGCGAGCAAAAGGGACGAACCCATCTCCCGCTCCTCAGCCAGATCCATGTGAGAGCCCCACGAATGAAATGTGGGCGCTGACTCCCGGAAGTAACCGAGGCGAGCGCGAAGCATTTTGCCCGAAAGCAGATGCTTGCACCCGCCCCGCTCTAACACGAGAGCAGAATGCTCTTCCCCAAAACAAACTAAGCAAAACTGATGCGCGTCCCTCTCGATCATAGAGCAGAGGCAGGGAAACACGCTTGGTTTGCCTCGACTTTCTGTCATATTTTCCCTTTTTTTTTTCTCTTCTCTTTTTTGAAAGTCAGAAAGAGAAAGGAGAAATGGTTCATTGCGCACTGCCTAACAGAATCTAACTCCTAACAGAGGAAAGAATGTTTGACAGGCTTGTGAAACAGCACAGAATGGCTCTTGAAAAAAAAAAGGATCTGATGACACACTGGTGACGCCTCTATTTATAGCCTGGTCACAGGTGCATCTAACGTTTTCACCAGCCGAGGCTATAAATTCCGGTCAATGTTCATTGACGTGTTACACACACATTAGGACATTTTTGCAGCCGACCCACCGGACCTCCCAGTTCTCCCAATGGCCAGTCCTCCCCTGAACGGAACCAAAGTGCATCGGTTCAATATATAGTACCATAATGAGTAGGAATCATGTGAAAACTAATTATTAAAGGTGCTGTAAGCGACTTTTTTTCATGGAAATGTATGCAAAAATGTTACTACTCCCTGAATGATATTACTGAAATAAGTGCTGTTAGATATCTCACCAGTCTCTGAAACAACTGTAAAGTAAACAGCAATCAAAAATGTGTCCACAGGCTTCAGTTTCTGACAATTTCTGACTGTCAATCATTTTGCGTTGTCAGTTGAGGGCGCTATTCTGCTGCTGTAGTTCTTTGGCAACCACTTCTGTCGTTGTGACCTTAAAGCTCATTTGGTGTCTTTGAAGTGCAGGGTTTTGGAAAGAGGGCACGCATGGCTATTCCAAAGGCTCAGCTTATGGAAATGGCTAAAATCATTAGCACCTATAAATTGAATATCTATGTATACAAAACCAAAAAAATAAAATGAATAAAAATAAAATATACAGTATAAATCCCCTTAATATAACAATTCGTTATAAAAATAACAACACATACAGAAGAAACTTAGCATAAATTTACAAATGCATTTGTATACTGTCACACATCATAACATTAAAAGGAAGTTCATCATGAAGACCCATTGAGGCTAATATTTGAAAAGTGTAAATCCAAAAGACCTCGTGTCTCTGTTTTATTAGGTCTATGTCACCACCTCTAGATGGCACATTGACATTTTCAATACCAAAGAATTTTAATGTGGAAATGTCATGGTTAAAATTATTCAAATGAATGCAACAGGATAATTCATAAGTTTATGTCTAATTGAGTTTTTATGTTTACTAATTGGTTGTCTTGACGTTTTGCCCACATACCCCCTGATCACATCAAGATCGGATGACAACACATTCCAATGTTTTCTAAAAACTTTTTTATGCAATTTGAAACAGACAAATGTCATTTCTGGCTTGTAATAATTCAGGGAATGTTTTTTTTTTCTTTCCCTCACTCTTTTGGACCACATTTCAAGGAATTGGGCACTTTCTGCACCTACTGTATAACACTTCAAGAAGTTGGAACAATACAGGTTGACATTATTGTTAAACACTATTTCTCAAAAAAAAAAAAAAAAGTTTGGCATAGTTGGGAGCAAAAATAGAACCCATCACTCTTTTGAAAGTAAAAATCATTCTCAAAACTGAAGTAATAGTACTTCAGGATATGTGAAGCCAATATCAATTTGGAAAGAGGATTTTTTTTTTCACAATCAGAAAGGTAATGATTTAAAGCCCGAAGTTCACTTTCATGCAAAATGTTGGTATATAAACTGGTGGTCAAATGTAAGTAAAAAAAAAAACACGCATCAGGTAAATTATGTACATCAGAGAGTTTATTAATAAAATCAGTTGAATCACAGAGACATGTTGGTAATGAATAAACAAATGGCTTGATAATCACATAATCAACATGTTGCGACAAAGGAGATAAGAGAGAATTGGTTTGGGCCACCAACAGCTGGCCAGGGGTTTCGTTCAATCGTTTAGGAATTTTTGGTTGAATAAAAAAAACAGGCCTTATAATCGGTTGCTGGCAGTAAAAGTCAAATTCATTCTGTGAAATCCATCCCTGTTCCTTTGCATTAACAAATGAAAATATCTCACTTTAAAAAGTCTGAATGGCACAAATATTTTATTCTGAAAAAATTTGCTTTTTGGTAGACCCCTCTTAACAGGAATAGGGTGAAAGCTCGATGCAAGGAGTGAGTTTCTGTCAGAATTTCTGGAGTTGTTTTAATAGTCTTTTTTCAATTCCGACAAAGCTTTCTTTCATCACACACTTTGTGACATATATCAAGAGGTAGGTTCTGTTCTTTTAGGGCAATAAAGGAGTCAGGAGACAACAAAGTAGAGTAGGCAAGTCTTTTATTTTCTGTCTTCAGCGTCTTGTATTTTTAATGCACTCAATTCACGTACTGTAGATTCTTCACAACACTCAATAAGATAACATAAACTTTTTAATACACATCGAGACCGTGTTCTTGGGTCGCTTTCTCTCTCTCCCTGAACTGATGCGTTGGTGCAGCTTTTACTATGGTGTAATTTTTACATTAGCAGAACTACAATTTGAAAAAGCCTCCGGATTCATGTTTTCTCCAATCTCAGCTGTACATCACCGTAAACATCTCTCATTCAGAAGTTTCAAATGATTTTGTGCTATTTTGTGGTCTGATTAATTTAAAAAACGTCTGTGAAAATCACATCTGTAGGGAGGTAAGAGCACCTATTATGATTTTTAAACTTGCCTCATTTTGTTTTAAAGGTCTCATACAATAGATTTACATGTATCCAAGGTCAAAAAAATATTAATTTGCTCATAATTTAAATTGCAGCACTAACTTTTTTTCCCAGGTTCAAAAACGACTCGTTCAATGATCCATTCTAAAGGATTCATTCTAAAATCCTCCTATCAGATAGCCTACTTTGCTCTGATTGGTCAAATGTCCCAGTCTGTTGTGATTGGTCTACCACTTAGTGTTGTGTTTGAGGTTGGGTCAAAGCTGTTCGTGAGCAGCCAATAAAGACCAGAGGTGGGTTTTTTGTTACCAAATTACGTAGTTTAGTAAAAGAATTAAGTTTTGGTTCTTTCTTTTGGGAGTTAATAACTCCATTTGTCCTGCACTTTGATTTTTGAAACTTTGCAGACTTTTTTTACATTCACAAACAGCTAACACACTACATGAAAGGTAATATTTGAAAAATCATAATAGGTGCTCATGAAGAACACACGAAAAGTGAAAGCAACTGAGGCAGTGTTTATGACTAATGTTTACATTGTAGTCTGTCAGTGTGAATAAAGTATGTGCTTCATGATCTTATGTGTTGTTTACATAACAAATATACTGTAAATTGATATTATAGTGCTTTTTTAATTATTATTATTATTATTTTATTATTATTATTATTATGTGTTACAATCATGACATACCATAGTCTGTGCGTTATGAACTTATATACATGAATGAACATATTAACATATATACTGTATTTGATATACAGATAACTGAAATGTCTAAATAAAGCATAAACATATAAGTGTTATATCTCTGTTCTCCCCTTCATCACTGCTTTACTTGGCTGAAATGAAGCCATGTCACCTGAAATATAAAACTTAAAATAAAATGTTGGCTCTGGTAAGTTAACAACAATATCACTTTTTCAAGATTTATAAATAGAAACAAAAATTTTGCTGGCTTATACTATTATTTAGTAATGCTAATTTTATTAAGGGGTACCATGCAAATGCACATATTACAGAAAACTTCTGTAAAGTATATAGATGGAGCCCAATATATACAGGTGTGTAAAGTAACAAATTACAAATACTTACGTTACTGTAATTAACTACTTTTTCCCAAGAATTTAACTTTTTTAAGTAGTTTAAAAATTGTATACTTTTACATGTATATTTTAAGTGCTGTAACTGTACTTTTACTATGCTATTTTCCCACTGTCTGTTCGCTACTTCCCTTTAATCTATCAATATGATTGGCTAGGGAGAGTCTTGTGATTCCCATCCAATCAAAATCAAACGTAATAAAACTTGAACGGCAGCTGCAAATCTGGCACAAACTTTTATGGATGTGGAGAATGCCTCAAGCATAGTTTACAGCTGAACATCACGGCTGCATCTGAATGGGATTTTTGCAGTGAAAAAGGCCAATTGCTTGATCGTGTCATGTGAGTTTAACTTGCTCAAGCCAGATATCAGCGTTTATCCTGCCTCTAATTTGAAGAAACATATCGAGGTAAATTTCATATTTCTGCTTCCTAGATTCTGTGTCTTTATCTATCTATCACTGAGATTATTGTGCTGCTGTGAGAGATTTATGCAATGTTATCAATAGGGCTGATTTTACTGAATAAAGAAAGATGTCCTCGATCAAACTTTTGATCAGTTTTCTATATTTAGCCTATGTTTTACATCTAGAACAGGGGTGTTCATTACATCAATCGTGAAAGCAAGACAACAGCTGGTTGGTTGATCTAGATGAAATATAAAAGATTGACTTTTTATTTCCTGATGTCTGTAGCTGCGTGTTGTTTGATTGACAGGTGGATAATGATAAGGATTTAATGTAAACACAGTCGTTTATGTCTAAAGTGAATTTAAACAGTGGGACAAAAAGCATCAAAATGTTGGACTTGAAGTGTACATGTAAATTAATTGGGCACAGTCTAGTAGGCTTTGTTGTACAAAGGCTAATAATCAAACAACATTAACAAGGAAATGAGAAAACCACACACTACCTTTGACTTAATAACTTGAGTATCTTTAAAAATATTAATGTAATAGAATAAAACGGTTACATTTTTAATCATAATTGTGATAAGTTTTGATGTCGGGGCAGGAAGGAGGACACGGTAACAGGATTCCACACTCAAGTAAGCTTTTAATTCTCCACAATAAAGTCCACAGGCTTTCCAGTACCGAACATGAACTTCTTGTTATTACAAACATAAACTTCTCATAAACTTTTAAACTATATTCTTGGACTGCCAACACTGGACTGGCGTAAGTCTCTCTCTCTCGAACTGGAGGCATTGAGGCTCTTTTATGCCGGTCTCCCCATACTCACTGAAATTAGAGACTGTTAGAGGTGTTAGACATAATTTAGCTCAGGTGCAATCGCCCTTACCGCTTTCCCTCTCCGGACGGGCGCTTGACCACACGGGCGCTTGACCACGCCCCCGCTGCCACAATAATATTTTTTTTTCAATTGTTCGTTTTTTAATAATACTGACTCCTGATGTAGAGAGTGTATTAATTTGTATAATAAATTACCAGGAAAGTAGAGATGATAAAATAATGTATAATTATTCTTAGCCTTTATAAAATAGAAAAGTATCAACATTTGCAGAGCAATACTTCAGCAGAATATTCCACCAGTCACAAACTTCAGAAAATTGTGCATCATGCATGAGAATGAGACAACAACTATTTCTGGGCTTAAAAGATGCAAGAACTAAATCATTGTGGAACATTGTATCTCAAAAGGAGGACAATGTGGCCCCCCATGTGCTACTTAAAGAAATAATTCACACAAAAAGGACAATTCTCATCATTTGCTCACACTCATGCCATGTCTATGACTTTCTTTCTTCAGAACACAAATTAAGACTTTTAGAAGAATATTTCAGCTCTGTATGTCCATTCAATGTAAGTGAAGGGGTGCCAAAAAAAGTAACACATACTCCAGTGGTTTAATCCATGACTTCAGAATTTATATGACAGGTATGGATGAGAAACAGATCAATATTTAAGTCTCTCTCTGCCCAGTAGGTGGCGATATGCATGAAGAATGTGAATCACCAAAAAAACAAGAAGAACAATGTGAAATTTAAAGTGGAGATTCACTGAGTAGGCAGGAGAATTAGTAAAAAAGGAATTAAATATTGATCTGTTTCTCACAACATCTATCATATCGCTTCTGAAGACATGGATTAAATCACTGGAGGCACATGGATTAGACTACTTTTATGATGATTTATGTGATTTGTGAAGCTTCAATATTTTACCACTGATTCACTTTCATTGTATGGAAAAAGAGCTGCGATACTCTTCTAAAAATCTTAATTTGTGTTCTGCAGAAATAAATAAAGTCATACACATCCAGGATGGCATGAAGGTGAGTAAATAATGAGAGAATTTTCATTTTTGGATGAATTATTCCTTTATCAGCGTGATGTAGCCCCTGTACCAAACAACTTTTCCCATGCCTGCTCTACCTCCTGTATTGTGCAGGACATGATGTTCCAAGTGATCCTGCTTATTTATTTATAATTTTTTTTGCATTCCTTGCATTGTTTGAACATGTTTTATGCACAACAATAACGCTCTGTCTACATTAAGGGAAATTTAGACCCTACACATAAACTGATTTGAATGTAATTGTTTCATAGATTATGATTTAAAATGGTGATCAGTGTATTGAAAATAACTTTTTAATCTTTTAATTTCTGTTATCATGTCTCCCCTTTATTTTTTGGAATCAGATTCATGTAGTGTTTATCATAGATAAGTGATGTATTTTAAAAGTTGGCATACATTGTTCATTATAATGGGCCATAGGTTTTGCAACACAGTACTCAATACTCACTACTCATGAGTACTTTTAAATGAGCTACTGTTTTACTCTTACTTGGGTAGTTTTTAGGACAGCCACTTTTAATCTATGTACACAACATTTTTTGGGAAGTAACAGTATTTCAGTATATATATATATATATATATATATATATATATATGAACTCACATGGTCCGTCCACATTGAGGCCGTTGTGAAGAAGGCTCACCAGCGGCTCTTCTTCCTGAGACGGCTGAGGAAGTTCGGAATGAACCACCACATCCTCACACGGTTCTACACCAGCACTGTAGAGAATATCCTGACTGGCTGCATCACCGCCTGGTACGGCAATAGCACCGCCCACAACAGCAAAGCCCTGCAAAGGGTGGTGCGAACTGCCAGACACATCATCGGAGGTGAGCTTCCCTCCCTCCAGGACATATATACCAGGCGGTGTTTGAAAAAAGCTTGGAGGATCATCAGAGATGAGTCATGTGCTGCTCTCACTGCTACAATCAGGCAGGCGGTATCGCAGCATCAGGACCCGCACCAGCTGATTACATGACAGCTTCTTCCCCCAAGCAATCAGACTTTTGAAAATTGTAAATTGGTATATGTCTCGTCACTGTCATGACTCCTATGTTGCTCAGAACTGCACACAAGACTTTCACCCACTATTGCACTTGTGCATATGGTCGTGTGAGAATAAAGTGATTTGATTTGATTTGACTGTAGCTGTGCATTCATATTTGCCAACTCCTCCTCTCTCGAGTACTTGTCATCAGCGTTGCCTGTTTCCATGGCAATTGAGAAGATCTGTGACACAACATGCTTTTTACTCATCTGTCTGTGGTGACTGGTTCCAGAGAGCATCCATGTTGACAAATCCCCTAATGCCTCCAGATGAAAAAATGTGCTGTATCTGTGCGCTGTTGTCTGCAGTAGTTCTGTGAGGACTGCAATGAGCAGCTGTGAGGTATGTGGCCATGTCTGAGGTTTGAGGTCGGAGTCTATAGGAGTGAAGGGCATATGGCTGCATTAGAGCGTGCTGCTGGTGGGAATTACGGGGTCTTTGCGTTGCATGGCTGCAATGGTGGTGTAATGCGCCGTAGGGTCCGCGTGAGTGAGAAGCTCAATTTCAGTTTGTAAGGGCAATGATTTCATCCTTTTGTGAGCGGATTCATCTAAATGGGTTGCATTCCACATCATAGAGTAAACATCAGTCAAAATGACAACACTGCTGTCATAGGGACGACTTCCACTGCTGAGAGGCGAGGAAGATGATGGCGAAGAGGAGGAGCATGATACCTTTGGAGGGAGGAGGTGTGTCACAGAGGGGCCATATTGAATGCTCCGTGCAGCCGACATCTCCGCTGTTAACATAGATCCTGCAACAAGTGTGCCAGCAGCTGCAGAGAGAGCATGTTGGTTGGTTCTGATTCAGATTCTTTAACCCTTTATTTATTAATTTTTTGCACTTCTGAGAAACAAATATTTGTAAACAAGAAATACAATTGGATTTACTGTCCTCAGCAGCCTGTTACTAAATGCTAAGATAATTTCATATTTTAACAGAACAGAATCTTGCAAAAGGTGTTTACACAGACTATTTTATCAATTAATATAAAATACCACTTTCATTCGAGTCATAATGTGTATATTTAAATACACATCATATCAACAACCATCCAGCATTACAGTTTAGTTTGTTTTTAGACTTTATAGATATTACAGTTTCATTTTCTGTTAAAGCATGATTTTCTGTAAAGCTGCTTTGAAATGTGAAGTGATGTGAAGTGTGTTGTGAAAAGCGCTATACAACAAAAAATGACTTGGCTAGTTTCACAAGCCTTTAGTACACAAACAATTCTTGGGTAATTTCCAGATGCACATGACAAAAAGAATGACTGGAAACTATTTTTCATTCACTCAAAAGAACCGCTGATTAGAGTAATTTGTCAGAGACCTAGAGTTGTATGTTTCGAGCTCTCTGACAAAATTACTCTAATCAGCAGTTCTTTTGAGTGATAAGTGATGTTGCAGTAATAGCGCAGTAATTATTGTTCAGGGTATTTTAGCATGTTGTCACGTACGCATGGGCTTAAGAATGCACATTCAAGAACCGCTATGGGGACAATGAAAATCATGTCATGAAAACCATTTGGTTCTGGTATATATTAATTTTTAAATTGAAAATGTTCTGAATAAGAACTAGTTCTCTGTTTCCAATCCAAACCACAGAGCATCAACTGAAAATATAGCAAAATGTTCTTGTTCCATTCAGATTAAAGGGGAATTAGTCGTTCCTTATCTGTCACTCACTTGATGTTGTGTTGATGTAGTGACACTAGGGGTCGCCCTTGGGAGCCCCAAACACCTCTGATCTTTGAGAAAAGGCCAATGGGAATTGGCAAGTAGAATTTGCATGCCACTCCCCTGGACATACGGTATAAAAGGAGCTGGCTCACAACCGCTCAGATTTTTTCTTCAGAAAAAACCCTCCCATTCCCCAGCACAGTCATTTGCCCCACGACTCTCCTGCATTGAACCAATCAAAGGCACTGAGAGAACTGCACAAGGGTAGTTATGACATGGGATTGATGCAGTAGCTGCGCTCGGTGACCGATCTCGCCCTCCGGGCGTCGAAGGTCACGGTCAGGTCACGGACTCTCGGGCAGGTGATGTCCACCTTGGTGGTCCAGGAGCTCAACTTGTGTTCAGCAGTTGTGTTCAGCAAGCTGAATTCCTCTGCTGATCCATTCACCTCTACAAAAAGCTGTTGGATTTATGCCGCATTACAGTGGTTTCTCTCCCTCGTGCACTGGTGGAGTGCAGAAAATGCCCCTGGGTCCTTCAGCAGTCTAAAAGAGTATATTTCCTTCTAAAAAAGTGGTACTCACAGAGAGCATATTTTTAAAGATGCCTTTCTGTTTGTGTATAATTCCTGGTTGTGGTCATTACCTCTCCGCTTCCGATGGCCACAATTGCTGCCCACACGGAGACAGCGTTGGTGGATGGGTCATGTTCTCACTGTGAGAACATGACCATGGCAACATGTCGGTCGTTGGCTTTCCTTCCTCAGAGGGAAAGCCACCCCAGCGGCTCCCCGCTACGGTCCTTCTATCTATGGGTTTGAGGCCTTTTATTTAGATTTTGCCACATGCCAGATGGGTTATCACGACCATGCTTTTATGGCAGGCATGGCGATGTGGAGGTGGGTCCCCTGCCCCTTTGTGCTCAGCTGTGGCATAAACACACCCTCCTCCCACATTGCTGACTGGTGCAATGGTGGATACCAAGGTAAGGGAAGTGGGCATCCGCATCCTCATCTATCTTGATGACTGGCTGATTCTAGCTCACTCTTGAGACTTATTGTGTGCGCACAGGGATATAGTTCTCAGGCACCTCAGCTGGCAGGGGCTTCGGGTCAACTGGGAAAAGAGCAAGCTCTCTCCGGTTCAGAGCATCTCTTTTCTCGGGATGGAGTTAGACTCAGTCTCTATGATGGTGTTGGATTATACACGCAGAAGAATTGAAAGGACTTGAATCTAGAGTTTTCAACCTTTGCAGTCCTGGAATTCTTCACCGTCATAAATCAAATGGCCCAGGCCATTTGTCTGAAACAAAGGACCATTACTCAACTGTTGGAAAAGACAGCCCAGTTGACCATGTGACTCTGATAAGTCACTTCTGTTTGGCGCAGGACACCTTTGGGGAATCCGGCCAATCTCAGTTCAAATAATTCCAAACAGGCAGAAGTCTTTCTCTTGCCCTTGCTCTCTTCAGCTGCTCTTGCTGCTTCGTCTTGTTTCTTTGGCTCTTCGCTCTTCTACCTGCATGCACCATGTGAGATCAATGGGAGCTCGGGACTCAACATCCCGAGAAGGAGTGAGAAGGCCTCGCTTTCACAGCTAAACTAATTCATACAGACAATAAATTCTATTATAAAAAGATCAAAACATTGACGGAATGAACTTTCAACCAAGAACCAAGCCACACAAAGAACGAGAGGAAACACCACAAAGACAAGCAAGTACATCTCCAATATTGTGCTCAAAGTGCTGGTGTATTAATCAAATAATTTGGTTAATTTGATAGCAAATAGATGAACACTCCAAGAAGAATGAAATGGTTGTAGGGTTCATCTTCTCTGTACTGATCAGTTATTTCACATTCTGTCACTTTTCACCAACCTGTCTCATGTATGTTAGATTAGATTTATTTAGAATAGCAATAAAGTTTGTCTGTGTTCAAAGACGACTTGACTGTGGTATATTTTGTTAAATAATCTCATCCCTGTTTCTGAATGAATTCGCTTCAAAGCTGTACCTAAATACATGTGACATTATTTTCAATAAGCCATGAGAATATCACTCCAATAAGTGAATTAATCATAATTAACTTATTAAAGCTAATTCCTTACAGTAGACATTGTGAGCTGATACAACTAGACGTTGTATTACGATTTCAATGTCGGAGAATCTATTAAAGACAAATAATATAGTTATTTTTAATTTATCTAATTTATAATGGTTGTTGAACGTGACTAATTCCGTTATACATTGAATTACCTAATAAGGACAGTTTAATTTAGTTCATAGCTCACATATTTCAAGACCCTAAATTCCCTCCTAAATTTAGCATGCGTGCAAATTACCCTACATATAATGGTGGTAAAATGCATGCAAAATACACATTTTAACTGACCCCATCCACATCTCTAAATTATATATGTAATACTCAACATATTATGGTGTGAGAATGCGGGCATTTTAACTGATTGAGTCAACATCTCTAAATTATATATGTAATGCCCTACAATGGCGCGCCTCACGAGCGAGCTCAAGCAACATTGCAATTAGAAGATTATTGGCTTTATAGAGAAAACCAAAGGGCTGGCGGTTGTCAAATTCATGGAGAAACAGATCCCTGAAATTTTCCACCTGAATACGAAGAATGGGCTAGTTAAACTTGAGCGAGCACGCAGGATTGGCCTGAGGATACTCGTCCCTTGATCGTAAAGTTTCATAACTTTGGAGACCAACAGCGGGTGATGGATTCTGCGAGGGAAATGAAGCATGTTCGCTGTCGGATTTTTGGGCTATGTGTTCTTTTGTTTGCATGTATGCGGTTCTGTATATCATTACGTTAGGATGGTGACCATGGAAATTTGTGCTAAGTTGTCAATGCACAAGCATTTTAGGCATCAGAAAGAACTGAATATGTTGCAATGGATATGATTGAATAAAGATTTGTTCACGAAACAGATGTGGCATGCATCATCCAGTCAAGAGAAAGGAAGTTGATATAGCACTGCGTCAGGAGACCCAAATGAAAGATGTAAAGCTATATAAAGATATAAAGCTCATACGAGACTGGGTGGGGCAGGGAGTTTTTTTTTTTTTTGCATCTTTTGCTTAAAATAGTGTATATTCTTACTGACCAAAAATTTCCTTTCACAGTGGACACGTGTATCAAGGATAAGGGTGGGAAATATCTTATGATAAAAGGACTGCTCTTTGGGAATTACATTTCCATTATACATTTTTTAATGCACCTCCAAGTCAACTTCCTGTCTTTATATCTAAAGCATTTGTACAGTTTGCTGAGCTTGATTGTACACAGTCTGTAGTGGGAGGGGATCTGAACTGTCTAATGGATCACCTCTTAGATAAATTGCCTACAGGCTTTTTTCCCATCCCAAGCGAGCTAGACTGGTTGCTGAAATTTGTGCTGATTTGGGATATATTGATGTTTGGGATATAAATTCTGGTTATAAAGGGTTTCCTTTTCTGTCAGGGGTCCATAAAAGCAGTGCACATATTGATTTTTATTTTTTTTTACCCCTAAAGCATTATTGTCCTCTGCTGTGTCATGTGATATTGTTAATATTGTCATTCTACGTTGTTTATTTAACTTTTGCATGGTGAAAAGTCACTTCAGTCTAGCAGATGGAGACTTCATCCTCAATTTAAAATATTTCATGTCACTGTGTTGTCATTGTGAGCAACAACTTGGTACAAATAGGTAAATCGTTTAGCTAAGTTTTCAATGTCAGCAAACGTAGGTGCTTCTTTTTTGCCTTGTGGCCTAATTTTTTTGGGCCAAACTATTTATTTATTTATTTATTTATTTGTAGTAAGATGTTGCTAAAAATGACATCACATTGATGTCATTTTGTTGTTTACAAAAATTCTTAGAAGTATGCAAAAATTGTGCAAATGCCTTTATGAATTTGTAAGATATGAGAAATCAAACATACTGGCTTTTTTTTTTTTTTTTTTTTTTTTTTTTTGGGGCCACCCTTGTATGTTATCATGACTAACAAATACACCTAACAGTCTTTAAAAAAAGAGTCTGACTATACCCCAACATTTTTCACAGGAGATGTGTGCTCCTACACAAATATGTTATCATAAAACGCTACTACTGTATAAACGCAATATCACAGTCTCAAGTGTGCTGTTGTTCTGAATATCAGCATGGCCGTGATTGAGTGGTAGGACTCAGGCAGCACGTAATGAAGATGGCGGATTTATTGGCCAATTTGATATTATCTGCATTGGACAACAACTGTGCCCATTTAGTTAATTAATCGAGAACGGGCCATTGAAAACCCTGTATTGGTCAATCACTATTAAAGGTGCACACTATATCTAGCAGCTTGGATGCAGCATCAATTAAAATCAATAGTTTTCAGTTCCAGATGTCATTTTAGAAATTAGGATTCACAGTCAGCGATGATTATTTTAATTACTGAGTGAAATTTTCAATTAACAGGATGGTTACTGAGATTAAGCGAGTAGTATTCGGCTGGTCATATGATTCTAACATGGCAACCCCTCTCCATGAAGAATAAAACAGCTTTTATAAGGTTACTGATATGACTGGAGTCTTCCTGTTAATTTAACGAATTACAATTCGAGTGCACTTTTAAACACAAATTACTCAAATTGGCTAAAATTAAAAGCAAAGAATTATATAAAATACTTACTCTAACCACACTGAAGTTGTTTGGTCTCTTGAGCGCACTGTAGAATAAGTTGGAAGCAGCTTTTGCTCTGATTGGTCATGCCATTCTCATAGTAGTGCTCCAGGATACTCTGTTGCTCAGCAGTAAACACTGATCGCAAGTTCATCTGTCAAATGACAACATTATTCAAAGACAGTAACATAACAATTTTATGGGTTGTGGCAAGAGCACTGTATCAAGAGTATCCCATTGTAAACCATTGTGGACACAGGACCTGAAATTAATAAAAATTTTACAACAATCTCAGCTAAAACATACAGAGGGCTTCTTTTCTTTATTCTTGCCTCTAGTTTTATTCAAATGGAATCATGAATCATACATCATGGCCCTTTTCTTCAGTCTCTTATTTACCAGCAAGACGGGATGCAGTCATGAGCCAGCAAGATATTTTTACTGTTGTTCTTGGCAAATACCTTTAACAAACACTGAAACAGGTAGTTAAAAGAAGAATTCACCCAAAATAAATCATTTTCTGTCATCATTACTCACCCTTAAGCCACAGAATTTTAGTCTATAAAATGGAAATTAATGATGACTGAAATGAACATTCTGCCCAACATCTCCATGTGAGTTACAATAAAGAAAGAATGCTATACAGGTTTGCAACAATAATTCCCATTAAGGGGTTGTGTGATGGTGAGGTATGTGCACGGGAATGTTCACAAATATCCAGTAGTGACAACCATCATTGAATTTCGGGGGGTACAGCATAGAGTGGGGGCCGCAAACTGATGGTCTGGTGGAACGATTTAATCGAACCCTGAAAAATATGATTTGCAAGTTTGTACACTATGCTAGAAATTGAAGGTCACACAAGCCTCCACAGGGTCACACAAGCCTTTCCCCCGTCAAGCTCCTTTATGGATGTCAGCCCCGTGTGGTGATTGACATCATATGGGATGCATGGGAGGAAGGACCTTCCCAACATAAACATTTTATTAAATATGTCCTTGATCTTAAAGCAAAGCTACACTGGGTTGGTTGTCACAGCAAAATTTGCTCCCTTGTGGAGGCAACCTCTCACTGTCCCAGCTCGCGGGGGTTGTGAAATTGCTAAAAGAATTGGCAGATGTTTTCTCCTCTTTCAGGTTGAACTAACCTCATACATCACCATGTCGAGACCCTACTGGAAATGGTAGTGCGTAGTCGGACGTACCACTTGACCGAACATAAGAAAAAAGTGATTTGGGATGAAATGGAGGCAATGCTCGAGATGGGGGTAATAGGAGAATCGCACAGCGATTGGGCCTGCCCAATTGTTCTTACAATTGTTCTTGTACCTAAGAGTGACGGGTCAGTCCGGTTTTGTGTAGATTACCAGAAAGTCAACGTGGTGTCTAAATTTGATGCATACCCAATGCCCTGAATTGATGAACTGCTCGATCGGTTGGGTGTGGCTCCACTTTAGTAGACACTGGATTTAACAGAGATATTGGCAGATCTCCTTAACTCCATTATCCCGAGAGAAAACGGCATTGTCCACACTGTTCATATTACACCAATTCATCATTCTTCCGTTCGGTTTGTTCGGGGCCCCCGCCTCATGGATAAGATTCTCTGAATGCACATTGTATATGCTGCTGCCTATTTAGATTACATCATCATATACAGTAATGGCTGGCAGAGGCACATGCAGCATCTGAGTGTCCTGAGGTCACTGAAGTGTGGTATCTGGGCTTCCACTTGGGTCATGTGCAAGTACAGCATCAAATTGATAAGAACATGGCGATAGCAGCCTGCCTACGTCCAAAGACAAAAAGGAGGTGAGACAGTTTATGGGGCTGGCTACTACTGAAGGTTTGTACCTAGTTTCTCTGATGTCACCAGCCCCTAGACTGATCTCACAAAAAAAGAGGGCACCAGATCCAGTGCAGTGGACGGAGGCATGCCAACAGGCTTTTACAAGAGTGAAATCTGCACTCTGTGGTGGACCGCTTCTATATGCTCCTAACTTCTCTCTCAATTTCATTTTGCAGACGGATGCATCAGAAGGGGGTTGGGGGCCGTGCAATTGCAGGAAGTGTGGGGAGTGGAGTGGCCCGTGCTGTACATTAGTCGCAAGTTCCCTTTGAGGGAGACTAAGTACAGTACGATCAAGAAAGGGTACCTTGCCATGAAGTAGGCGTGGTGGGGTGGGCCTTCATCCTCTGCTTGGATCATGCCCTGCTTCAGTGGCTCCACCGCATGAAGGATACCAATCCGCGGATCACTTGTTGGTACCTGGCACTTCAGCCCTTCAAATTTAAGGTGGTCCAAAGGCTGGGGCCGGAGATAGGTGTGGCTAATTTCCTCTCTATGAATGGGAGGGTTAGCAGACCGGATGGGGCATGGGCCTGACTTGGAGAGTGGGGGTATATGGAGCGGGATGTGGTCATGTGTCTGTCACTGGGGAGAGAGAAAGCGGTAAGGTCCATCACCTGGTGATTGTTAACATTAAACACCAGTGTCTCGTTTCAGTGACGATGGAGAAGAGCTTTAAAAGGCCGCCAGAGTGACAGACAGAGAGACCAGAGACACTGTGTGTGTCCTGTAAAGGCAATACTTTGTTGTGAAACTGAAAAGTCAATACTTTGTAGTGAAGATAAAAAGCAATTGTATTAAAAGTTGACTCACGTGGACTGTGAAACCGTCTCACATGTCCTTCCTACTTGAACCCCTCTACATGGGTAAACCATCATTTAAGAGTATAAATCAATACCCAGCACGTACATTAAAAATTGCCATTTCATGTTAACAAAATGCATTGAAAACTTTAGCAGATTAATTACTGAGAGAGAACCTTGTTGCTAAATGAGGTATGATGCATACTGAAAACAGGTAAAATGTATATTAAAGAGATAATAATATATTTAATGTTAGTGCAATGGCCCTATTGTTCTTCTAGGGATTCTTCTTCTTTTCAAGGTTTTCAGAACTTATGGGGAACTATCTGTAGCACATCCCTTTTGAGCTACAGTCACCAAACCTTGTACATATATAGATCTCATCAAGCTGGACAACTTTCGTGCTGTCAGTCATAAGCTCCACCCAACAGGAAGTCAGACATTTTGCATTGTTTGAAAAATGCATGCTCTTCAAATACTCTCCTAGGGATTTCTTGTTACAGGTACCAAATGTGGACCATATTATGACAAGACATTGATGATGCTAAATTGCAAACAGATTTTTGATATATGATGTTGCCATGGCGACACGATAAAGTAACATAAAAAAATGGGAAAAAGGAAGTGTCTCATATCTTCTGCGTGCATTATGTGATTTACATCCAAATTGAGCCAAATGTTTGCATTTGCGGGCTGATCACATTGATGTGGAAATTGTGGGTCACGTTTATAGTGCCACCAACTGGCGGAAGAACATATAACACATTTAACAGACTTTGAATTTGAAATATCCCTCATATGTTTACCTGAATTGCTTAAATTTATTTTTTAATAATATCAGTGCAGATTTAAAATTCTGAATGGATTCTTGAGATCTTAAATAGTGCTGCCATGGAAATGCATGAAATGTCATTATTCCTTTTTTATGTATGTACATATTTTAGAGGTACTTGGCATGGTTGAATTTTTATGATATTTTGTACACTCAGAGTTATGCCATTAGGCCTGGCAAATGTTAACACATGGGCATGGCTGGGGAGCTCTGTAGTGCCACCTTTTGACAAAAGTGGTGGGGCCAGTTTCTTCTACTGTCACCAAACTTGCTACATATGATGTTCTCATCAAGCCGGACAACTTTCACAATTACGGTCATTAGCTCTGCCCAACAGGAAGTCAGCAATTTTGGATTGAATGTGCATTTTTGGAAAATTGCAGACCCTGAACGCTTGAATACTCCTCCTAGGGGATTCATGTGACTCACCAAATTTAGGTAACCTTATGCCAAGACACAGAAGATGCTAAATTGCGAACAGACTTTGTTGTCATGGCAATGCAATAAATTAAGGCAAAAATGTGAAACAGGAAGTTCCTTATATCTTCTGTGTGTATTGTATAATTTTGATGAAAATTCAGCTGTATGTTTGGTCATGGGGCTGATCACATTTATGGGTCACGGTCATAGTGCCACCAACTGGCAGCAGGAAATAAAGCAATTTTTAACTTTGAAATAGCCTTCCTGTGTTTACATGAATTGCTGCAAAATTCTTTAGATTAATGTCAAGACACTGCTGATGAAAAATTGTTGAGGGATATTTGTTATCTTAAATACTGTTGCCAAGGCAACATATTGTTTTTATTCCTTTCTTCCTATATTAGGGTGTGAACTTAAACAGTTGTGGCCGAGGGGAGTACAGATCTAAGCCTGGTCTCTTTTTAAAGGCGATACTTGGCAGTTCATTGTGCAAGTGAAAACAGTTCTTAAAGTGAGATAAACTTCCACATTCCAAAACCCGGAGTGTGAAAATGGTCTATTATCTGAATAACTTGGCAGCAATTGGCATAAAAACACAAAGGAACAAAATCCACTTGTCTGACCATGTCCTGATATGAATTTGAGAACAATCTGTGCTTGTAGTGGGGTGTTATTATTCTTCGTATCCAAGTGGGTCTGCACTTCTGTAATTTACTCTACAGCATACAGGTGTCCTGAAAACATATGCTGCTACCTATCAGGATGGGCTACCAATGATATATTCACATTAGGGTTTAGGGTAGGGCTTAGTACAGCCTCATGCCCATTTCACATCGCAAGCTTGAGAGAGACGTGAGCATAGCATCAGCTTAACTACAGCGTAACTGCAGCTGCAGAGGGCTTTCCCTCCGGAAGCATTTCTATAGTGTCACAGCAGTGGCTCTCTACAGAAAAATACTGTGATTTCTATGTTACTGCGGTGAGTATTTATTTGAATAAAGACCATAACTTTAAAATGGTTATAAGGAGTGGGTCATTGATAAGTATTAAAAATTGATCATTGTGAAATCTTTTTTACATGTGGAGGAGGACCACATTTGCATCTTTTGTTTCCCAGAATAACTGCTGTCTATAGGCGCTATGCTCAAATTGTGCTGAATATGCCCAGAAAGTGCTGTTTGTGGAGATGGAGCACCCCATTTTCCATGGATTATTGGAGTGGGGCTGCTTTAAATTTCCACCAGATCGTTGCATCAGGAAAAACAGAGGATTTTACATAAATTATGCAGGTCACATCATTGTTATTGCATCTGCTCTATTTCTGGGGTGGCTGTGGCCAGGCCCGGGGTGGGTAATCGGGAGAATCGGGAGAATTCCCGCTGGGCCGCTTCACTTTTGGGCCGGTTGAGTAATTTTTTTTTTTTTTTTTTTTTTTTTTTTTTTACATTTGTTACATTAGTCTATCTTCTCTTAAATAAGGCTACACACGTTCCGCATTCTGACACTGCAGCGCAGCCTCTGCATGGGGTTGTACCATGTGAGGGAGTTCTCCCCTCCCCTCTCAAATAGAGTTGGTTGGGTCCATAGCGCGTCTTTTCCAAAACATTTTCTCAGCTTGATAGCTGATTTCTTTACCGATAGCTGGGGGAGCCCTACTGTAACGGTACGTGTCAGGGAGGATGGATGGGAGGAAGAGGCCAGGAGGGGCTGAAAAAGCCAGGATAAAAAAAGAAAGGCATTGGAGGATGATGCTGCCAAATGTGCCAAGCTTACAAATTTATTTTCAAGAGGACAAACACAAGTGGCAACAGGTAAAGAGAGATAGGTCTAGTAATGATTAGCATTAGCAACGCTGTAACGTAATTATTCGGCTAATACCGTTGTTGCATGCTTTGTCAACCTATTCGCAAACAAAATATTAAATTTAATGAAAATTTTAGCCTTTTTGTCAAGTCAAGTCATCTTCATTTATATAGCGCTTTTTAACAATGTAGATTGTATCAAAGCAGCTTTACAGAGGTAAACATATAATTTAAGGTAACAGAGATTGTTTTGGCTTTATAGCGGTTCATGAATAATGTTATTTTCCATTTTTGTATCACCCAATATATGGCGATTCATAGTCTTTGCAAATATTGATAACAAAACTCAAGCTTGATCTGTGTATGCAGTAAAATGACCTCTTAATTATTTTTTTTGTAGCTTCTGAGCAGCAGATAAGCCAGTCCCCCGCTGAAAATGAGGAGGCCATGGCAACAGGGACAGGTAGAGAGGATACCAGAGTAAACAATATGAATTAAATTTATTGAATGTAAGAAAGAACAGTATATGACGGTACATGATAAATCAATATGTATTGTTTGTTCAGAAGTGGTTGTAGTAAAGGAGTAAATTACCACAATATGATACCCATGCAGAAAAATTAATGACCATGACAATGTCGGCCCCCATGAGGTCTCATTCCAACAGATCCAGCCTACTGCCTAATCTGAGTCTGACACCCTGGTATATGCCCTTCTGCCTTTTTTGTTATGCAATACAGGTGGGTTAGATGTTGAGAGAGGAGAATTAGAGATAGCATCCAGTGAGACAACAGCCCTGCAAGAGATCCCAGAGGCACAGGCAGATGCAAGTGTAGATGAGGAAGCCTATCATTTTGATTATTTTGCTCATCCTCAAGCACAGGATCTAGACACATTTTTCAATTACCATTCTCAGCAGCCCACAAAACACCACCTACTAGCAGAAGTTTTTCACAGCAAGCATGGCACCAACCGCAAGTGGTTGACATACAGTGAAAATGTGTTGTTTGCTGTGTGTTTGGCATTTGCACCTGCAGCAAGTGATAGTCCTTTCATAAAGGGAGGTATGGAAACATGTTCATCAGCAGATAGTCCTTTCATAAAGGGAGGTATGGAAACATGTTCATCAGCAGATAGAAGAGCATGAGAAAAGTAAAATCCACAGAGATAGTGCTGATGCTTACTTTCTGTTGGCTAAAAGGGCAGATATAAAAAGCCTTCTGGCAGGCAAACAAATGTCTTTACATCATGAGCAGGTGAAGAAGATGTGTCAGGTGATGGAACGCATAATAGATGTGATAAAAGTCATAGGCAAATGTGGACTTAGTTACAGAGGGCATAAAGCAGAGGCTGCTTATACACTAGAAGATACTGTAGTCAATCATGGCAACTTTCTAGAGTTGGTAATACTTTTGAGTCGTTATGATCTGTGCCTTCAACAGCACATTAGCAGTTGTATTGAGCAAAGCAAGAAGCATCATGACACTGGTGCAAAAGGTAGAGGATCTCTTGTGACTCTGCTATCAAAGGACATTGTTGGGAAAGTTGTGGATGCTCTCAGTCAGGTCATAAATGGCACAATTTCAGATGAGGTTAGAGAGGCGGGACTGTTTTCGGTTCAGATTGATACAACTCAAGATGTCACATCAAAGGACCAGTGTGCTATCATTGTCAGATATTTCACAGATGTAGTTCATGAGCGGTTGGTTGCTGTGGTGAACTGTGAAAAATCCACAGGGGAATATCTGTCACAGCTACTAAAGAACACATTAGACAAAATTGGCATTGACATGGGCATGTGTGTGGGCAACTCCACTGATGGTGCAGCAAATATGCAGGGACCGTATAAAGGGTTCTCTGCATTCCTGTCTGAACAGTCTCCAACACAAATTCATGTCTGGTGTTATGCACATGTTTTAAATCTGGTACTGGCAGACACAACAGGCAGTGTCATAGAGAGTGCATCTCTCTTCTCACTACTTAATGATGTGGCAGTTTTCCTCAGGGAGTCTTATAAACGTATGCATACTTGGGAAGAGACAAGTGAGGACAAACGTCACAGGAGACTGAGCCCAATAGGGGAAACCAGGTGGTGGGCTAAGGATTAGGCTCTCACTAAGGTCTTTGGGTGTTTTGGTAATCCCCAGGAAGCATTGTTGACCTGCTGCTGACCCTAGCCTCTGTTGAGGAAGATGGAAGTATGAAGTCAACAGTGAGGGTCAAAGCAAAGGGATTAATTGAAAATCTTCTGAAATATGAGATTATCCTCATTGCTCAAACTTTCCTTCGCATTTTCCAACATACATCCCCACTCTCCAAGTACCTACAGACACATGGAATGGATATTTTGTCAGCTCAGCGTCTGGTTGAGGGGACAAAGGATAACCTCAAAAAATATGTCAGGGACTTTGAGGGAGTGAAAGTGGCAGCTGATAATTTGTGAGTTGGGCCAATGAAAAGCTGGAAGAGATGGACAACTATGAAATAGTTGTGCAGACTGCACTTCCAGAGAAGCGTGTCCGAAAAAAGAAAAGAATGCCAGGAGAGCTTTTAGATGATGAACCAGTAGCCTCATCTGATTCTGCCTTTGAGGTGAATGTCCATAATGTTATTCTGGACACTGTGGCAGGTAGCATAGATAGGAGGTTTTCAGCAAATGCAAAACTTGCCTCAGATTTTGCTTGTCTTGACCCTAAAAACTTTACCGGAATAAAGATAAATGGGCTCCCTAACTCAGCACTCCAGGAAATCAGCAAATGTCTGCTTAGGTTTGATGACAGAGCTACTGTTAGCACATTACAAACTGAGCTGTCTAACCTGGCATACCAGTGGGACAGACTGAAAAAGTCCTCTCTTGAAGGTTATACTGTCAGGACATGTAGTGAGGTGACACAGGAAGGTCAGGAGGATAGTGGCAGACTGCCATATATGGAAGAACCAGAGATGGAACTTGAAAGCAGGACCTGTTCCTCCTGCAAAAACTGTGCCATTTGTGTCCATTTAATACTCTCACAGTATAACCTCTTCACAGATGCTTATCATGTCATTGGGTTAGCATATAAGTTTCTATTGACTTTGTCCATCACACAGGTTGCATGTGAGAGAAGCTTCTCAACTTTAAAATTTGTGAAGAATAGGCTACGAAGCTCATTGAGTCTATAAGCAACGACACAGTTATCGATAAAGTGGCTGAAACCAGTGCACTGCTTAGACGGCTACTGATGCTGTAGATGCTGTTGGTGCTATTCACAATATAACTGTAAACTGTACTGTGACTTGAACTGTAAACATTAGTTCAATATGCCTCTTTGTGGAAGAGTGGGATACATTTCAAATGCTTTATTTATTTATTTCTGCTTTTATTAATTTATCAACCTATCCTTGTGGAATAGTGGAATATTTTTTGTTAACTTCTCAGCTTAAGTGAATTCTTATTTAACCTTAACATTATTTGTTGAACTGTGGTATTAATAAAACTACACAATATTAAGAGCTGAACTGTTGCTTCATTTATCCAATTTCCACCATCATGGAAAAAGTGGGCCGGTCTTAGGCCTGAAACTCCCGGGCTGAACAGTGGCGCCACTACGGCCCTGGCTGTGGCTCAGGTGGTAGAGCGGGTTGGCCACTAATCACAGTTTTGGCAGTTCGATTCCTGGCCCACATGACTCCACATGCCGATGTGTCCTTGGGCAAGACACTGAAACCCAATTTGCTCCCAATGGCAGGCTAGCGCCTTGCATGGCAGCTCTGCCATCATTGGTGTGTGAGTGTGTGTGTGTGTGTGTGCGTGTGTGTGAATGGGTGAATGAGTCACAGTATAAAGTGCTTTGAAAACCGCTAAGGTTAAAAAAGTGCTATATATGTGCAGAACATTTACCATTTACCATTAGACACAACTGACCCGCAGCAGATGTTGGTTGATATTAACTTTAATATGAAGAAATTACATAAACTCTGATTGAAAACTGATTTTTAATTTCCAAAGTGCTGTCGCTGTGACAGATATGTGGTCAAATATGATCTAACAATGATCTTATCTGATCAAGACTGCCATGTACGATATAGCAGGAGGAACAGATCCCATCTCCACCACTGCAGTGCATGGACTACAGTTTGTGAAATGGTAAATTACTAAAAATAATGTCATACTGCTAAAATTATCTATTTGCGTATATTTTTAATGCAGTAAATAATATTGTCCAATGGAAATGGCTGTTATTAAATGTTTTCATATGTAATATGATCATACAAACAAAGAAAAGCAAAAAATATGCACAGAATCAACATTTAACCCCCACTAGAACCAATGCCCAAACCCACCCTGACTCTAAACAAACACCCCTGTGGTCACACATGAGCACATACACACACACACACACACACACACACACCAAAAAAATAATAATCACACACATAATAACTACACATCTCTCTCCATTGCCCCACCCCGAGAGCCCTCCAAGGCTGTCAAATATTTGCCCCATTTCCCAACAAAAAAAATCCAAATTCCCCAGTCTTCTAGATGACCCTTCTTCAAAAGCCGTCACCCTCCCCATCTCCAAGCACCACTCCTGAAATGGGGGCACTCCAGCTAACATCCATCCCCTTAAAACAACTTGTCTGGCATTCATAACACTGGTGAGGACACATTTTTTTATGTGTTTAATCCCTTTGTTGATGACCGCCCCATTGCCTAAAATACAGAGTCTGGGGCACAATGAAATTTCAGTGCCCAATAAGTCACACATAAACTCTGAACCTTCAACCAAAAATCTTGGATCTTAACACACCACAAAAACATCTGTTATGTCTCCGTATTCTGATTGGCATTACCAGCAGGTGACTTTAAGACCAAGCCTATACAATCTAAAGGGGGTCCAATAGAATCTATGTAAAATCTTGAATTGCATGAGGCGAACCCTTGTATCTCTAGATGCAGACTTGACATTTTTAGAATCCTAGCCCACACTACCTCCTCCAATACCATGTTTAAATCTTTCTCCCATAATCTCTTGACAGAATTTAAAGCTTTCATCCCCCAGATGCTGAATTAGCAGGGAGTAATGCACTGATGCCTCATGACCTTTTCCAAAAGCAGTATTCACCTCTCCCAGAGTATCTTTCGCTTTAAGGGGGTGTGTGCTACTCCAGGTGCAGCTGCAAATACCTAAAGAACTGAGATCTGGGAATCCCAAAATATTGAACCAAATTTTCAAAGGATCTCAACACTCCACTTTCATAAAGGTCACAAGTGTATTAACCTTCCTCACAATCCACTTTGACCAAGCAGAAAGGGGACTTATTAATCTGTGTATCATTCCTTCATTTGTTTTTCAAAATAAAACCAAAAATAAAAAAACAACTTGTTTTCTCAATATTCGTTTCCAAAACCAAAATGAAATAATGGATAATGACCTGTTTTTTCAATTTCCGATTTTGTGCTCAAATGAGAAATGGAAAATACGGATAATGAGCTCTAATCCAATTTTTATATTTTCATTTGATGCAAGACAGGTCCGTGTATCAGAGCAAAACAAACTATTAAAGAGGATCATGGCCGGACTGGAGGAATATTCTGACATGATTAGGCAGCTTTTTGATGATGGCACAACGCATGCCAAGATTTCCAACACGCTGCAGCAGTTAGGTTTCCCGAGATGCTCAGAAATGTCTGTCAGAAGATTCTGTGTTCAACACCAGCTCAAGTGAAAAAGACATCTGTCAGACACAGAACTTGAAATGGCAACCATGTCATCAATAGATAAGGTAAGTGTTCACACTGTAAAAAATATCTACTTGGTTCTACTTAAAATCATGTTAAGCAGCTGCCTCAAAATTTCAAGTAAAAACAAAATGGATTAATTAATTGTTTTAACTCATTATTTTGATTCTTGTTAAGCTGTGAATTGCCTTCTGCGAGTCAAAATGACTATACAATTATTGTTGTTTCAACTTTGCTATGCAAGTTCAAAATAAAGTGAACTCATTAATGAGCATTCTGTTCACTTATCCCCATTAGTGGGTTCAACTTAGTAATTTCAATTAAGTAATGTCTTTGAATTAGGGTATCAAGTTAAGATGATTTAAAAGAATGTCTTGTTTTTACTTAACAATTAATTATAAAAACACAAATTTGAGTACAAAACATTTTTTTATTAAAACCAATGTTAAGCCAATACAAGCTATACATAAACACTTCAATCATGCAATCATCTCAGACTTGTAATCAATACTTTTTTCGGTACCAAACTTCAGTTGGGTGTGGGTCACATAATGAGGCTAAGATAAATAGAAGGGTTGTGTGTGAACTTACACTATGAGGGGGTATCCCAAGCAGACTCCACAAGTATTTCTCAGTGTGTGTATAGAAGGTGGATGATGGGAAGTGTTTCCTGCAGTTGTCTGCACTGCCTGTTGTCAACCAAGAAGTTGGTCATGCTGAATGTAGGCTAGATAGACCAATAGACACATACAGCAGTATAGATATCTATATTTATACCTCCAAAAAAACAAAAAAACAAAAAAAAAAACACAGCCTATCATCTAAGTTGTTTATCATTGTTATTGGTGTGTGACCTAATGAGGTTAAGTTGACTGATGATCACTGCAGGAAACATCTCACCTTCTATATGCGCGTGCACACCCCTCTGCTTGTCATATCCCCATTAGGTCACCCAAAGCTGTACTGAACACTATTCATATTCACCCAATAGAAAATACATTCCTTTAAAAGCATTAGCTTTTTTCCTTACACAACACTGAAATATTGAACAGGTTTTAAACGTAAACATTTAAAAAACCTTTTAACATGAATCTCACAGATCCAGCTGACTTATACCAAAAGCTGTGCTGAACCCCAAACACAAACAAACTAAAACTTCAGACTGCAGCTGGTTGTTTTCAAATATTTGAAACTTGAATACAGTATACTTTGACCCCGTTATTTGAACAGTATTCAGCATTAAATGTATTCAGTCCAACAAAAGTAAATGTATCAAGTCCAAGTCCAATCAGGGCTCCTCTCCTGTTTGCTTCAGTGCTTTTGCCTTCAACTTTGGTATGCATGTCAACAGAAACAAATGAAAAAAATGAATTCCAATCCTATTCTCGGGTGGGGCATGGTTTACAAATTATACCTCAGGAGCTTGTTTCAGATGCCGTGGACTCTGGCAGAGGCTTGATCTGGTTTGATCTTCATCACTACCCTCTGAAGGAACTCAAAGGAATACAACAGTCTCCTCAACCACAACTGCCACATTGAAGACCTCACGTGGAAAGGCATACTGGTTGTCACCTTCATAGCCTATCAACAGACCAAGTCGCATCCCCTCCATGGCTGCAGCCAGAGTCTCACCATGGGCCTTGAAAAGCAGAAAAAATAAATAGTGTGAATGTTTAGGTAAAGAAGTACATGCTCTGCAAAGCTACTTAAGTCTCAGTGATCATAAACCTTGTTTTCAGGCTAATAAAATAGTCTTCTTGGGCTTTCAGTTGTGAGTGTGCATGTTTGTAGGTGCAATGTTGGAAGGTTACTGCAAGGGTAAAAACTCTCAGATCTGGGGAAGTGTATGTTGCACTGGGTCCTCTCCCCATCACTATTCTACCCCTCCTTTCTCCTCCCCCAACATTGTTCTACCCCTCCCTCCTCCCATCACCACTATTCCACCCAACCCTCGTCCTCCCCATCACTATTCTGCCCCTCACTCCTCCCTGCATCATAACTATTTTGCTGCCACAGGACTTTATCAACACCCATGAGTGTATCTAATCCAATCTCTGTGTTAAAGGTTGTGTGTGTGTGTGTGGTGTAGTGAGGTGAGTGGGGTGTGTGTGTGCACGCAAGTGTATATGTGGGTGGGTGCGTTCGTATATGGGCTGTTATGCATGACAGAAAAAGGTCTTACGTCACACATCCTGATGATGATGTCTGATGGCTCTTCTCTTAGGTAGTGTGGCAGACCCAGCAGAGCAGCAGTCCTTCTCCTTTCGTTTGTGTCCTACAAGACAAAAATAAGCTGTGTTGAGATTTTATTGCAAACATCTGGTGCCCAATTTTACAATTCTCAGCTCGTCTACTCATGTCTTTCTTCAGACAGTCCAAAATGGCTTTCAGTGCAGGCTTCTTTGCCGACTTGGTCGCAGCTTCGTACACTTCCAGCAATCTTGGTGCCAGGTCATCAAGTCTGTCGAGGAACGACTTGAGAAGGTCTGTGCTTACGACTCTTTTGAACTCTGCCCGAACCGGAGGAGACAAAAAAGACAAAAAGGTTAAGAAATTAGAGAAAAGATTTTCAAAGCACAGAGTCACAATTTAGTAAGCTAAGGTTGTCTGTTTTCAAAGGCTTTCATCCACTCAGTAATACTAAACACAATCCTCACACTTATCTGTATGCAGTAGCACATTCACGCCACCATTTGGACTAAAAAAAAACATTTCTGAACGGACCACAGTACAGTATCAGACATCTGTCTAGTACTTCCTGGAGGGAAGCTCATACATTGATATCCAGTCATTGGATTAAGTGATTAATCTTAGGCTGAGTGTTGTCTATTGTTATACCTGTCTCTCACAGAACATGGCCGGCCATCTAGCTATGACATCCCCAATGAGAGGTTGATCCCCTATGATCTCCTTTCTGCGCTTGGAGAACGTGGCAGACATCAGCTCATCTATCTGCTGGTGATCTGGGTCTTTTTTCAGCACTTCCACCTGAATTGGATTGCACAAGCACAAAGGACACATACTAAGACAAAATAGTAGGCTTCACAGACACAAAAGCAAAGTGTAGGTAGTTAGTATAATATAGGCAGGTATGTATGCAGTAATATTAGACAGGTATGATGTGTGATGTGCATGTGTGTGTATGATGTACCTCCATCATCCTCCACTTTTCTTCATCACTCAGTCCTTCAGGGGGATCTGGACAGTAATGGACCTCGCCCTTCTTTGACTTCTTCATACGTGGTCCCTTGGCTTCTTCTCCTTTTCTTTTGTTGACCCTCACCTCTGGGCATCCAGCTGCACTTAACTTCTGTCGATAGTTTCCGAGCTTAAACTTCAGGCTGTGGAACCAGCCGTACCAACCCTTTCCAGACCCTGGCTCTTTTAGACTGGGATGCTTCTCCACAAGCGCTTTGGCAAACATTCTCAAATCAAATCAAATCAAATCACTTTATTGTCACACTACTGTGTACACGAGTGCAACAGTAGGTGAAATTCTTGTGTGCAGTTCCGAGTAACATAGCAGTAATGACAGTGACAAGACATAAACCACTTTACAATAACAACATATTTACACAAAACAATTTACATAACAAATGTACACGTACTTACACAACAATTTACATAACAAATGTACACAATACACACAATGTAGAACACTACTCATAGTGTTGCCTCTCAGGATAAGGACTAATCTTTTACATGCTGTCTGCAAGTGTGTCCAGGATATCAGTTTTCATACCTTTAGGAATCACCAGCACAGATCCATCTTTTGCATATCTTCCATTTGCTTCTTGCAGCGTGAGTTCAACATCATGTGAGAACTCTGGAATCGGGAAGGGCTCAGGCCAGTGCTGGGAGTCAGATTCCCCACTACTGAGAGATGGAAGGCTGGCTGTATCCAATGTGGAATCCGAGCAAGCTGTATCAGCTGTGAACAACACTTTCAATGTTGCTCTCTCCTCAGGAAGGTCTCGGATGTCAGTCAAATTGGTCAGCTGATCCTTGAACGCAGGTTCCTCAAATTTTAAATTAAATCCACCTCTCAGGCCAAGATTTGCATGCAACACCTGGCACAGTGCAACACTAAGGGGGGGTGATTTAGATGGAAAGGTGCCTGATATCCGTCTCAGAGAGGACAACTCGCAGCAGCATCGTGGATCACTTCGGCCTGAAATTGGAGAAGAAAAAGGTTCATTCATTGTATACATAGAAACAAATGGTTACTACTTAAAAGATTTGGAAAACACTTCAAGAGGGTTCATTCTTTTGGATCAGGCTGTTAAATTATATTTTGCAGGACACCCAACACCTGGGTTGCTCCTAGAGAGATTTGGGAAACATTGCAAGAGGGTTAATTCTTCTACATCAGGGTAGAAAAACACAAACTTACAGCAGCCTTAATTCAGCAAGAATGTTCTAGGAGTGGTTAACAGGCATCCCTGGACAAGGTATGACACAAGTGGCATGTAGTCATTGAGATCCTCTGGTTTCACCAATAGACACTCAGCAGGACTTTTCTTCACAAGATGGTAACTCCTCAAATGCTCCACAGCAAGTCGAAAAATGTTCAACGAAGAAACAAACATGACCAGCCAACACAATGCATATTTCCAAAATCCTTGCGAAGTTGGGTAGTCCACTTGTACTTCCAACAGAAAGTATCATTCCCTTTGAATACTGCGTTCCATTTAAGAAGACATTAGGGGTCAGTCCAACTGTGTCAACATCACTGAATCTATTCAAGATTGGTAGTCTAAGACCACCATCTAAGACTCCCATGCACACATCAGTCACTTTTGCTGTCTCAATCTCAGGCTTGAAAATGCTGGGCAGTTCAAGATAATATGCCAGCATAAGTTGGTGTCTTGAGGCAAGGGTAAGCAGAATGTTTTTAAAGTTATTGGCATCATGCACTACCTTCTTAAAGAAAGAATGCTTAGCCTCAAACCTGATTGTCCAACACTCTATTAAGGGTCCAAATCTTTGAATAAGGCAAGGATAATGTTCAATAAAGTGATGTTTGGGGCGCAATTTGTAATCGGGAAAACTGTCAGTAGTAACTGCCTATGATCCGATATTTTGGACTGCAAATAACACAGTGAGTCTTCAGCTCAACCAAGTCTTTCAGCTCAAGGATTACTTCCCATGTTTGATCCCCTTCTGGAACACGGTGGCCGATGATGAGGGTAAGGAAACGCACAAGACTCCAATTTTCGTGGCCGTTACAACCTACAGTTCCACTCTTTTGAAAAGTTGAAGGAATTTTCTGAGGACAATTTGTCTTATCCGAGAATTTAAAAGGGAAGCTCTGTATTTCACTATTAAGCTCTTCTAATGTGAAATACTTCTTTGAAATCAAATCTGCAAGGCACAGTCCCTTCCAGCACATCATGTAAAAAATCAGGTGGAAAGCCTGTGCATGTGTGAAAACCTGTCAGGCTGTTGAGAGGGCAGTCTCGTTTCACACCATCAACAGATGCAAGGTCCCTCTGCTTCAAGACATTTACAGCTTCATCAAATGATTCTGGTGACCTTAAAACAAAGTTCCCAGTTCTAACATCACACATTTGTATGTCTTGATGACTAGCTAGACAAAACCTACAAAACTTCTCAACATTGAAAGACTCTTGGAATCCACCTAAGGAATGTGCTGCCAAGTTGTCAGCAGCAACGAACAAGATGGTGCCTTTAACATTACACCCTAGTTTCTCTACAAACACACCTACTGTTTCAAGACATTTAATATCTTCAATCAGTGGCTTCAAAACACGATCATAACCATAAATCCTGACATGCTCAGCCTTGCACAGTAAAGCAAGGTAGATTGATGACAATGCTGACTTGTATCTAGAGGGTAAATTGCCAATAACCCAATACACACCACAGACTTTGTTTTTTTTTTGATGTGCCCAAGGGATTGCAGATTTCAAAGTCGTCAATATACAAAGTAATAGCTACACTTAGTTCTTGACCTGAGAGGATTCCATTTGATTTATAGAAGTCACCATCCAGAAAAGACTTGTAGTAGCCAGACTGTTTAACAGGTTTGTTTTTCCCCAGTGCTTGCAGTACCTCTTCTTTTTTAAGAAGATCTGAAAGTAACTTTAGAACAGGGATATAGATAACAGTATGAAACTTTTCTTGTCTGTTCAAAAGATATTCGACAGGTTCAATGACACTAAAGTTCTTTTTGTAATATAACTGTCTTTTGTAGTCTGTGCCTAAAGATCCTTCTCTTGAAAGGCAATTAATTGGGTTAGCACTTTGAAATAGTTCGGTCAAGGATGTCAAACTTTCCTCAGATGTGCAATTATGCTTCTCCAAAACATTTTCAATTGACTCACTAGTTATTTGTCCAGCACATTTTCCAATATCAAAGAAATCATCCACAATTTCTTGAATCACAGACTTTGACACATGAAGGACGGCTTGCAGTCGAAGGAAAAGGGATGCAATTCTGCGCTCAACTGACTTCTGTGTAGGCTGAGAGTCAGGTTCAGTCACTGAAATATTTGGTGACTCTAAATCAAAGTTTTCCTGTTCATCATTGACAGAAGCTTGACTTTGACAATGGATAATAAGTTCAGGTTTGAAATTATTGAATGTAGAAGACTGATGATATCGGCTTCTGTGAGCAGTAAAAGTCGAGGCTACTCTAAATGTAAAACAGCAACCCACAAATGGGCAATTCACAGTCTCTCTTTTTATCAAATGTCTCTTTAAATGAAGAAAATAATGTTTGATATTGCTTGGTGCTGAAAAAGTACAAAGTTCACAACGAAGTTTAGCAACGGGACTGGTTCCTTGTTTGTGGTCCGTCAAATGTTTTAAAAGTTCCACATGGGATTGAAAGACGGTAAGACAATTCGGGTAAATACAACTAAAACCTGTTCTTCCACGTCCATGCTTGTCCTTGTAATGATTCACTATAGTCTTTTGGATGTACGAGGCAAAATTGCAAAACTTACAAGTCCACTTCATCAAATGATTAGCTGAGCCTAGTAAATCATAAAACACCTGAAACACACAAAACAGAAGAAAAGTTTTAGCTGCTAAGTGATGTGAATTGCAAAAATGAACAAGAGCACATTTCTAGTTAAGTCTAACTAACAAATTGGATGTATGAATTGTTGGATTGCTCTTTAGCACTAGCTAACGCGACCGATGTTCTGTAATAAGAAACAATAATGAGCTTGCAGCAACCGAGCGGCTGCTAATAATCTAGCACTAAGTTAGTTCGTTAGTATCGCCACCATGATCGACAGGCAGCTAACGTTATTCAGCTCGCACTGGCAAGCGGACCCCAGCAAGAACAACCACCTCAGTGGTTCTACAAAATTATTTTGCAGCCCTAGGCATGAACATACACTACCGTTCAAAAGTTTGGGTCATTAAGATTTGTAATGTTTTTAAAAAAAGTATCTTCTGCTCACCAAGGCTACATTTATTTGATTAAAAATACAAACAAAAACAGTAATATTGTGAAATATTATTCCAATTTAAAACTGCTGTTTTCTATTTCAATATATTTTAAACTGTAATTTATTTCTGTGATCAAAGCTCAATTTTCTGCATCATTACTCCAGTCTTCAGTGTCACATGATCCTTCAGAAATCATTCTAATATGATTTGATGCTCAAGAAATATTCATTATTATTATCAATGTTGAAAACATTTGTGTACAATTTATTTAAAATAGAATATTTTCTAACATTATAAATGTCTTTACTGTAACTTTTGATCAGTTTAACTCATCCTTGATGAATAAAAGTATTGATTTATTTTATTTCTTTCCCCCAAAAATAAAATAAAAATTCTTACTGACCCCAAACTTTTGAACGGTAGTGTTTAATGTTACAAAAGCTTTAGAGTTCAGATAAATGCTGTTCTTTTGAACTTTCTATTCATCAAAGAATTTTGAAAAAAAATTGTACACAACTGTTTTAAACATTGATGAAAATGAAAACTGGTATCGTCTCAGATAAAGCTTTATCAACCGTCTCTGACTGAACTAAAAGACTGAACTGCTAGCAAACGTGTTCTAGCTAACGTTAACGGTCGCTGAAATGTGCCTCGCTTAAATGACATCACAGTTGTTGCACATATCAAAAGGTAAGGATAGCTAACGTTAATCACGTTATTGGCTTCATTCTTAATATCTACAAAACACGAACACTTACCAATAGCGAACTTGTTCACGCCAACCCGACTCGTCTTTTCTGCTGGCGCGTAAACTTGTTCATCTTGAGGCCTGGCTTCGTCGGTAGTCCCCCGCACATGTGTAAAGAGCTGTCATCCACTCAATCTGCAACCGCCAAAGACTTGTACCCCACTCAATTTAAAATGGCAAGTTCATTCAAGCACCTGGAATTTGTGATTCATTGAAGTAACTTATGAACCTAAATTGGAAGATTGAAAACTCAAACAATTGAGTTGAAATTTCATAACACATTATTTTATGTCTGAGTTAATGACATATATAAGTTATCATTTTTTTGTTCAGATAATTTTTTTTACAGTGCACATACGCTTTTCATTATCATTATTTTAGAGATTGTAGAGTGTTACATTTGAAGTGCGAAGAAACATAGGCAAGCGCAGTTTAGGTTGTGTTTACTTTTATCCCCATAATAACGGCAAATAGTTGTGCCAGTAATGTCTGGTTGTGCTGTCAGGTGTAGTACTAATAAGAAACACAATCCCAATGTGAAGTTTTATGTCTTATCTAAGGTCAGAGACTGTCAACAAGTTTATTTGCCTCAAAAGTATAGCTATTATATAATTGAATTATCATTTAAATTACTTTTTTTGTCGTCTTGACAGACAGGTCCATCTTATGGACGAAAATTCATGACAGGATACCTGTCATCAGTGGGGGGTTAGGGCAGGAGAACCTTGAGTGGGAAGGATTCTTAGAGAGGTGCACCAGCCATATAATGAGCTGCGTCGCCAGGTATAAGTCACCTACATTAATTATGATTTTTTTATTTTTTTATTTGTGACCCCATGAAATGTTACATTTAGAATTAAAGTATGCATATTAGTAGTTCATGCATTACGTTTGTAAATTCTTTGAATATTTTAGCAAACTTAATGTTATTGCACTGCGTTGATTGAATTATACTTGTTTTAGAGAGCATGTAATCTAAATCCAGTTCCATACCATGCAGAGTATATGAAAAAGTAAATAAGCACTGTGTGGGATTACAGTACAATATCAGTATTATTATATTACAATCAGTATATGCTACGTTTACTATGTGCATTTCCATGTGAAATTAATCTGAATCTATCATATCCACATATGTATCCATATAATATCCACATTTTTTCTATTACAGGGCAGTAGTTGCCAACAATGGCATGTGTGACCAAATCAGAGTGGATCATGGCAGGGAGTTTTACTTGACCCTGTACATGCAAGAAAAGCTGTCTCAACACAGACATAACGTCAACGGCTACCTTATGTACAGACAACTTCTTCAATGGTGAATTTTGTCCTACTGATTACATTCAAAGATTGAATGGCAAAAATGTATGGATATTTACACATCAATTGAAGCTGAAATATCTTGACTTTATACTGTCTGCAACGAAATTCAAGATAAAAGGACATTTTAAAAAAAAATTACTGTCTGCTTATACCTGTATTTTTTGAAAAAAAGTTTTCTGATCTGAAGTGCTTTCAATCAGTTTAAAATTGTTCTTGTTTAAACAGAACCTTTTGTTTACTTGTAGCATCTCCATCTGTTTTTCAGGCACTGCAAATACTTTTCTGGAATTTTGCTTCCAGTATGCTGACCCTGCAATAAACAAAAAAATAGGGCATGATGATTTTATTGTCTTTCAACCAAATATTTGTATTGATATGTATTGTTGATAACTAATATACTGTATGTGGGTTATTCATTTTGAAATAGAGCACTAAAAAACAGAGTTGAAGCATCCAAGATAGCTATGAATGCAAAATGTACTTTAATGTGAGAATAATACTTAGGTGTATGCACCTCATTCAGCTGTTAAGGGAGTTCACTGTTTGTGCAGATAAGCTCCTAAAGTGATAGCAGAAAATAGCATTTACACAGCAATCATTTAAAAACATACCCCTAGTTCCATCAGAGTCAATTATTTCATTGCCCTGACTATCTGTTAAAATAATTGACTCCTACTGTCCAAGGGCCTCTTTCACCGTACTGGTGATTGTTGCCACACAAGCCTCAATCTCCTAGAAGCGGACTGTAACCATCTTGCAGGTGGTTCAGCAACAAAGACATTCCTAAATATTGATGTTTACACGTTTTTATACAAAGCCAAGTATATTAGAAATAACCAATATTGAATGATGGAGAGAATGATGGTAATTGAAATGAATGGTAATTTTTCTGTTGTCCTCATGTTCCTTCATATCATTAGGCTACCAGCAAACAGAGTTGGACACACCTCTACAAAGTAATGTAGCACAAGAACATAATAACAGTAGTGCCAAAGGATGTTTTAGTAGCCCTGCTGAAGTGGCCACAGCGGTTCTATCACCATGCACTTCTTAATGGCATCTGGCGATGAGGTCAAAGCAGTTGAAGTCACCATCAGTTCGGGGAAATATTGTGACGTTGGTGTCGTCTGTCAAATATATAGTTTCCTTTTGGACCTATGACAGGTGTTTAGGTTAGAAGTGAAGCTTTAAACACTGTTCCTAAAATTAAATTCGTACATACACACACACAAACACAGTTTTTTATCTTAACAATTGACTGAGGCTACGCCGAACATATCAACAATAGCACGGATAATATTAGCTTTCTGCTAAGCGTGACATGGATTCACGTTTTTTAACGATACATCTGTAACATCATTTATCTAAATCTGATCAATATAATAAATTATGAAGCTGATGAACTAATTAGCAAACTATCAACCAACACTCATCACACCCCAGACTCCTTAGAGTAACGTTAACGTTAACTCAGACTAACTCAGGGCTAAATTCGAATAGTCTTTTTTGCTTAGAAAGGTTCCTAACTAAGTAAAAATGACCCAAAACTATCTAAGTGGTAGCCATGATAAGATCTAGTCGGTTTCATGTCTCTAGGTCAAATGGTCATTGAGTTTAAAAGATTTATAGTTATACAAATATCTGTATAAAAAGTACTGAATATTTAATCCCCAAAACAAGTCTTGTGCTATATAAATAAAAATATTCTGAGTGTTTTACAGTTGGTTTCATGTCTTTAGGTCAAACGGTCATTGAGTTTATTGGAAATAGAATATTACAAACATTTACGCACTATATTTATTTGAAAAAATATAGAATGTAAATTCCACAAACAGAGCCTTGTGTCATGAAAGGGATGTGTAAAGGATTTCAATGGAAAGGAGGAGGCGAGAACCTGCTTGACAATGTAAATTATATTTTAATAATAAACTTAAAACAAAGGACACAAACACACACGACAGATATGCCTGTAAATGATCTCTCTCTCCTCGCACCACAGTCTGCCATTGGCCTTTATCCCTCTCTGATACGGGACCGGGTGTGTATCATCACGCCCTCCGCCCTGCCACAGGATGTTTTTAAGAACATTTTATATTTGTTGTGATTTTATAATATCAAATGGTTAAATTGTTTAATTGATTTATAGAGCTAATACATTTACATGAAAAAAAAAAACATTTTAATTAAGCTTTGTGCTAGACAAAGAAAACCCACTCATGCATGTCTAAATTGGTTTGGCTTGAAAATGTTATAGGCACGGGGAGTTTAATGAGTACTGTCGCGAATGTCAAATATAAAACTAACTTAACCGCACTTCCATTTTAATGTTAAAGATCTAGATATGTCTTATCAATTTAGTGAGCGATATGCTGGTGCTAGCTAACCAACCAAAACTTTTCAGTGACAGCCACACTAGGAGATACTAGGAAGAGTTAGCTAGTCATAACATAAGTTTTAAATAAAAAATACATACCTGGAAATTAAGATATTTTCTCTTTGGTCATGTCTTCTGGCTTTAGGGTAACCCTCTTCCACTAAAAGCACAAAAATGTCCATCTTTGTTGCTACAACTACTTGCCGGTTTCTTGGTTTCTTGTCCAACAGTCGAGTAAAGGGGATACTTGGCGGACTAGGCCAACGATCACTGTCCCACAGGTAAAGGTGCATGGGTCACTTCCAGGTCACGAAACTTGCATCAAATGAAAATATCAAAATTGGATTAGAGCTCGTTATCCATTTTTTCCATTTCTCATTTGAGCACAAAATCGGAAATGAAAAAAAAAAACGAGATGTAATTTTGGTTTTGGAAACGAATATTGAGAAAACAATTCCTTTTTTAGTTTTTTGATTTTTGGTTTTATTTTTGAAAAATGAATGAATGAATGATACACGGATTCTTATTAATACATATGTGACACTTTCAAAGTCACTAGCACAAGAGCAGACAGACAGCTGTGGTTTCACAACTCAGGTAGGCTTTTAATTTTGCACCTCCAACATACAGTTCTTTTCGACCTTAACAGCAACACAACTATTTAGCTGACTCTCTTGTCGGGCTCTCTCTGGCAACTGAAGGTGCTGACGCTCTTTTATGCCGCTCTCCCCGTACTCACTGAAATCAGAGACAGGTGTTAGACATAATTTAGCTCAAGTGTAAGCGCCCTTACCGCTTCCTCTCCCCGGACGGGCGCTTGACCATGCCCCCGCTGCCACATATATATATATATATATATATATATATATATATATATATATGGTGTTCTGGTTCCACTAGAGGCTGAAGTTTGTTTTGTGGAGGAACACACCTTCGGAACAGTTATGTAGATGAATCTACATGTTCTTTGTGTTTATCCCGCCTTTTGGCTGGAGTTTGTTTTATAGATTATCTTCTGTTGTGTATTCTGTTTTACAACATTTTTATAAAACACTGGACTTGAGCATTCTGACAGCAAAGTTGTCTCGCGGACTCTCATAGGCATACATGGACTGTTTGAGTTTAGAGGGATGGACGCCGGTTTGCACCATCGTGCGCAGGGTTAATGCAATCGGTTTTCTTTTTCTGTTTGTTTGGTTTGGGTTTTTATTGTTGCACTAATGTGGAATGTGATTTTTATCATTTTATTTTTGACACAATCTAATTTTTCTAATACGTCAAAATGTTAAATGTTAGTATGTGTGGATTGTCTCTTTCCACGTGGAATGTGAATGGGCTGAATGAATAAGAAAGAAATATGATATAGTGTTTCTTCAAGAAACACACCTTTCCCCGCAGGAAGCTGAAAAGTTTGGGAAGATATGGAGTGGACATGTTTTCTTTAGTGCTGGCTCTAGTAAGAGCAGGGGATTCATTACACTGATAAGTAAGCATTTACAATTCAAATGTCTTAAACAGATTAAAGATAAATTAGGAAGAGTCATTATTGTTTTTGCAGAAATTCAGGGGCAAAGTTTGATTTTGGCTAATATTAATGCACCTAACATTGATGATCAGGGCTTTTTTATAGATCTTGAAGAGATGTTGCAAGTCGCTGGCACCCCTCATAATATAATATTGGGAGGAGAATTTAATCTATTGATGGACTCAGTCCTTGATCATAGTGTAGCAAAAAGTGTAAGCACCCAAGAGCATCATTGATGCTTCACTGGACGTGTAAAATATCTTACAGATATTTTGAGACTTTTTAATTTTTTTAGTCCATAAGATTTATTCTAGAATAGATTTTTTGTATATATATCTAAGTCCATCATTTCATCTGTTGTTGATTGATCAATTGGAAACATCTTAGTCTCAGATCACACCCTGGTGAGTTTAGAGATGTTTCCACATATGGAGAAAAATAAATCATATAGTTGGTGTTTTAATGTACCCATTTAGCAAAATCCTGAATTCCAACAAATGTTAAAGGCTGAAATCAATGTTTATATGGAGACCAACTGGTCCTCATTATCCTCGGTGGGAGTGGTTTGAGAGGCACATAAGGCAGTTACATTTACATTTATGCATTTGGCAGACGCTTTCATCCAAAGCACTTATTACAGGGACAATCCCCCCGGAGCAACCTGGAGTTAAGTGCCTTGCTCAAGGGCACAATGGTGGTGGCCATGGGGTTCAAACCAGCGACCTTCTGATTAGCAGCCCTGTGCTCTAGCCACTACGCCACCACCACCGGGTGGTTCTTAGGGGTCGGATCATACAGTATGCGTCATTCATCAAAAAATCCAAAGCACAAGAACTTGTGGAGTTTGAAGGAATATTAAAAGTGCCTAGGCAGAGCTGAAGCTCAGAATGCCATTTGATGGGCTCAGAGAATTTAAATACATATATAATACTATGTTGTAGGTGGAGTTTTGGCTATTCAGGGAAAGACTTTGAGATTGGGACAAAGCAGGGAAGCTATTGGCTATATATATATGGTCATTTTTATATATAGTGAAGAGAGTCATTTTCTACCATTCCCTCAGTGTAGTGTTAATTTCGTCAGACGAGACGAGACTAAATATGTTCGTCAACGACCTTTTTTTCCATGACTAAGACGAGACGAAGACGAGACTGCACCAATGACCAAAAACGCTGACTAAGACTAAATTAACATGCATTATTGTTGACGAAAAAAGACGAGACTAAAATGTTTTGCATAAAATAAAAACTAAGATAAAATCTCTCTTCATTTTCGTCTACAATCGTCTCTACTTTTTCATCATGAGATAGAATATTCCGATTGAGTTCGCGCTGTTGCTCAAGTAACGGTTACAGGTCGCATACTCCTGTGGCTGCAACACGAAACTACATGGAGCAAGAACACAACCATAGACAGTGGCGAACACGCGACGAGCGCCGACGACATGCTAGGTAGGAGGAAGAGGCTCGATATTTGGTCGAATTTTATGTACAGTGATATTGACAAAAAGTCAGAATGTATCATTGTAACTGACGGGAAGCAATGCGGACAAAAAATATCGGGGAAAAACACCAACCTTAAGCGACATCTAAAGGCTAACCACCCACACATTCAGGTAAGTTAACTTAAATTAACGTCTCATAAGCTAATGCCGATTTTAGGCATTTACGCTGTAAATTAACCAGTTAGCTATGGTGTTGTGGCACATACATTATGCGGGTTATATATATTTTATGTAACTTATTTTGCCATATGCGTATGTGCCTTCACATCATAATCAAAATGAATGTAATTAGGCATAAAAGCTAATTCATATGTAAGGAAATCAAGTTTAACAATTACATGTAATATTTCTCCAAATATCATCAATAATGGTGTGTGCAATACTATGTATAACTTGCATTAAGTTGGTAATTTACTTTGTCATATAAAATATATCCATCCACCTACAGTTTTGATCTTAGGCTTGTCATTAAGTTATTTATTTCCACTATAACACCTGTGTTCCTGATATTTTTGAATTGAATGAGGCCTCATTGTATTTATTCTTACCATAGATTCCAGATGTGGTCAAGCAACCAGCCAGGAAAGAGGAGAGGCCATCTATGTCAGGTACACTCTTTTCTCACATCAAGTACAAGCCAGACTCCCAGGAACAACGCACCAAAGAGGAGGCTATAGCTAAATGGGTTGCCCGGACAGCACACCCTCCACGAACAGTAGAAGATGAGGAATTCATCAACATGATGGAAAAAATTGATAAAAAACTGACTGTGCCAAAAAAGACCAAAATTGCAAATCTAGTGGACCAAATGTACCTAGCAGAAAAGGTCAAATTCAAAAACAGACTGGCTATGGCCCGCAAAGTAACCATTGGCATAGACATATGGACTAAAAAGGGGCTCACATCCTCCTTCCTTGCTGTCAGTGCTTGTTATTTCAATGTTCAGGACAGTAAAGCTGAACACATACTCCTAAACTTAAAGCAAATGGTTCACCCACACACTGCTCATTCTATTGTTACTCTTGTGGAGGAGTGCACAGAAGAATGGGGGATCCCAAAGGAAAAAATTCTCATGATTATAACAGATAATGGAAGCAACATGGTTTCTGCATTTGGCCACGAAGAAGAGGACACTAGTTCTGATGAGAACAATTCCCAGGATAGTGATGAAGAGGAAGAGGCAGACGAAAGGTCAGTCTGTGAATGGTGTTTGTTATTATAGAGAGCTTATTCACTGTAATAGATATTTGATATTAAATCTAAAAAGAATCTGAAATATGTTTAATTAATTTCATGTAGTGATAATGTGCTATTTTATAGATTAATAGTTATTGTAGGATTAATGAAAAGAATTGTTGTTTTGTGTTAAACTTTCTATCAGATATGGATCCTTGGAGAGGACCCCATGTGTAGTCCATACCCTTCAGCTTGTCGTCAACATGATCAAGAAGGAACAATCAATCAACCGTCTACTGGACAAGGTCCGGCATCTGGTGAGACAGTTTCACAAATCATCTGTTGCCACAGAACGGTTGCTGGAACACTGTGGACTCATTCTCATCAAAGACTGTCAAACCAGATGGTCCAGTTCTTTTTTGATGTTGTCTCGCTTACTCCAAGTAAAGGACCACGTGACATCGGTGACTGACACCATGGGCTGGGACTGCCTACTGCCCAGTGAATGGCAGAAGATGGCCATCCTCAATGATTTGCTCCTTCCGTTTGCAGAACACACAAAGGTGCTTGAAAGTGACACGAGTTGTTTCTCCCTGGTTGTGCCTGCACTACTGGACTTGAAGAGCCACCTTTCAGACTTCTCCCTTGCTCATGCCAGGAGCTACAGGGATATAGCTACACTGGCACAGAAGATGTCTGCAAACATGGATTCACGCTTCAGCTGTTTTCTGGATGTGTCGGCAAGCAAGTTTTCTCCTCTTGCTGTAGCTGCTTGTTTTGTTGACGCTAATGTGTCAGCAGGGACCCTGATTGACAATGATAATGACGACATACAGAATCTCCTCAGTAAATCTGAAGAGTACATCACTCACAGTGTACCATACCAGGATGATGTGACAGATGATGAGGACATTGGAAATGCAGAGGTCTCAGAGGCGCCTCTGCAAAAGCGGCCTAGATTCAGGTTTTTTAGTGCCCATCGGCAATCAAGGCCAAAGACCTCCAAGACCTCCATCAGACAAGAGGTCCAAAAATTCAAAGAAGCCCTGTCCCATGCAAACCCAGAAGAATCGGGCATGGATTTCTGGTCTTCTCAAAGCTCCACCATGTTTCCACTGCTGAAACCTCTGGCATTAGACCTTCTGGCAATGCCAGCTTCCGAAGCCTTTGCAGAGCGGGTCTTTAGTTTAACTGGAGACCTTTCAAGTGGCCGCCGAAACAGAGCGAGAGTTACATTAGAAAGAAGTGCTTTTCTAAAGCTTAACAAAGTCTAGAGTGATAACTGCATACTGTTTTGGTTATTTGTTCTGTTTTCACTTTAAATAACCTTCAATTCAAAGACACACACATTTTTTCTTACACTCTACCTTGTTATGGATTTTGCTTACTGTTGCAAATCTTGCCTTTGAACTTGATTGTTTAATTGAGTGTTTAACCTAAAGTTGAAGTATCAGCAGCTGTAGTAACAGCAGAATAATTATTGTTAGCTTTGTTAAATCTCATTTGTTTGTTATTTCTCAAGACCAATCTACAATTTAAATAGGTTGTATTTTAGGCCTACAGTACAGTAGGCCTATTCTTTTCAGTTATTCTGGGTACACTCTGATTAGAAAAATTAGACAAAAGGCAACCAAAAACAGTTTTAAAAACCTTTGGAATTTGTCAGTCTGAGTCTGTTGGGCCCCAGCTTTTGAATAGTGTTGGTTCAAAATAAAATACTCTTCAGAACAAGTTCATCATTTGTGAATGTGTCTCTTAAATCAGAAAACCAGACACGTTTAACAAAGTGAATTCAACAAATCATTCAACAAGTGTATTTTGTCAGGTAATTATGACATTTAACCAATATTTGAGATCTGTGAAACTTTATTTGACTGAAATGGTTCTCAGAATTAATCTCAGAAATAATTTATTTAAAAAAAGACTAAAATGTTTTGACTTAAACTTGACTAAGATATATTGAGTTTTCTTTTGACTAAAACTAGACTAAAATGACGAGACTTTTAGTTGACTAAAACTTGACTAAGATACCTTAAATTCTCTTTTGACTAAAACTAGACTAAAATGACGAGACTTTTAGTCGACTAAAACTTGACTAACAAAAAAAGATATGTGAATGACTAAATATGACTAAAACTAACAAGGACATTTGGCACAAGACTAAGACTAAGACTAAGACTAAATTAAAAATAGGTGACAAAATTAACACTACCTCAGTGAAATCTGTAGGTGGTGAAATATTTACCTTGGCCATTGATATTAAATATGCTTTTAAAGAATTCTATCTTGATCTCTATAGTTCCACATTTTTGTCTCCTGATGAAGATCTTAGAAACTTTGTGGAACCATTAGAACTCCCTAAACTGACGACTGAGCAAAAAATTCTCTTGATTCTGAGATAACCTTGGAGGAGCTTGGCAAGGTAATTAAGGCCTTGCCTACAGGGAAGGCTCTGGGGCCAGATGGCTTTGCCGCTGAAGCTCAGAGCTCTGAAGCGTCGGCCAGAAGGCAACAGTACAAAAAATTAACGGGCTGGGTGAGTGGGGTCCAGAGTAATTTTTACAGCTTTTTTCCTCACTCTGGAAGTGTATAGTTCTTGAAGGGGGGTGGGGGGTGTAAGGTGCCAGCGAGTCTGGGCTACCCCTCAGGAGAACAAAAGGCTCTCATGAGAATCAACATTTGAACTCTTGCACATGTAACAGCAACATCCGAGACGCAGCCAGCAGGGGCTCGCACCTCCCTTCTACCGTCTGATTATCTCCCCCTACTCCCCCCTCTCCTCCTCACTTAGAACTCACTAAAAACCTATACAATGTCAAGTGTGTACAAAAAAGTAACTATAACATGTTTGGTATCATTTAAAGTGTCTCAGTGCGCCTGGTAAACTGGTCTCATCCTCCCAGCCATAATGAAAAGCAAAAAGAAGTTATAAGATATGAGAGATGTGGTGTGCATCTTAAAGGTGTGCCCTCCCCCAGATCCTCTATATGTAAATGTACAGGAACCTACTCAATAGGGGACCCAAATCTAATTAGAAGGACAGACACCACCATTTGGTTAGCTTATTGAATTATTTGGGTATTTAAGGAGATATGGCACATTGTTCGTGGTTCTCTGTAGTCAGACGATCCCGCACAGTTTACTGTGTGTAGTTTATATCTGGTAACTGTGATGAACTTGTTATGTTACCTGGTCAATAAATTGTGAACATTTGATTTTATTCTGACTGACTCTGAAATTGTTTTTTCCCAAACAGATTGAGCGATTCGTATGTTACCGCAAGTCTGCGTCAGATTAGTGACGACTAATATTTGGCATCAGTTCAAGTGTACTTGGTTTGCAAAGACAGAAAGTGTATTTCCGTTTAGAAGAGTTTAATGCTGCTTGACCAATCTAAATTCGGGTGTGTCTTACCTCTGTTTTAATTTGATGTTTCTCCAGATAAGTGTACGCGGGAAACCACGACATGGCCAGTCCAAAGCTATTATAAGAGAAGTTATGTTGGTCAACTTACATCTGTAATAGTGGCCGTGACCTCTACTGAAGAAAACGTTAAGTTAAATTCAAGTGTATGCAATTCCATGGGGGCTACTGAAGTATCTTTGATTGTGTATACGTGAACGTGACCGATCTCAGGTATATAGCAAATACCTCTGTTTGATGATCCAATACTGACCGCTTGTGATCGTGAGACCCGCAGTGTAGAAACACACGCGAGGACCTCAAAGTGACATAGTTTCCTAATCTGAACGGGTAAAGTATAATTGAAGAGTTAAAAAGAATAATCAAACATTCGCTCACTTCTAATGATGCTCAGATATCATTAAAACCTTTTCATTTATGGAGTCAGATGAAATAACGAGGTAATACATAAGAGAAAATGTATTTCATTTAATCTGGTTGTGTTGCGTAAAAGAAAGACAGTAACGCGCAGAGACCTTCACCCGTATTATTGGAGACCGCCATTGGACCGATAAATGGGCTTACAGGGGCAACCAATAACCAGTCAAAAAGTCTTCTGATGTCTGATTTCGTAGCTGCACCAAACCAGACAGTTATTGAAGTGCAGAGGACAGACTCAATGACTGCTGAGTAGAACTGTATCAACAGCGCCTGTGGCAGGTTGAACTTCCTCAGCTGGTGAAGGAAGTACAAACTCTGATGGGCCTTTTTCACAATGGAGTCAATGTGTGTCTCCCACTTCAGGTCCTGTGAGATGGTAGTGCCCAGGAACCTGAATGACTCCACTGCTGCCACAGTGCTGTATAGAATGGTGAGTTGGTCAGTGTTGGGGTGTTCCTCCTAAAGTCCACAATCATCTCCACCGTTTTGAGCGTGTTCAGCTCCAGATTGTTATGGTTGCACCAGTGAGCCAGCCGTTCAACATCCTTTCTGTATGCAAACTCGTCGTCATCTCGGATGAGGCCGATGACAGTGGTGTCATCTGCAAACTTCAGGAACTTGACAGAGTGGTCCTTGGTGGTGCAGTCATTGGTGTAGAGGGAGAGGAGTTAGTGGGGAGAGCAGAAATCCCTGGGGGGCACCAGTGCTGATTGTACAGGTGCTGGAAGTGGATTTCCCCTGTCTCACAAGCTGCTGCCTGTCCGTCAGAAAGCTGGTAATCCACTTACAGATAGACATGGGAACAGGGAGTTGGTTTAACTTAGTCCAGAGAATAGCTGTTGATGGTGATGGTATTGAAAGCCGAACTGAAGTCCACAAAAAGGATCCTTGCATACAGTATGTCCCTGGTCTGTCCAGATGTTACAGGATACAGTATGACCACAGACGTCAGGGCGACAGGTCTGTAGTCATTAAGTCCTGTGATTTTTGGTTTCTTTGGGACAGGGATAATAATTGAGCATTTGATGCAGCATGGGACTTCACACTGCTCCAGTGATCTATAGAAGATCTGAGTGAAGATGGGGGCCAGTTGGTTGGTTGGTTAGCACAGGATTGCAGCATACTTTTATACTTTTTAATAAGTTACATAGGGCAATTGACAAAGGTGGGCTAGGCCTACCCAAGATTTAGTTTTATTATTATTATTATGCATTCGGTCTCAGACATTTGGCTCATTGGTCACTTCCACGTGAGAGAGCCCCTCCCTGGTTTTGTATTGAACAGGAAGTTATTGCCCCTATTTTACCATTGCAAAGCCTTCCTATCAAACTAAATGAAGACATTAAGTGACACCCCGTTATCTTGCATTTGCATTCAGTATGGACAAAAGTGTCCAGATTGTTTCATTTAGACATTTAAATGTTGCCTCTAGCATTTGACTTAACCCCAAATTATGTATTAATAAGTACTCTTTCTGCTGGTCAGAGTGGATTGTGTGGGGGGTTACAACACAACCTATATGAGTGTTGAGATATTTTGAAAATTTGGTTCAACATTTTGGGATTCCCAGATCTCAGTTCTATAGGTATTTACAGCTGCTCTGTACTGTTTTTGGGAGTAGCACACACGCACCTAAAGTGGCAGATACTCTGGGAGAGGTGATTACTGCTTTTGGAAAAGGCCATGAGGCACCAGTGTATTACTCTCTGCTAATTCAGAGTCTGAAGGTCAGAGATTTTACTTCTATCAAGAGATTATGGGAGAAAGAATTAAACTTGGTATTGGAGGAGGGAGTGTGGGCTAGGATTCAATAAAAAGTCTGCATTTAGAGATGCAAGGGTGCACCTTCTACAATTCAAGATTTTACATAGACTCTATTGGACCCCCTCTAGATTGTATAGGCTTGGTATTAAATATACACCCACCTGCTGGCGATGCCAATCAGAAGGTGAAGACACAAGCCATGTTTTTTGGTGGTGTGTTAAGATCCAAGAATTTTGGTTGAAGGTTCAGAGTTTTATATATGATGTTTTGGGCATTCAAAATAAATTTTGCCCCAGACTCTGTATGTTGGGTGATAAACAAATAAAAAATTGGTTTCTTACTAGTGTTTTGATTGGTAGGCAGGTTATTTTAAGGGAATGGAAGTCTGATGGAGCGCCCTCATTTCCGGAGTGGTGTGCAGAGATGGGGAGGGTGGGAGCTTTCGAGGAGGTGTCAAGCAGAAGGCTGGGGTTTCGGGATTTGTTTGATAGGAAATGGGGCAATTTTTTAGTGGTTTTGGGGCACTCTCATCGAGGGGCTGCGGAGAGAGAAATTTTGTTTTATTTATATATAATTATTATATTTTCTTTTTTGTTTTCTTTTTGTTTTCTTTGTGTGTGTACCTGTATTCTTATTTGAGACCACAGGGGTGTTTGTTGGGGGTCATGTTGGGGTTGGCAATTGGGGAGGGGAAGGAGTAATAGTGGGGGTTAAATGTTGATTCAATGTATATATGTTGTGGTTTTTCTTTGTTATGTGTTTACAAATCAATAAAAAATGTTAATTGAAAAAAAGAAAAATAATCAAACACAGTACTAGAAATATCCAATAGAGGGCAGCCAAGCTCCATTGTTGAATGTTTCCCAAACTACCACTTCTCAGTCCCTTCCAGGACTTTGAAGGGATCCCTCTTTCCTTTGTTATGTAAATTAAGTATGTGTAACTACTTTCTTCAGTTAACTATATTTCTCATTTCATGTGTTCTTAAGTTCATGTCCAGTTCTTAAGTTGGAGTTTCTATTTAATCTGATCTGTGTTTTGATTGGCGATCAGGCATGTGTTATTTAGAAATTTATGATGAATGTTCGTTTTGGCTGTTATCAGGGTCGTTTAGTGTCAGCGTTTTTTCTCCAGCTCACGCTCTTTTCTGGGAAATAGAAAAGAAAAATATGTCCCTCATTGTGATGGCCTTCTCGGCCGTATTGTTTGTGTGTATGTAGAGCATTTTGTCTTTTTCTCTCTCTCTCTCTCTCTCTCTTTCTCTCTCTCTCTCTCTCTCTCTCTTAATTGCTCTCGGGTGTGGGGTAACCAGGTGAGCTGATTGTTAATGGGGAGCACTGGCACGCAGTGTGTTTCCTTCCTATATAAAGAGCGCGTTCCATGGTTGGATTGTGCAATGGGGTCACTGATGCTCTCGCACAGATTCTCGCAGCTGGAGCAGAGAGTTTGTGGTTATGTTTTAACAGAGTTAGCTGTTTTTTCAAATATAGAATGGTCAATAAATGTGTCTGTGTTTCCTCTACTCTCATCTCCCCGAATATTTTATTGTATTTTATTCTTAAAGTGTAACACCTATCCACTGACGTACAGATGCAATCTTGGTTTATTACAATAAAAAGTTATATTTGGTTGATTTAGATACCCGAACCTCTAAAAACTTTATGGAAAAAGTAACCACTAGAGCAATCAGTCATGTTCTTGGTTAAATTGCTGATCTATGTGTTAATCTACTGACTAACAAAATCCCAAGACTGATAGTGGCAGATTCACATTACCATATAATGTGAATTATCTATATGAGTGCTTGAATTGGTCATTAAAAATAATTGTTTATCAAATAGGCGATTTAAAAGAATCTCTTATTGTTCATAAAATAATTAATATTCATGAGTTTCGCAGCACTGCCACCCAAAGTACTGTTTTCATGGAGTTTATTTTTATTTAGAACTAATTTTGTGTTAATGTTCCCTTTCAAATGGCTTATTCCAGCTGTTAAAAAGTTGATAGGCCTACAGGATTTTATTAGCGGAATCACATTGGATATGCATATGCTTGGGGAGTAACGGAATACATATAATGGGATTACATATTTTAAATACAAAATGTAAATAACTGTATTCCACTACAGTTACAACTTAAATCATTCCTAATTAGAATACAGTTACATTCAAAAAGTACTTTGATAACTGAAGAGATTACTTTGCAGTTTATTGTCATTTGTTTCATTTAATATTTAGTCCTTTCAGATGGAAAACATTTATACATATAATTGATGCGATCCAAAGTGCATTTGAACCGGTGAAACACTTTCTTATGATGTGTTACATTCTTACAAGCATACAGAGAAGTAAGTTTGGAGCAGATAGAAATAGAAATAATTCTTGAGTAAATTGTCAGTTTAACGTCAAGCTAAAATGCTATTTCTAGTCATTTTACATGCACGTTACCTGACACAATCATATTTTTGTAAAATAAATTCACATTAGATCATAATTTCTTTTTTTTTTCTAGTAAGACCTTTGATATTAGGGCAGAAATAATTTTCTTGATAATAATTTTTGTATTGTTTTCCTGTAAAAATCCTTTAAAGCAAGAATAATTTGTTTATCTTGTTTTAGAAACAACACTGCATAAGATATTTTGGTTCTTTAGAGAATGTATTTTTAACATGTATTTTGTCGTACATGTATTTTGTCTTACAGTACTGTACTGTCAGTTTTTATAGTCAAAACAAGTGAAAAAAAATCTACCAGTGCTGAATAAGTAATCCAAAGTATATAGAATACATTACTGACCTTTAATCTATCGGAATACATTACAAATGACATTTTACAGCACGCATTCTGTAATCTGTAGTGGAATACATTTCAAAAGTAACCCTACCAACCCTGGATATGCATGCACTCTCCATCCATTCGTACACTTAAAAAAACAAAAAAATGTCCTGCATAATGTGAAGTTTATTACAGATTGCCAGTTTTATGTCAAGCTAAGGAACATTTAGAATTTGTTGATGTGTTTAATAGACAATGTTTTGGTACTCTGGAGAGTATTATATTTTTTATGTTGGCAAATCAGTAGCAAAATTGTTACTATGTGGTTCCTGTGGAAATGAAGTTGTATCGAAAATTCATGGATATTTATAATTTGATTGTGACTCTAGTCTAGAACTAGTGCTTATTACAATGAAGCTTGGTACCTTAATCCATAAGAACTACGCATGGGTGCTTGCTTTGGTGTTGCCAGCCCTCATAGTATATAGTACAAATGAACTTGTATTTGTTCGTATATGGCCATATACCAGCAGGGGTGTAAAGTAACAAATTACAAATACTCACGTTCCTGTAATTAACTACTTTTTCCCAATAATTGTACTTTTATAAGACGTTTAAAAAATGTATACTTTTACTTTTAATTGAGTAAATTTTAAGTGCTGCAACTGTATTTTTACTTTGCTATTTTCCCACCATCTGTGTTCGATACTTCCCTGTCCTGAATTAATTTGTATCTATCAACATGATTGGTTACGAGAGTCTCTTGACTTCCATCAAATCACACGTAACAAATTTGAACAGGCAGCTGCAGATTTGGTGCCATGCCACCATCTATGGAGAATGCCTCAAACACAGTTCAAAAATGAAAATTGCTTGACTGTGTCATGTGAGTTTATTTGAATAAACATATTGAGGTAACTTTAATATTTCTGCTTACTAAATTCTGTGTCTATAACATAGCCTGTAATTTAACCATCTATCACTGAGATTATTGGGCTGCTGTGAGAGATTAAAATGATGGAAAAAGAGAAATGTCCTCGATCAGACTTTTGAGTAATGTTATTTAGTCTAGGTTATACATCTAGAAGAAGTTAATTTCAGTAATCGCGATAGCAAGACAACCACTGGTTGGAATACAGCCGTGGCCAAAATTATTGGCAGTGACACAAATTTTGTGTTTCGCAAATTTTTCTGCTTCAGTTGTTGTGTTGTTGGTTCACATTATTTCTAGATTATTGTGAAGAGTGATCAGATGCATTTTAAATAATTGCCAAAAATGTACATTATCACAAAAACCCAAATTTAACTGTTTTTTGGCCCTGGCACAAAATGACCAGCTAACATAATTTCATATCAGCAGCACCTGGGAAAGTGTGAACGTGTACTAGTCAGGTGAAATCACTCTATCATTCTGATTGGATTATAAGAGCAGACCTATTGCTATAAAAGGAGGCAAGAAGTGCTTCCAATCATTTTGTTCTTGTTAGCAATGATTTCCTCTAAAGAAAGATGTGCAGCCATCATCGATTTGCATCAAAATGGCCTCACATGCAAGGAAATTGCTGCAAAGAATATTACACCTGAAAGAACCATTTACCAGATCATCAAGAACTTCAAGGTGAAAGGTTCAACTGCAGTGAAGAAGGCTTCAGGATGTCCCAGAGTGTCCAGCAAGCACCAAGACAGTCTCCTCCTGAGAAGTCAGCTACGGAATCGTGTCACCACAAATGCAGAGCTTGCACAGTATTGGCAGCAGGTTGGTATGAGTGCATCTGCACACACAGTGAGGCAAAGACTTTTGGACAATGGCCTTGTTTCAAGAAGGGCAGCAAAGAAGCCACTTCTCTCCAAGAAAAACATCAAGGACAGACTGAAATTCTGCAGGAAGTACAAGGATTGGATGTCTGGTAAATCGATATTCCGGAAAAGAAAAGGTGAATGCTACCATGAGTCCTGAATCGTGCCAACAGTGAAGCATCATGAGAAAATCCATGTGTGGGGTTGCTTTTCATCCAAAGGAGTGGGCTCTCTCACAATTCTGCCCAAAAACACTGCTATGAATAAAGAATGGTATCAAAACGTCCTGTAAGAGCAACTTCTCCCAACGATCCAGGAGCAATTAAATAATAAATAAATTGATCAGTTGTCACACATTATACATACATTTCTGCATATATACAGTGAAATTACTTATTTTTCACATATCCCAGCTAAGCTGGGGTCAGCCATGATAAGGCACACCTGGAGCAGATGGGTCAAGGGCCTTGCTCAAGGGACCAACAGTGGTGTCTTGGGGCTTGAACCCCAGACCTTCTGGTCAGAAACCAGAGCCTTAACCACTGAGCCAACACTCCCCATAGATTTAGTGATGATCTGTGCATTTTCCAGCATGATGAAGCACCATGTCACAATGCAAGAGTGATAATGAAGTGGCTCGGTGATCATTATATTGAAATTTTGTATCCGGGGCCAGGCAACTCCCCGGATCTTAATCCCATAGAGAACCTGTGGTCAAGCAAAAGCCCACAAATTGTGATCAACTCCCAGCACTAATGAGGCAAGAATGGATCATCACCAGTCAGGATTTGGCCCCAGAAGCTGATATCCAGCATGTCAGAGTGAATTGCAGAGGTTATGAAGAACAAGGGTCAACACTGTAAATATCGAGTCTTTGCATATATTAAATGTTTTTGCAATAAAAGCCTTTAAAACTTATGAAATGCTTATCATTGTTTTCCAGTACACCATAGAAACGTGAAAAAAAATCTACAAATACTGAAGCAGCAAACTTTGAAAAACATAAAATGTATGTCACTGCCAATAATTTTGGCCATGCTGTACATGCTGTAGGTTGACATTGACTTTTTATTTCCTGATGTCTGTAACTGCACACTGTTTGATTGAGGTTAATGTTTGTATGCTTTACATAATGCTCCGAGAGCATTAATGCACCTAAATGATCAAATACACTTTATAATTCCGCCAATGCCCATCTTGGTGAGGACTTAATGTAAATGCAGTTGTTTGTGTCTAAAATGAACTTTAAAGAGTGGGACAAAAAGCATATTTATATCAAAATGTCAGACTTGAAGTGTACATGTACGTGAATTGAGCACATCTAGTAGGCTATATATCATATAAAGGCTATTAATCAAACAACAATAACATGTACATGAGAAAACCACTCACTACTTTTATCTGTATAACTTGAGTAGTTTTATAAGTATTAATGTAATAGAATTAAACATTGATTTTTTTTTTAAAAATTATATTTTTTAAATATTGTTTGTTTTTTAATAATACCGACCCCAAATGTAGACAGAGTGTTAATTTGTATAATAAATTACCAGGAAAGTAGAGATGATAAAATAATGTATAATTATGCATAGACTTTATAAAGATCGACATTTGTAGAGCAATACTTCACTGGGTAAAGTTAAATTATATGTACTACACTTTTCATATAATAGTTATGTTTATATTGTACCTAATTTTTTGTTGTTGAGATAAACAAGCATATCCATGTGCTCGGTAAACTATATTCATTTGTAAACACCATCTTAAATGATTGAATGTCCCTTAGCTAGCAAAGTCTTTCTCAGATGCCATATTTGTTGCTTACAGAAGCGCTGCAGGGATTACGTTGCTACGGGGGCGCTGCTTTCTGATAAGCAGCACATATACAAGAGTAAAGTTTACACCACTTATCCAGTATATTTAAACAGGAACCCAGCTTTCTCACAGTAAGCCACATTCTCACAATAACCCGCTTTTTTGGTGTCCATGATCTGAACGTACTGACAGAACCGTTTGCTCAACAAATGTGATCAAATTGTGTCCACACTCAACAGTGCCACCCAGTGCATTCTGTATAACTGCCAGTTTTAGTTTGTGTGTTCAGGATTTAACATGCATCTCACTGTAGTTATGGCCAGCGAAGCACAACTTTGCGAAATTCAAATAGTATTTTTGCTATTCAAATAATTATTGCATAACGAATATGCACATCCCTTGTGTTTATCATAGATAAGTGATGTATTTTAAAAGTTGACATACAGTGTTCATTATAATGGGCCATAGGTTTTGCAACTCGGTACATAATACACACTACTCATGAGTACTTTTAAATGAGCTACTCTTTTACTCTTACTTGAGTAGTTTTTTGGTCTGATACATTTACTCTACTCATACTACATTTTTTGTGAAGTAACAGTACTTTTACTTGAGTATGATTTTTCAGTACTCTTTCCTCCCCTGATCTTATCTGATCAAGACCACCATATGCGATATAACAGGAGGAACAGATCCCGTCTCCACCACTCCAGCTCATGGACTACTGTTTGTGAAAGAATAAGTGAATAAAAATAATGTCATACGGCGATAAGGATATCTTTGCATTTATTTTGAATGCAGTAAATATTATTGTTCAATCGAAAACAGTTATTATGTTTTGATATGGAATATGGCCATACTAAAGAATATTATTATTTATTGTATGTGGGTTTATAATTTAAGCAGTAATGACACATTGCATTTCTAGTAGTAGTTTTTATTTTTATAAATCACATTTCTTAGTATTTAGAAGAGTGTTAAACATGTGAGGATGTGCATTCATCAACTTGTGACATGTCCAACATAATCATACATAAGTTTAAACTTGTTTTGCTGATATTTCAGGAAATAAACCACATAATTTCTTCACTGTAAACCATAGATAAGCCATTTATAATACTGTTATTAACATTAAAAGACATTACATTCGACTTCTGGTTGGGCAATTTAGGAGACAGCCACGCTGAGGGATAGCTCCCGCATTTTTCAAAAAATACTTGCATTATTCGTATGTCTACCTCATCTCATTGCATAAATTATATATTAACTGTACTGGATTCCTAAGTTGTCAGCCAGAAATGTTGAGACAACCACGACAGGTGAAAGGAGACTGTGTTGCAACTCAACCAGCCTCAGCAACTAAGATTGCAGATCTGCGAACTGTTGTTAGCCAGGTGCAGGAGCTTGAGAAAAACCATGAGAGCCTGGCTTCAGAACTCAAAATATACATCCTTGGAGACCTCCCTTGCGCCTGTACAAACGTCTCTAGACACTATCAGCACTGCGTTGGACTCACACAACCAAAAAATAACGACCATGGAAAGCACATTCACCAACCACAGTGATGTGTTAGCCGAGCTAACATCTAGACTGAATCAGGTTGAAAAGGCAAACGCAGCCTTAGCATCCAAAGCAGAAGATCTAGAAAATCAATCCAGGCAACAGAATCTGAGAATTGTTGGCTTACCGGAGGAGGTTTGAAGGAGATTTGAGGATTATTGAAGGAGATTCGCTGTCAGAATTCGTTTCACAGCTCATCCTCAAAGTCGTCAGCAGTGCAATTTTCCCAAAACCACTGGAATTGGACAGAGCACATAGAACTCCAGCGACCAAAGCCTACTCAATACCAAGGTCCTTGGGCCATCATCGCAAGATTCCACTGCTTTCAGGATAAGGAGCGTGTGCTTTGTTGGGCCAGGATACACAGAGGACATTCAGTTCAACAGCAGCAGGATCCTGTTTTTCCCCGACATGAGTGCAAGCTTGGCCAAGCAGCGGGCAACGTTCAAAGCTATCAAGGCCAAACTCCACAAGGCTGGCATCACTTTCGTCATACCCAGCTCGTCTTTGCATCACCATTGACGGTGACAAACACCACTTCGACACCCCTGCCACAACAGAAACATTTTACAAACAGATAAGAGAAAAATTGGTGGTTAATGCTAACTAGTGCAGGTGGGTAAAAGGTACGTTATTTAACACTGGCCGGAAAGGGGGCTTTTGATGTTGAAAAATATGTTTGAAAGCCTGAAAACTATCTGCATAATAGCTAAGCACGGAACGAAGCGCTACACCCACATTTGATTATCCTGTTTCATGATTGAGTGCAATGGGGTGGTTAACCACTGCACCGGGATTTCTAGCAAAGCCACCTAGCTTAGCCTACCATATGTCTTAAAGACTTGTTTGGATTGCAGAGGTTCTCGGAATGTTAATACTGAATTCGGTGTTTAATTGCCATTTCTTGATTACGCAAACTTAAGTACAGTTAAAATTTTACTTCCTGCACCTATAAAAGGTTTACAATGAGTGTGGTTTAATAAGCGGGAGTATTCCTGCTGCTTATTTGGTTAACTTTAGTTAGTTAAACACAGGTAGCCTACTGCGTTGTACATTGGAAGTGCGACTATGAAGGAGACCTACTGCTCACTTCTAAGGAAGGATGAGCATAGGATTTGGAAGTTTTAGCAGAGGATTTTTATGCTGCTAGGCTTGTTATACTTTATTTTTGGTTTTTGGGGTGGGGTATGGATGGGTTATATACTGGTCGCACTTTTTTATATAAATGTCATATGTGAGAGGCTTAAATGGTCCTATCAAATGGGCGAACGTTTTTCAACACATTAAACTTCATAGGGTGGATATTGGATATATCTAAAACTAAGTGATCACACAAGGCTTAGGCAGCCATGGATTGGACAGGTATTCATTTAACTCAAAATCCAGAGGGACAGCTATTCTGATTTCTAAAAAGCTCCAGTTTAAACCTGAAAATATAGTGCCTGATCGTAATGGACGATTCATTATTGTCTCTGGCAGGCTTTTTCATATTCAGTTACACTAATATGTGTATATGCCCCAAATTTTGATGATGCCCAATTTATGACCACACTTATATCCTCTATCCCAAATGCAGATACACATTCTTTTATTCTTGGTGGAGACCTAAATTGTGTTATGAACACCCAGCTGGATCGCTCAAGCTCCAGGGTGACCACACTCTCAAAGATGGCCACACCACTAACATTATTTATGACGGACTATGGTGGTTGTGATCCCTGGAGATTTTTACACCCAGACACCAGGGCCTACTCATTCTTCTCCCATGTACATCAACTCTACTCAAGGATAGATAATTTTTTTTATAGATAATACCTTATTAACCGTCCGTCTATTCTTCTGAATACTCAGCAATAGTCATATCAGATCATTCCCCTGTATTACCTGACCGTAGATTAAATTCCCCATCAGCTGCAAATACCCAATGGAGACTTAATACATCATTACTATCTGACAAGTTTTTCTGCACTTCAACAATACAAGCAATTGAGGAATTTATACTCTTTAATAATTCAGACGAGACCAATCCATCACTACTTTGGGAAACCCTAAAAGCTTTTCTAAGAGGTAAAACTATATCCCATTCTGCTTAGTACAATAGGCAACGCAAAAAGATACAAAAAGACAATTGATAAAATAGCAAATGTTGATAGGCAATACATGATAAATCCTACCCTAGAGCTGTACCAACAAAAAGTGAACCTCCAAACTCAATTTGATCTTTCCTCCACACTACTGCGGTCAAAAGGAACACATTATGAATATGGTTCCAAGTTTTTGGAAAAACTTTTTCAAAATCATCTTGCATGCTCTAGGTACCAATATTGCATCTTGTCCACTCATTGCCATTTTTGGAGTCCCCCTTAATTATACTGAGTTTACTAAAATGAAATTAAATGTCCTGTCTTTTGCCTCCCGTATCACCTAAGCCTCCAGCAGAATGCTCCTGGCAGACTGATTTAATGTCATTCCATAAACTGGAGAGAATAAAATTGCTCTTAGAGGGTCAACTAAGACATTTTACACTACTTGGCAACCCATCCTCTCACTTTTTGATAAAGTATCTACAGTTTCCATTGTGTAAACGTGTACTTTCACATCACTTTACCCATCTGTACTTCTGTAGTGTTACCTGGTATTTGAGTGGTTAAAGACATTGAACATTTTTGACTATGTAAGCCAGCTATATATGCTATAAAGTATGAATCCATCCTGTAAAAGTGAACCAGTGGGGGTTGTAAAAAAACTGAGTTGTAAAAAAAAAAAAAAAAGACATTACATTCAATAAAGCATGAAAGATTCATAATTTTTTTCTCTACGCTCTGACACACTGCTGACGCTTCTGATGTGAATACTCTAATCTGTTATTATGGATGACAAAAAAAAAATACGCGCTGATCAAGCTTGTGATGTTAATCCGGCGTTACAGGTAGATAATACTGATAGGTATTATCTGTTTCACAAGATGTGCTACCTAGGTTTTTATAACCTTATGCACAACAGCGGGAGTATAATTTTTTTTCCACAGCCTTCAGACATCTTAGCCACTTTCTCATTAAGCAGTTCACTTATTTCAGTCAGTTCTCTTCGCTTGTTTGGGGAAGAGTAGTACATATTAAATATTAAAGTACATATTCAGTGTGTCCTCAGATTTTACCAGGTACTCACAGCCATTCACACTATCCAGTACAGTTAGCTCTAATTTGTGTTCCACACAGTGGATTGTTATGATGTGGGGTATCCTCTGTTTCAGTCTCCCAGCTACTCCTGTTTTCTCACCCATCATCACTGCAGCTCCATCAAAGTTTGCACACACTACGTTCTCCTTCCATGTGTCTTCCCCGATACCCATGGTGTTCACTGCCTCATCGATAGCTTCTAAAACACCTGCAGCATTTGAGCTCTTGACTGGCTGACATTTGATGATGTATGTGGATATGTCACCATTATCTCTCACATATCTGACTTGAACCAACTCCTGTTCTATGATACTAGTGTCTGTACTGCCATCTGCAAGAATTGATAGAACTTGCTTTCTTGTATTTCCTTTTCAATCTGGTCTCTTGAGGTTTGTGCTATTGCTCCTCTCTGCAAGCATGGTCATTGTGGTAAGTGGAACCAAGGTCTAGGCCATTTGCTGTTTGAAGTTTACAAAGACTGCTACATTTTGCCAATGGTAATTAATTTTTTGCAACATAGTATGCTGTTATGAAAAGTTTTTTTCAGGACTTCTTGTTGTGCTTGGTTCATTTTTAGTATGTTTTTTCAATTGCTGTTCAATCTGGGAAAGACGCTGCAGACTGGGCACTAATGCACATTCCCTTGCTGAAGAGCGCTTTGGGAATACGTCTCAGTTGTGACCAGCTGTGAATATGTATGCAACCTTTTCTCCTTTCTGTTTCCTCTGAAAAAGAAAAAAATCTATTTATCTACCTAAAATGACTGAAAGTCAAGGCAAACGATGCGTGTTCCCCTGTCTCCGCTCTATGGCCGAAAGGGACACGCATCAGTTTTGTTTTGTTTGTTTGGGGGAAGAGCATGCTGCTCTCGCGTTGGGGCGGGGCTGGTGTGAGCATTGTCATCTGCTTTTGGGGAAAAATGCTTCGCGCTCGCCTCGCTTCCGGGATTTCGAGTTATCCACCTCAGAGCATTCCGGGTCTGATAATAAATCAGCAGAGGAATTACTCGACGTGGTTACTTGTGCTGTGGCCAGGCTTCAATTAGACTGGCCACGGGAACAAGAGACCCTCCAAACTCTCCAAGTTGGAGGACAGATTTCTGTCTGGTGGCCAGGGCAAGGAACGCTTCATCAGTCCCTTCCCTTCTTTAATGACCTCCATGATGAGCTTTCTCGTTCATGGAGGAAACCTTATACTTCCCGTGTCCACGTGCCCTTGACGTCGATATATTCGACTTTCGTGTGTGCTGAGGCATAGGGGTATTCGATGATGGCGAATCACTTGCGGGTTATCTCTCACCAGGCTCAGTACCATCGCTGAAAAGATCCTCCCCTCACCACGAAGCCGTGGAGGACCACCTCCATGCTAGTGGGTAAGGCGTATCAAGCGCCGGGTCAGGCTGGTGCTGCTCTGCACACCATGGTGGTGTTGCAGGCATACCAGGCTGATCTGCTTAAGGACCTGAGTGCAGGTTCCATTTTCTGAGCTTCGTCGAGCCACGGACCTATCTCTACGCGCGACCAAACAGACAGCCCGTGCTATTGGCCGGTCTATGTTCGCTTTGGTCAGCATGGAGAGACACCTGTGGCTCAACCTATCAGGCATCAAGGACAAAGATAAAGCTTTCCTTCTTGCTGCCCCGGTTTCGCCTTCTGGACTTTTCAGAGACACAATGACTACGGTTATCTCCAGGTTCCAGTAGGCAAAAAGCCATGAGGAAGCATTCGGGCAATTCTTTCCTTGCCGCACTCAGGGGGCGGGGCCGTCGGCCACCCAGTCACGCCCCGGTCCTGCTAGAAGGGAGGCTCAAAAACAGAGCGTGGCGAGTCGTGCTCCCCCTTGTAAAGACTGGGGACTGGCTCGTCACCCCCGACAGCCTCCAAAGCAAGACCTCAGGGCAGTTATTTAAAAAAGGGAAAACCCTGACGGTCTTGTGCTCAGCCTTGTGGGGGTAGCCCCCCTCGGGATGGGGCACATGTAGCATCCACTTTGACCCTCCCGGTACCCCCACGAAACCTCTCCATTCCCGCCGCCTCTGGTGTTTCAGGAGTTAGAGGCTTCCAGCGAAATGTTGGGTGTACCGCTGCTTCCTGCCTTAGTCCAGGATGCGGAACACTGGACATCCCCTCAACAGGAAGTGTCAAAATTAATACCCATCTCAGAGAACCTGGCAGCGTGGGAACTTCTGCCAGGCATTTCTTTGTAGGTCCTAAGAACAGTAGAAAATGGCTACAGAATTCAATTCGCTCGCCACCCTCCGTGTTTCAACGTCGTGGTTTCCACTACCGTGAAACCGGAGCAGGCATGTCTACTGTGGAAAGAACAGCAAAATCTCTTGGTCAAAGGGGCCATAGAACATGTTCCCCTTCCAGAGAAAGATTCAGGCTATTACAGCAAATACTTCCTGGTACCCAAGAAGGGTGGGGGGTTGGATCTGATCTTAGATCATCGAGGCTTGAACTGCTCAGTCAGGGTGTTCAAGTTCAAGATGCTAACTATCAAGACGGTCATGTCACAAGCCCAACATCACAATTTGGCTGGTCACGATCGATCTCATGGACGCATATTTTCTTATAGAAATTCTGCCCCAGCACAGGAAGTTTCTGAAGTTCACTTTTGGGGGCGAAGACTTCCAGTATTGGGTTCTTCCATTCGGCCTAGCCCTATTACCCCCTATTAACACATTCACGAAATGCACGGATACAGCACTGGCTCCTTTGTGACCCTGTGGTATCTGCATTCTGAATTACAAAGATGACTGGCTGATCCTAGCACAGTTCCAAGAACTGGCAGTTCAGCACAGGGATATCGTCTTAGCGCATCTGGTTTCTATGGGTCTGAGACTCAACATCTAAAGAGCATTCTCTCTCCCACCCAGGGATTTACCTATCTGGGAGTTATATGGAATTCGATCACGATGCGGGCACATTTGTCTCCCGCTCTAATCATTTCCATTCAGAACACCCTGAGCAAAGTCAGGCTAGGTCAAGGTTGCACTGCTCGTCAGTATCAACGAATACTAGATCTCATGGCGTCTGCATCCACGGTGATCCCTTTGGGCCTTCTGCACATGAGACCGTTCCAGCTGTGGCTAAAAGCCTGGGGGTTTCATCCAAGGGCCAGTCCCCTAAGGCAAATAAGGGTTAAGCACCTTGGGCTTCATTCCCTTTCTATGGGGCTGGGGGTGGCGCATACATGGCCCAGAATGCACCTGTGTGCGTTTCCCTCCACTAGAAGTTACGCCAATAAATAGGGTGTCTTGAAGGATGGTGCAGTACACACAGCTGCTCCAGCCATTTACAACGCCGGAGCAGGAAAAACTTCACAGACTTTGTCCAGTCCGTGCCCTTCAGACTTATGTCCACCGCTCTAGCCAGTGGCGTAAGTCAGGGCAACTCTTCGTTTACCATGGGAGCTGCATCAAGGGGTGGCCGCCACCAAGCAGACTATGTCACATTGGGTGAGGGATGCTGCTGCCCTGGCCTACGAGGCACGTGGTCAAGCTTCGCCTGTAGACATCAGGGCTCACTCTACCAGAGGGGTCGCCTCCTCTAAGCCTTGGCCAGAGGGGTCCCTCTGCAGCATGTCTGTGATGCGGCAGGCTGGTCCTCTCCGCACACATTTATTAGATTCTACAGCTTGGATGTTCATGTCCTTGAGTCGACATCTCAAGCCCATGTCTGAGCCCTCTCACGCTCTTGTGAGCACACTGCACAACCGTGGGGGGGCCGGACAGCCACAGTGCGGCGGCGTGGGTATTCTCGTTCCCAAAGCGCTCTTCAGCGCAGCATCATAGTGAAGCTTTTTGTAAAGGGAACATCTCGGGACTACGTATGTAACCCTTGTTCCCTGAAAAAAGCGGAACGAGATGCTGTGCTTATCTGCCGCACTGGGATGCCCCGGGACTGCTCTTCAGACGAAATACCTGATGATGCACCGGTGAAGCATCTATTTTTAGCCACTGCGCCAGGTGCGTCCAATGATTACATCGGCAGAGGCTATAAATTTCGGTCAATGTTCATTGATGTGTTGCATACATATTCACAGCTGGTCACAACTGAGACGTGTTCCTAAAGCGCTCTTCAGCGCAGCATCTCATTCTGCTTTTTTCAGGGAACAAGGGTTATATACGTAACCTTGAGACGTTTTGTGATGTCATAGGTTCTGATGGGGTCTTTCCTAAAATGACTGGTTCCAGTGACAAAAACACTCGTCGAGTCAGAAATAGTGAGGAATTGATGACACGCTCGACAGAACATTGTGTCATGTCCCTTGTCATGTTCCAGCCACAGAAATTCTTTTGTCCATGACACCAAAAGCTTTTGCCTCATAGTCAGATTTTGCTTTTTCAGATGTCTGCTTTTCTTTGTCTGTCCCTTCTTCATCCTGACCTGTTAGAACTGAAATGCCATAAAACCATGCTCCTCTTAATATTGTCACACATGCACACACAAGTTTCAAAAATGTTCTCCACTGCGCACACAATCTCTATCACTTAGCAAAAGTAAATTAAGAGAGGAACGACACTGGTTTACAGGGTGTGGCAGCACAAATTGTCTGTCCCAAACATCATAATTTGCAGTTGGATGCAGGTGGGATGGAGAAATCATGACTCTTAAAGCTTTGAAGCTTTTCTCTGTTTGTTCTGGTAAAAGATTCTAACCATCAGGAGTGTTGAAAACAGTGTCACCTTGTGGCAGGTCAAATTTATAGAAGCCACAAACCCGAGTGGGTAGCTCTGTTGTTTTATCCATTAAGCACAAATAAAAGCCTGACAATGCTAAATGTGTTAATTTTCTGATGGAATAATTCAAATATTAAAGTGTGGCAATACATTCAATATAATAATAATGAGTTTTTTTGAGGCAAGTAAATGGTGCTCTAATTATTTTATGCTGTGTATATAGCAGAATATATGATAGTGTGTGTGTGTGTTAGCATATCGATTCAAACATTCTGACATGCAAAGGGAAGCATTCACATGAAAGTAGGGCTTCGTTTTTTTATTGATCATGTGTTTCTCTTAAATCAATGGCTCCGGCACTGAGATTCATGAGAAATTGTGCTGAGTACTCATAACACGTTTTGAAGTTAAACTTCACTGCGGACAAATCAGCATGATCAAAAATTTCCGCGGTTGTATTTTTCCTTAAAATAACAAGTCAAGAGAGTGAATAACGTGAATCAAGTAGTGTTAATTTTGTCACCTATTTTTTATTTAGTCTTAGTCTTGTGCCAAATGTCCTTGTTAGTTTTAGTCATATTTAGTCATTCACATATCTTTTTTTGTTAGTCAAGTTTTAGTCGACTAAAAGTCTCGTCATTTTAGTCTAGTTTTAGTCAAAAGAGAATTTAAGGTATCTTAGTCAAGTTTTAGTCGACTAAAAGTCTCGTCATTTTAGTCTAGTTTTAGTCAAAAGAAAACTCAATATATCTTAGTCAAGTTTCAAAACATTTTAGTCTTTTTTTAATTAAATTATTTCTGAGATTAATTCTGAGATAACCATTTCAGTCAAATAATGTTTCACACATCTCAAATATTGGTTAAATGTCATAATTACCTGACAAAATACACTTGTTGAATGATTTGTTGATTTCACTTTGTTAAACGTGTCTGGTTTTCTGATTTAAGAGACACATTCACAAATGATGAACTTGTTCTGAAGAGTATTTTATTAAGCAAATAAGTTACATAAAATATATATAACCTGCATAATGTATGTGCCACAACACCATAGCTAACTGGTTAATTTACAGCGTAGATGCCTAAAATCAGCATTAGCTTATGAGAAGTTAATTTAAGTTAACTTCCCTGATTGTGTGGGTGGTTAGCCTTTAGATGTCGCTTGTTGGTGGTGTTTTTCCCGGTATTGTTTATCCGCAGTGCTTCCCGTCAGTTATAATGACACATTCTGACTTTTTGTCAATATCATTGTACCTAAAATGCGACCAAATATCGAGCCTCTTCCTTCTACCTAGCATGTCGTCGGCGCTCGTCGCGTGTTCGCCACTGTCTATGATTGTTGTGTTCTTGCTCCATGTAGTTTCGTGTTGCAGCCACAGGAGTATGAGACCTGTTGTAACCGTTACTTGAGCAACAGCGCAAACTCATTCGGAATATTTTGAAGGCGTAACAGCTGAATATTCTATCTCATGATGAAAAAGTAGAGACGATTGTATACGAAAATGAAGAGAGATTTTATCTTACTTTTTATTTTATGCAAAACATTTTAGTCTCGTCTTTTTTCGTCAACAATAATGCATGTTAATTTAGTCTTAGTCAGCGTTTTTGGACATTGGTGCAGTCTCGTCATCGTCTCATCTTAGTCATGGAAAATAAGGTCGTTGACGAACATATTTAGTCTCGTCTCGTCTGACGAAATTAACACTGGAATCAAAGAAGGAATTTGATTACATTATTTCAGATAGCCCGTTGGGCAGGCTGGTCATGCATTTTGGTAGCCCGACTGGAAAACATAATAGCCCCGGGACGTTGGGATAGCGATTTTGCAAGCCCTGCGGCTATTATGGGTCACGGTCATAGCGCCAATAACTGTCACCAGGAAGTTAGGCAATTTGATCAGACATTAAATTGCTCTTTTGTTTATTTGAATTGCTTCAATATTCTAGAGAATAACGTCAAGACACTGCTGATGTAAAATTGTAAAGGGATATTTGATATTTTAAATACTGTTGCCATTGCAATTTATTGAGCAAGTGAAAGTTTTTAAAGTTAAATAATAAAGCTATAGAAGTCTGTTTATTGAAATGAAAATGTACTGCACAAACTTTTTATTTCATATAAATAAAAAATAATAAAAATGTCATGACTCCTCCTGCAACCCACCAGGCCAAGGCACTTCAAAATCTGCACTTGGGTAGTCCTGTTCCTGATGTGCTGCAGGAACTGCGCTCAATGACCGATCGTGGCCCCAGCGCCAGCACTCGGATGGGCGATGGCCACCTTTTGTGGTCCAGGAACCTCATCTATGGCTGGACCTGGTCGAGATATGGGAGATAGATAAAGCACACTTTCTCAAACTCCCCCGTCTCCCAGCTCGGTCTATCCGGAGGCACCATTGACGACTCCGACCAAGAGTCCTCAGTGGTGAAGCGGCTTTCAAAAAACGCACAGCTCCGCCTCAACCTGGGCCCAGCTCTCAGCCCCTGCGTCGAGTGCCCCACAGGAAGCGCACGCCCCCCACTTCACGAACCCCTTCGAGGACCCAGAGGGCTACCAAGCGGTCCTGAGATGGACGACCCAGAGGCCGAGACATTTTCTCCAGACCTGGTAAGCAGACTAATCTGTCACCCGGTGGAGGCTGGGAAGAGAACCTTCAGTTAAAGGTATTTTCTGCACATTTTCAATAATAGAGCAATTTTCTCTTTCTCTGGGTCACCTGGCCCGCAAATGCCGTTCTCACGGCACTCTGCCACCACACCTCAACAGTCCCGGTACATTGGACGCAGACCTCTCACCTCCAGGCCCACAACTGTTGTCCCCCGGCCGACCGTTTCTGATGAGTCTAGAGGACGCCTCCACGGGACCTCCTCCTCAGTCACTAACCCGCCCCCTACCGGGTGTGCGGAGCAAGGTAAGTGCTTCGAGACTTCTTTCAGCACCAGAGCCTCGAGATGCGCTTTTGCCTCTCGACGCCGCATTACCTGCTCCGCCCAGCTGCTCCGCCCCCCGGGTACATCAAAATAATCATCCCCTTAGTGCCCCTAGCACGGAGCTTGGATGCGTGGCTTTCACTTCCTAATCCGTCATGCTGGCTGGCCAGGACCATTCTACTCGTTACACAATTCAGTTTGCCAGGATCCGACTGGCTCATCTAATGGCACACTCCTGAGAGTTACTGTGCATCCACAGGGACTAGGTGCTCAGGCCCTCAACCTTTTAGGGCTTCAGGTCAACCGGGAAAATAGCTAGCTCACCACGGTTCAGAGCATCTCTTTTCTCGGCATGGAGTTAGACTCAGTCTCAATGTCAGCACGCCTCACCAACAAGTGCACGCAGTCAGTGCTGAAATGCCTCACCTTGTTCAGGTCAGGGCACATCGGCCCTCCTAAAACATTTCCAAAGGCTCCTGGGGCATATGACGTCCTTCATGGCGGTCGCGCCGCTGGGGTTGACGCATATGAGACCGCTTCAGTACTGGCTCCAAACTCGAGTCCCGAGATGAGCATGGCGCCGTGGCATGCACTGTGTGTTTATCACCCCCACCTGCCGCCAAACTTTCAGACCCTGGTCAGACCTCTGCTTTCTTTGCACAGGTGCTGTGCAAGGTCAGGGAGGATGATGAACAAGTCACTCTAGTGGGCCCCTATTGGCCCTCTCAGACTTGGTTCTCGGATCTCGTGATCCTCCCTACAGTCCCTCCCTGGCGAATTCCTCTGAGGAAGGACCTTCCTTCTCAGGGACGGGGCACCCTCTGGCATCCACACCCAGACCTCTGGAACCTCCACATCTGGCCCTTGGATGGGATGCGGACGATCCACCTGCTGTCGTAGACACAGAAACATTTTATAAAATGAAATAAAACTGAGATTTACATTTTGTAGGACTTAACACAAGGATTTAGAGGTAAAAAGCATTTTGATTGTAAAGTGCTCTGATGTGGAGTAATTAGCAAAAAGGTTACAAAAATTATTATAGCACCGGGAAGGCCGGGACTCACAAAACTTGGTACATCACCTCATTTTGACACTGTGTATGAATATCTCAAGTTTCGTAATGGTCGGCCATTCAGATTTGATGTTATAAGCTGCTGAAATTTGATTGGCTGCTGGCGTCCATGTTTTTTTATTTGTCCGAATTATATTGTAGTATAAGCTAGCCGTTGGCTCCTACAAGATGCATAGCAATTTTAAACTTCATGGATCATACGGTTATGGGGTGATGAGCATTTTTTACATGTAGTAAGACTTTGCGTGCTCCCTCAGAATGTCCTGTTGTCTATGTGTATCAAGTTTAATAACTTGGCCTTTCCGTTTTTTTAGATATTGGTAATATGTGTAAAATGGATGATGCCTGACCAATTCGTTGGCTTATATCTTCGAATGATTTGATGAATCGAAATTCCTTTGATAATTTTTTTATCAGGAGGGTTCATAGTAGACACAACCCAATTTTTGTGCGAATCGGACATACGGCGTAGGAGTTCAAAAAGGTAAATTTTTCAAATTATGCAAATTGGGGCGAACATTCCAGAGTTAAGACCACAAATGCAAAGGTGCATATTATAGTGCCCGACGGGGTTTGCGGGTGGGTGCCTGAGTAGTGGGGGGGATTTCTGACCATCCCACCAAGTTTGGTGTCTCTGCGACTTACGGTCTCTGATGCCCAGACACTATTAGGATGGAAAAAAAATTATAATAATAAGAAAATCGGAACAAATACAATAGGGTTCCCACACCTTCAGTGCTTGGACCCCTAAATATAGCTGCTAGCATCAATTAACGGGGTTCAAGCCTTTTAAGAACTTTTAAAGTATGCAAAAAATATATGTATTTGTATATGTATATGTACTTTGTAAGTTGTCTTTTGTTCAACGATCCTGAAACAGGATAATTGTTATGGTGGTCATTTTTTTACTTTTTAACTGTTATAAAGCCACAAAGCACAAAATCTCCAATAGATTTTAGAAGTTTGAATATTTATTTTAGGAATTACAGGCTTGTGGATACACTTGGTCAAAACCGCATGACAAATGCTACCCCTAAATAACTAAATAAATAACTAAAGTTAAACTTTTCTTTGATAATTATTGACCTAGGGAGTCCTAGATGTAGTTCACAATAGCAGTTAACATTGGATAATATACATTAATTTACAGACCCAGACCCGCCCCGGTCCTGCTAGAAGGGAGGCTCAGAAACAAAGAGTGGCGAGTCATATATATATATATATATATATATATATATATATATATATATATATATATATATATATATATATATATATATATATATATATATATATGATTACTAGTCATGGTTAATACATAATTAGTACAGTAAATCCATGGGTAGTTTTCTTAAGGGTATCAGGATTAAAGGATTAAAGATCTTTATCAATGTTTTAACAAATCTGAATTTAAATGAAGCCTGTAAAAATGGTCACACAAGCCCATTACATGTCATGTCTAGGTTTGTCATTACTTGGTGTGTATTAATCCAGCCCCGGTCCTGCTAGAAGGGAGGCTCAGAAACAAAGCGTGGCGAGTCATATATATATATATATATATATATATATATATATATATATAGATATATATATATATATACAGTATATATATATATGATTACTAGTCATGGTTAATACATAATTAGTACAGTAAATCCATGGGTAGTTTTCTTAAGGGTATCAGGATTAAAGGATTAAAGATCTTTATCAATGTTTTAACAAATCTGAATTTAAATGAAGCCTGTAAAAATGGTCACACAAGCCCATTACATGTCATGTCTAGGTTTGTCATTACTTGGTGTGTATTAATCCAGATGTTGTTTGTCATCACTACGTCAGGAAAACAATGCTCCTTCAGTATGACTGTGAGCGCTGTCTGAGACTGCACGTGTCTTTTAGTATTTCTGCATGTCTGCGGAAGGAAAAATAGTTCCGGTGCCATGCAGCTCATATAATTATTATTTTCCACCTCGAAGCTTATGAGATCAAAATCAAATCAAATCAAATCAAATCACTTTATTGTCACACTACTGTGTACACGAGTGCAACAGTAGGTGAAATTCTTGTGTGCAGTTCCGAGTAACATAGCAGTCATGACAGTGACGAGACATAAACCACTTTACAATAAACAACATATTTACACAAAACAATTTACATAACAAATGTACACATACTTACACAACAATTTACATAACAAATGTACACAATACACACAATGTAGAATACACATACACTAGATACGGGTATAAATATATATAAACACTATGATGCATACATATTCATGTTATCTAAATAATAAGAACACTCGTTTAAAAAAAACGAGTGGGGCGGGTGCAAGCATTGCGATCTTCTCTCGATCAAAATGCTTCGCACTCATCTTGCTTACTTCCGAGAGTCGGCACCCACACTTCAATCGTGGGGCTCTCATATGGATCTGGCTGAGGAGCGAGAGACAGGTCCATCCCTATCGCTCACTCTCTCCCCAGACCCAGCTGGTCCTTCCTGTGATCCTGAAGTGCGCTCCGGCACCTCTTTGGTTCATGAGGGGGACCTTGAATCTCTTGAGTCTGCGGACTTTGAGTTACCCACCTCAGAGCATTCCGGGCATGATAATGAATCATCGTAGAAATTACTCGAGGTGATTACTCGTGCGGTGGCCAGGCTTCAATTAGACTGGCCACGGGAACAAGAGACCCTCCAAACGCTCCAAGTTGGAGGACAGATTTCTGTCTGGTGGCCAGGGCAAGGAACGCTTCATCAGTCCCTTCCCTTATTTTATGATCTCCATGACGAGCTATCTTGTTCATGGAGGAAACCTTATACTTCCCATGTCTACGTGCCCTTGACGTCGATATACTCAACTATCGTGGGTGCTGAGACACAGGGGTATTCGATGATGCCGCCGGTTGAAGAGACACTTGCGGGTTATCTCTTGCCGGGTTCGGCATCATCGTTAAAAAGACCCTCTCTCCCCACAAAGCCGTGCAGGACTACCTCCACACTAGTAGGGAAGCCTTATCAGGCAGCGGGTCATGCTGGTGCTGCCCTGCACACTATGGAAGTGTTACAGGCATACCAGGCTGATCTGCTGAAGGACCTGAGTGCGGGTACCACGCTCGATGAGGAGGCTTTCTCCGAGCTTCGCCGAGCCACGGATCTATTTCTCCGTGCGACCAAGCAGATGGCCCGTGCCATTGGCTGGTCTATGTCTGCTTTAGTCAGCACGGAGAGACACATATGGCTCAACCTATCGGGAATCAGAGATAAGGACAAAGTTTTCCTTTTTGATGCCCCGGTTTCGTCTTCTGGCTTATTTGGGGACGCTATGAATATAGTTATCACCAGGTTCCAGGAAGCGAAAAATCACGAGGAAGCATTCGGGCAGATTCTTCCTTGTCGCACTCAGGGGGTGGGGCCGTCGGCCACCCAGACCCGCCCCGGTCCTGCTAGAAGGAAGGCTCAGAAACAAAGCATGGCGAGTCGTGCTCCCCCTCGTAAAGACTGGGGACAAAAGCAAGACCTCAAGGGAGTAGTTTCTAAAAAGAGAAAGCCCTGAGGGTCTTGTGCTCAGCCTTGTGGGGGTAGCCCCCCTTGGGACGGGGCACATGTAGCATCCACTTTGACCCTCCCGGTACCCCCACGAAACCTCTCCATTCCCGCCGCCTCTGGTGTTTCAGGAGTTAGAGGCTTCCAGCGAAATGTTGGGTGTACCGCTGCTTCCTGCCTTAGTCCAGGATGCGGAACACTCGACATCCCCTCAACAGGAAGTGTCAAAATTAATACCCATCTCAGAGAACCTGGCAGCGTGGGAACTTCTGCCAGATATTTCTTTGTAGGTCCTAAGAACAGTAGAAAATGGCTACAGAATTCAATTCGCTCGCCACCCTCCGTGTTTCAACGTCGTGGTTTCCACTACCGTGAAACCGGAGCAGGCATGTCTACTGTGGAAAGAACTGCAAAATCTCTTGGTCAATGGGGCCATAGAACATGTTCCCCTTCCAGAGGAAGAGTCAGGTTTTTACATCAAATACTTCCTTGTTCCCAAGAAGGGTGGGGGGTTGCGTCCGATCTTAGATCTTCGAGGCTTGAATCGCTCAGTCAGGGCGTTCAAGTTCAAGATGCTAATTATCAAGAAGGTCGTGTCCCAAATCCAACATCATGATTGGATGGTCATGATCGATCTCATGGATGTATACTTTCATATAGAAATTTTGCCACAGCACAGGAAGTTCCTGAGGTTCGCTTTTGGGGGGTGAAGCCTTCCAATATCGGGTTCTTCCATTTGGCCTAGCCCTATCACCCTGCACATTCATGAAATGCATGGATGCAGCACTGGCTCCTTTGCGACTCCGGGGCATCCGCATTCTGAATTACATAGACGACTGGCTGATACTAGCACAGTCTCAAGAACTGGCAGTTCAGCACAGGGATATTGTCTTAGCTCATCTGGTTTCTCTGGGTCTGAGACTCAACGTCAAAAAGAGCATTCTCTCTCCCACCCAGGGAATTACCTATCTGGGAGTTATATGGAATTTGATCACGATGCAGGCACAATTGTCTCCCGCTCGAATCATGTCCATTCAGAACACGCTGAGAAAAGTCAGGCTAGTTCCTGTTAGTATCAACGAATACTAGGTTTCATGGCGTCTGCGTCCACGGTGATCCCTTTGGGCCTTCTGCACATGAGACCATTTCAGTTGTGGCTAAAAGCCAGGGGATTTCATCCAAGGGCCAGTCCCCAAAGGCAAATAAGGTTTACGCGCCGTGCACTTCTTTCCTTTTCTATGTGGTTCAGACCTCAGTTTCTTACCCTGGGTCCCACTCTGGGTGCGTCTTTTCGTCGCAGGTTGCTAATGACAGACGCCTCCCTGACGTGGTTAGGTGGTTGTCCAGCTCAAGGGGAATGGGAGGGTCAGCAGCTCGATTGGCCTCCCTCAAGTTGATGGTGGTATTTCTGGCCCTGAAATACTTCTTCCAGCATTTGAGAGGCTGCCATGTCCTGGTGCGGGTGGACAACACAGCAGCAGTCTGCTACATAAATCATCAAGGAGGTGTACGTTCACGTTCAGCTGAATACTGTGGCACGTCGGATTCTCCTTTGGGCCCAGGGCAAGCTCCTGTCACTCAGGGCAGTTTATATCCCTGGATGTCTAAATGTGGGAGCATATTTACTGTCCAGATGGAAAATACAAACTCCACCCCGAGGTAGTAGAACAAATATGGGTGAGATTTTACAGGGCAGAAGTGGACCTCTTCGCCTCTCAACAGACAGCGCAATGTCCTCTCTACTTCTCTCTTAGTCACCAAGCCCCCCTGGGTCTGGACGCGATGGCGCATACATGGCCCAGAATGCGCCTGTATGCGTTTCCCCCGGTTTCTCTGCTCCCGGAAGTCTTGGCCAGAGTTTGCCAGCAAGGGTCCTGCCTCTTATTGATAGCGCTGCGCTGGCCGAACAGGGTATGTTTCTCAGAGATAATGTCTCACCTCGACGGCTCACCTTGTGCAATTCCGGACAGGAGGGACCTTCTGTCTCAGGCACAGGGGACAATATTTCATCCCCGGCCCGAGCTTTGGAACCTTCATGTTTAATGAGTAATTTCTCAGCTGCTTTATTATTGTGCGTGGAATGTACAGAGGTTCAGCGTCCCGCCCCCCCTCGTGAACCGAAGAGGCACCGAAGCGCACTTCGAGATCACGGGAAGGACCAGCTGGATCTGGGGAGAGAGCGAGGGAAGAACCCGTCTCTCGCTCCTCAGCCATGCGAGAGCCCCACGAATGAAATGTGGGCGCAGACTCCCGGAAGTAAGCAAGGCAAGCGCGAAGCATTTTGCCCGAAAGCAGATCGCAATGCTCGTACCCGCCCCGCTCCAACACGAGAGCAGCATTCTCTTCCCCCAAACAAATAAAGCAAAACTGATGCGTGTCCCTCTCGGTCATAGAGCGGAGGCAGGGAAACACGCATAGTTTGCCTCGACTTTCTGTCATATTTTCCCTTTTTTTTCTCTCTTTTTTTGAAAGTCAGAAAGAGAAAGGAGAAAAGGTTCACTGTGCACTGCCTAACAGAATGTAACTCCTAACAGAGGAAAGAAAGTTTTACAGGCTTGTGAAACACACAGCACAGAATGGTTCTTGAAAAAAAAAAGGATCTGACGACACACTGGTGACGCCCCTATTTATAGCCTGGCCACAGGTGCATCTAATGATTTCACCAGACGAGGCTATAAATTCCGGTCACTGTTCATTGACGTGTTACACACATATTCACAGCTGGTCTCAATGCAGGATTGTTCCCAAAGCGCTCTTCAGCGCAGCATCCTAGTGAAGCTTTTTGTAAAGGGAACAAAGTGGATCAGACCGATCCACAGAACACTACTTCAGCCAATTAGAAACAGGTGGTTTGAGCGTATACAGGATGGGGGGTAGAGCAGAGGTAAATTCATTAGAAGACTGATGATAAATTGGTGAACTGAAAATGTTGGTGACATTAATTTTTATGTAAATAAACATACATGTCAACACAATAGGCAATATTGACATCAGTAAAAAGAATGGAAATCATGTCCATATGTTGTATGATAAGTTGATAATGTAATTATTGTAACAGGCCTAGTAGTTATTCACCTTAATTCTGGTTGGTTTGGTGTATATTTTTAGGAGTATTTCCAAAATGTATTTAAATTGCTATGGGGGAAAATTAATTGGACATCTAAATATATTTAAAATATATTTGGATATGGTTTAAGTGATTGGGCACTGTATTATTATATGGAAGATTGTATTGTGTTTTGTAAATGATGGTATTAAACACTGGCTGAAATATTTTGTTTTTGTTTGCAGGAGTCCTATGAAGCTTAGTGGGGTGGGTTTTTCTCCTTCAAGACAGATTAAAGATGCCAATGATGTCCTTGTGAACAGGAGGTGCAAAGTCTCCATTGTTCAAAACCTGGGCTTTGCTTTTGATGAGAGCTTGCATGAGAATATTCCTCACAAGAGTCTGATGGACATCATGTTGGATGTGAGAGAGTATCAGAGGGTGTGTGTATTATTTGTGAAGTAGACATGCTGTGATTTCTTATAATTACATGTAGCTTTTTATGAGCATAAGGTTTGTGTGATCACAGGTGCTTTTATATAAGTTTATATAATAAAAATCATGGTGTGTAAGTTTATAAAATGTAGTGTATGACTGCTACTCTGTATTTATGACATGATTGCAGAAGAA